>CP092087.1:9485000-9535000 GCA_029203775.1 Neoneuromus ignobilis | reverse complement strand
CTAAACTAATAAATCAGTGAACATTTTTTTAAAAAAAAATTACTAATTGAATTAAAAAAATTAAGAAAAAGTAATTGTTAACAAAATAAACAAAGTTTTACTAGTATATTTGTTCACCTATCTCTTGTCTTAATTAAAAATAGTATATTATTGATACGGTCTATTAGATAACATCAGAATAGTTTCATTTTGTAATTATAAATTCTTTTTCGGCTAAATTTACGTAACGATATTCCCTTCTCTTGAAATGATTTAATTGAATAGTAAAGAGAACAATAAGTAAACGCAGTAATTAAGAGTTATTTGTTAATTTTTTCATACATAATTTGGAGTAAAATATTGACAATTTTGATATTTAAAATTATATTAACACATTTATAATAAATTATTTTTTATATATTCATTAGTTATACTTAAATAAAATATTACTGTTTGTTTTTTTTATAAATTTTTATTTATATTTTATTATAAAATATTAAATTAATTCAGTTAATTTATATTTTAATTAAGATAAACTATTTTATTTACATGTACTATAAGGTATTTTATTTAAATATAGCAATTTTTTAGAGAAAGTTTTGAAATGAAACAAAAAACTGACATTTTAATTTTAATCAAAAATTTATTTTCTATTCTTATTCACTTTTTCACATCATAATATTCAATTTTGAATACTGTGACGATAAAACTTTTGGTTTTGCGCTAAAGAATAAATTTAACTCCCTTCGAACAATACTCTCTGTATTAAACTGTTTCCCAAAATATGGTTTTGGAGATTTAGGAGTAGATGATAATTTGGTGACAGTTCGGGACAATAAGGCGCATGTGTTAAACTTTTCCACTCAAACTGCCTCAGTTTTTAAGAATTTCTCGTGTTATGTGAGGCTGGGCGTTGTCATGGTGAAAAATTACGCCTTTTCTGTTGACTAGTGCTGCCGTTTTTTCGTCGATAGATTGCTTTAGCTGATTTAATTACCACAATACAACCGCTTTCGTGATAATTTGATTTTCTAGTAGCAGTTCATAATTGATAATTATATCCATATTCCACCAAGTCGATAGCATAATATTCCTTGAATGAAGTCCTCCCTTTGGTTGTAGAGATGATGTCTCGTTGCAGTTAACTCATTGTCTTCGACGTTTAATATTATTAGTAGCAATTCCATTCAGGAATAGTTCATTTTATAACATATACAGATAAGAAAAGCAGATGTACATTTATTGCTCCAAATTTAGCTCCAATAATTCGTAATGATGCCTTAACCCTGTTAAGAAACTTAAACCGTTGAACGGGTTAATTGGAGCTACTCGATTAATTCTTAAAATAATTTTTATATCTAACAAATAACGCAATATTTTATTTCTAAAAAAAATTACATTACTGACCTAATATATTTTTTTTATTTGCTGTACTGTATGTAAATTTTATTAAACTGAATTTATGCAGATATAAAATATTTATGCACTTTTAATAATAAATTTAAATTCTATAAACAATAAATGTCTGAAATTAAAAATGTATTTATTTTAAGTAGATCGTTCCTTCAGTCATATATAGGGTGGTCCAAATGAAACTGACGAGTTTAGACATACATTTATTTTCTTAATATCATTTACTATCTTTTAATACCCTTCAGACTCATTTGGGCCATTATATATATATATATATATATATATATATATATATATATATATCATCATCATCATTATCAATGATTCGACAGTTCTATCTGGGCTTTGACCTTCCTGAAAAGATTTTGCCATTTCTCTCTATTGACAATTTTTGAAAAATAATTTGGTTCGTTAAATTAGACAAAATAACCTTTAATCGATAATTACTGAATATAATGGCATTTGATATCGTAAAAATGTAATTTTTACATTTTTAATAATTTAAATTATCTAAAATTCTTTCATATAGCTTTTCAAATAATATGAAATATTATTTAATGAGCAGTAACAATAATTTATAGCATTTATTCATATACTTGAGTAGAAAATCTGAAAAGGAATAACTTTTTTATATTTTTTTAAGTCATATAATCTTGTAGTATTATAAATAATAACTATGAATTTATTAATTTATTTGTTTTATATAAAATATCTTAATTTTTTCCAAGTCTTTCGATATATTTACAAAAAATGGTAAGTTTTGAATGATAAAATAATTTAGATGGCAGAATATAAAAATATGTCTTATAAATAAAAAATAATAGAGTGGATTCAAACAATAAATATAATAATAAAAGTAAACTTTTGGTATCATAAAGTTATTGTCATAACTAAATCACTCACATCAAAATATTTTAAAAGTGTTTGATGTTCACTTTATTTGAAGATGCACATTTTGATGACGATACCATCACTGTCAGAGCACAGTATTATAAAATCTAATTGAATAAACTTATTAACAAGAGTTGAGAAACGTAAAAAATGCGAAAAAATACATATCACTTACGTAAAAACACATTTATAATCGGTGACAAAGTCAAGAATTATTCATTTTAATACCATAAATTTTAAACAAATGTTTAATAATCATTGATTATTCATTTCATTTGCTAATAACAATTTCAATGATAATTATTTTACGTATTAGGTCGTTTCATATGAAATGTAGGATTTTTATATTATTTCTGATATAATAATCCGACACTTAATATTACACGATCTAATATAAACAAATAAAATGAACAATAAATGATTAATGAATACAGTTATAAAATCTTATGTTGTTGAGGTGAAATGAGATAACAATATCAATATATGTATATTAGAAAGCTGTGAAAAAAAAGTAATAAATTGTTAAACTTGAAATAGAATTTTATCCAGTAGTAGATCGTAAGAAATTGAATATATGTTTTAATAGGCATAAATACGTGTGTATATATAATACACACACACACACACACATATATATATATATATATATATATATATATATATATTAATACATTTATACACACGTATTTATGCCTATTAAAATGATGATTTCTAGAGATTTTGTAACTGCGGTGAAATTATTGCATCACTATATATTTTTACGGCATAATATCGTTCTTTCTTGATATCAAATTTATAATGCTCTAACTGTATATTTTTAAGCCACAAGTTACGAAAATAAAATAAATATTAACTCGTTTTAAACTAGTAATAAAATGTAATCTCACCTTTATTTTTCTCTACACACATCATACATACATACATACATACATACATACATACATACATATATATATATATATATATATATATATATATATATATATATATATATATATATATATAGGAGAGAGATAATTATTTTCAAACAAATTATTTATTATTTCAAATGCCACTAGATATTAGAAAGGGTTTAATAACCATTTGTTGTTCATTTTGTTTGTTTATAACAATAATAGGCAAATGTGCATTTAGATGGCACCGCCATCTTCGCCAGAGCATTACGTTATAAAATCTAGATCTAAATCTGTTATCTATCTAAAACAAATAGTGCTATTAAATTTGAAAAATATTTGTAAAAAAAGTAAAATCTGTTAATTTTTTTTGGAAAATTTGAATTTATTGGATTAAAATTATTTAACAAAGAATGCGAATTAAATAAATAAAAGTTATTGTTGTAAAGTTTGCCACGTCACATTTAAATAGTTACCGTTTTGAGGGTTTTTTTTAAATTTCTTGTAAGATTTTTTGATAAATTTTACATTTAAAATCACATAATTATCAAATAAAATTAAAATTATTTGTTTTGTAACTATTCTGTTATTAAAAGAGAATTAACTTGAAATTATTTATTTTTATATCTGTTTATTCGTTATTATGCTATTTTCTTCAAATATTTACTTTGTTATTTTTGTTGTATTTTACTATTGTATTTAACACTTTATTAAAATAAAATTATAGATATAATTTAAATAATGTTAATACACCTCTATAGTGTAATTATAGAAAACTAACAACTATATTTGAAATAAAATCTATTTAAATATCTTTATTGAAAATATTTTGAGATATGTATATAATATTTTAAATAAGTAATTAAATGAATATGTTGTTTAGTAAATGGATTAAATTATTTTCCGACAATCTATATAAGCAAAAGCATTTTGCAGCGCTTTATTTTTGCATATTATAATAATATTAATGTTTAATTAGCTATCATTTACAAAAGTTTTCATAATATATATTTTTTTATAGATATAAATAAGATAATTCATTTTTTAAAAAATTACATTTTAAGAATCTAGAGAGATGAAAGTTTATAGATATTATAAACATTTTTTTATGTATTTAAAAGTTTTATACAAGTATTATATATATATATATATATATATATATATATATATATATATATATATATATATATATATATATATATATATATATATATATATATATATATATATATATATATATATATATATATATATATATATATATATATATATATATATATATAGATATAGATAGATAGATAGATAGATATATAACATGTACAAATATCTTGGAATATACACATGCGTGTATAAACTTCTACATTTTTTTTTTCAATAAAATAATTTATTTTCCTATTATTATATGTATTTTATAGCATTCTTGATCGTTAATTATCTAGAAGTTATATGAAATTCTTTAGTAGTAGTGTATGGTCAGAGGTCAAAAAACCGCTTTATGTTTTAATACTTAAAAACTTGCGAAGTTTTTATCGGCTTTGTATCGTTCAATCATCCGATCATTCAGCTGAAAGCGTCCAAAGTACAGTGTTTTAAATGTGGCAGGTGGGTGATGTTTAGTATCGCTGTGTCATGTTTGTTTCAGTGGATCTGATTACAAAATATGATTTGTGAATCAAGTGTCGATTAGCAATATTTTTTAAACTATGGCTCCTAATTTAAGTAAATTATTAACCAAAAGCAATGTAGTGGGTGTCTCAGGATTATGTGTGGTATTATGGATATTATCTAATAAAAAAAAATCAAGGAAGTGCAGGTATAGTAAGGTTATTTATGTAATGTAAACAATATATTAGGTAATAAATAGTAAAATTATGTAATATTGTAGACAAATTCGTCCAGAAGATGAAATTCAATATATGATTTCTGAAAGAAATGATAAAAATAAAATAAAAGCACATGTAGATAAACAGTTTATAAGACAATTACGTCAGTTACTTTGTATAACAATACCAAGCTGGACATCAGCGGAAGCAGGTTTTGTTGTATTAATTGCAGCAAGCTTGGTTGCAAGATCTCTTTGTGATATTTGGATGATTCAAAATGGTACCAGTGTTGAAAGGTAAACTCTTATCAAAAAAAGTATTTTTATAAATATTGTTACTTTGTCCATTCATAAATTGTATATTTTTTTGTAGTGCCATTGTTGATATGAATTTTCCACTGTTTCAACAACGACTTTTCAAATTTTTTCTTGCCATGCCTTTAATATCAGTAGTTAATAATGTTTTAAAATGGTCAATAGGTGAATTAAAACTTAGGTTGCGATGCAACTTAACTCAGAATTTATATAGTGAATATTTACGATCATTTACGTATTATCGAATGTCCAATATCGATAATAGAATTGCTAATGCTGATCAACTTCTAACAACAGACGTAGATAAATTTTGTGAAAGTGTTACAGATTTATATTCCAACATCGCAAAACCTTTGTTAGATATTTCAATATATGTTTATCGTTTAACAGTATCAATGGGAGGGCAAACACCTGCTATTATGTTAGGATATCTTTTTATATCTGGGGTTCTTTTGACTTATTTACGAAGACCGACAGGAAGGATGACTGTAATAGAACAAAAACTTGAAGGACAATTTAGGCATATAAATTCTAGATTGATCACACATTCCGAAGAAGTTGCATTTTACCAAGGAAATTCTAGAGAACGGCTTACATTAATGGCGAGTTTTAATAAACTTATAGCACACATGAGGAAATTCTTAGAATTTAAGGTTTTAATGGGTGTTGTTGATAACATTGTTGCAAAGTGTAAGTGTAATTTATAATATATTGTAGTTGTTTTTATTAAGTTATTTTTTTTGTAAACAGATATTGCAACATGTGTGGGATTTTATGCTGTTTCAATACCTTTTTTCACAAAAAATCATCCTATAACTACTGGTGGACATAATGAAAGATTTCGACTATATTATACATTTGGAAGAATGTTAGTGAAATTAGCAGAAGCTATAGGAAGACTTGTTTTAGCAGGGCGTGAACTTACACGTCTTGCTGGTTTTACAGCAAGAGTTACTCAATTACGTCAAGTGTTGAATGAATTAAATAATGGCAAATATGAAAGAACTATGCTAACAGGGGGTTTACCTCTTGTACCAGGTGCTGGAAGACTTGTATTCCAAGACAATGTAATACGATTCGATCAAGTACCTCTTGTAACACCAAACGGTGACGTATTAGTAAAAGATTTAACATTCGAAGTTCGTTCCGGTACTAACGTTTTGGTTTGTGGCCCTAACGGTTGTGGTAAATCTAGCTTGTTTCGTATACTCGGTGAATTATGGCCTTTATTTGGTGGAACTTTAATTAAACCACCCCGTGGCAAATTATTTTACATTCCACAAAGACCTTATATGACATTAGGATCATTAAGAGATCAGTTAACTTATCCACACACTCATTCCGAAATGAAGCGTAGAGGTATTTCAGATGCACAGTTATTGGAACATTTGGATCGTGTTCAATTATTATACTTGGTAGAAAGGGAAGGAGGTCTTGATGCTGTAGCTGACTGGATGGATGTGCTATCGGGAGGAGAAAAACAAAGAATTGCGGTATAAAATTTTATATTGTACTGATAAATTTTGAATTAAAAAATTTTTTTTTTAGATGGCTCGGTTGTTTTATCATAGACCACAATTTGCAATATTGGATGAATGTACAAGTGCCGTATCTGTAGATGTTGAAGGAAGCATGTATCAGTATTGCCGAGAAGTATGTTAATTAAAAAAAATTTTGAAATTGAATTGTAATACTATTATTATTTCAGGTTGGAATTACATTGTTTACTGTTTCGCATCGCCGATCTTTATGGAAACATCATGACCATTATTTACAATTTGATGGTCATGGAAATTATAAATTTGAGTCAATAGAATCAGATACTGAACAGTTTGGTTCTTAAACACTTATAAAATATATGTGTGGGTATGGATATAGAATATATATATATATACATGCATACTTAACTACACACATCAGTAAAGACAATGTATGCACATTGTACCAAAAGTATCTGGGCTAATATTGAACTTTATAAACATTAAATATTTTAGTATTGATATTTAAAAACAAAATCAAACATTACTATCAAATCATAATTGTATAGTTTCACAATACGTATGCAAATTCTTTTTTATATATGAACATCAAATATACACACATTTACTCATAATTCAGTTTTATATTGTCTTATTTTTTTATTCATAAAATTAAAGCCATATTTTTTTTAAAAAAAATTAAAGTTAAAAATATATAGTTTAATTCTTTCACAAAATTGACTATGGAGTAAAAATACAATCACATAAAGTATAAAAATGTTTTTATGTGTTTAGTTTTACTAAGTTTTTTTATAAATCATAAATATTTCAGAAAAATAGTGAAAAAAGTAGAATTGAAGGTAGCTATCAATTTGGTGCTAACTTTTAAAAGTGATGATTTTTATTTGGAGCCAAAAATCAAATATATATATATATATATATATATATATATATATATATATATATATATTACTGTATTTTCCATATATTATTTTCAACATAAAAGTGTGTTTAAGTAAATAAATTTACATATGTTCATATTCATAAAAGAACCAGTGTAAATTTTTAAAAGCATATTAAAAACATTCACCAAGCTTTATCTATTTGTATGTTTAAATAAAACTTGTCAGATAATGGTTTAATTGGGTTTACAAACATCTTTTACATATTTAATATTCATTGTTATATTAGGTAAAAAATGATTTAATAATAATTTGTATATATTTGTTTATTATATATATATATAATAAACTAATTTTATTTTTTAGTAAATGGAAAATAAGAAGTTTTAATTTAATTGACAGGTGTTTTTTAATTACTTAATGCTGGAACATTTTGTAATATAATAATTATTTGTTTTTATCTTATTTATTATCAGAAACGTTTATTAATTGTAAAAATATTTTAACAGTTGTATAAACATGTCAGCTTTATCATTGACTTACGTTTTATAGAGAAATTGATACCTGTTATATTTTGTGAAATAAAATTCAATACATTTTAAAATAATGTATGGGTATTTAAAATGTACTAGCAGAATTTTTAAGTTTTATAAAATAGCATTTTGTAAAATATTTTGTTAATAAATGTATTTTTATTTTACAATCTTGTTATGTAATTTGTATTTTAGTTAACTATAAATTGATTAATATTTTGCTTTTTTACTACAATCGAGGATTTCTTCATCAACTCATTCATTTTAATTATATAATATATATATATAACAGGGTCTTTTGAATTTCGCAGCTAAAAGCAAGGGAGATACTTGCCAACCTAATATATATATGTATATGTATATAACAGGAAGAGAAAAAAGCATTGGATCGAAATGAAAAATTTTAGGAATGCATTATCCAGCAGTGGATTGAGGGGTTGATGATTATATATATACACACATATTTCTTTTGTACTTTTGAAATTGCTTGTTTAATTTTTTATTTGGAATATACTAGGGAACTTTAATTGCTAACAGTTGCTTCATTATTCTCAAATTCAATTTTTCTTTTAATTATGTCATGAAAAACAAAATATGGTTTTTAAAATATTATCACCTTTAATATTTCTTTTGTATTTTACACTTTCATATTTTATTTTTAATAAAGTATATGAAACTTCACAGAATATAATAGATGAACAATTTCATATTCCACAAGGATTACAATATTGTCAAGGGAATTTCAGTTATGTGAGTTTAAAGAATGAAAATAGCATTTAATTTTAAATAAAATTATTAATTATTTTAGTATGATCCGAAAATTACAACATTACCAGGATTATATATAGTGTCAACGATATTATTATCTATGTGGAAAAAATGTACAGTATATTGGTTAAGGTTTATAAATTTAATTGCTTCAGCAATTAATTTTATTATTATTGAAAAACTTCTTCAAATCGAATTTAATAAAACACATAAAAATGTATGTATAAAAGGTATATTCAATTACAGAAATTTCAATAATAAATATTTACAGGTGATAAGTAAATGGAAACTTACAATTAAAAGTTTTAATATTACCATACTTCCTCCACTATATTTTTTTAGTCACCTGTACTATACTGATACATTATCTTTAACTTTTGTATTACTTTTATTTTTATTTGCATCATGTGAGAAACATATAATTGCTTCGATAGCAGGTATTTTTAAAATGCTGTAATTTTATCTATATGTTATATTTTTCCTTCTGTGCAATTATTTTATTCTTCAGGAAGTTTTTCAATAATAATTAGACAGACTAATGTAATCTGGGTGGGAATGGTGTTTGGTCGTTTTATTTTAAATATTTATTTGTCCAAATGCATTAATGTACATAAAAAATATCGAAAATCGAAGTTGTCATATGATAAAGAAAATGAATTTGACTACATTTTAAATGTAAGTTTATTTTTATTTAACAAAATTATAAATTGTTTAATTACATTTTTTCAAAATACTATTTTTAATTTTTTTTCAGAATCTACAGTTGACTGTATCAACATTTTTTAAAATGAATTATTCTACAAAAAGAATAACCAAAACAGATTGGTTAGCAATGCTCTGTTATTCCTCAGTACTTATAACATTTCTTATATTTGTTTTTTTAAACAAAGGTTTAGTTGTTGGTGATAAAGCAGCTCATACTGCTAATTTACATTTGCCACAATTATTTTATTTTGGTTTATTTTATTTCATATTTGGATTCCCCTTTATTATAATAAGATTAAAAACATTTATATCACAAGTTAAATCTAAACCAGCTGTTTTCATTTTTCTATTTTTATTTATCTTGTTGATAATACATTACAATACTTTAATTCATCCTTATTTATTAGCAGATAATCGTCACTACACATTTTATATATGGAATCGATTATATGGTAGATATTTTTATGCTAAATATATAATGGCATTTATTTATATATTTTCATTATATGCCATTATTTTGAACTTAACATCAATAAATGATTTTGCTTTCTTCATTTCTTTTATACCTTGCTTACTTATTGCATTGATTTTACAGAAAATGATAGAAGTTCGTTATTTTTTGCTTCCTTTTGTAATTTTACATTTAAAGAGACAAAGTATATCAAACTGGCAACTAATTATGGAAAGTGTAATGTTTTTAGTAATAAATTTTATAACATATGAAATATTTTTTACTAAAGAAATATATTGGAATAATTTTGATGATATTCAAAGATTAATATGGTAAATAAATATATTTTTAAAAACGTTGTTTTTGTTTAATAAGATAAATTTAAATTTATTTACATATATAATTTTACTTTTATTACAAATTAATATTTTTTCCCTAATATAATATATATGTATATAAGGCATTAACAGATTTTCATTTATAAATATCAAATTATAGTTCTCACCAACAAAATTTCAAATAAAAATTTAAACTGACATAGTATATAAGGATTTTCTAATTTCTTCAGTTACTTTAAACATTGGACCATGACCAGGTATTATCCAATCAGCCATTTGTGCAATTTTATTTCTATTAATTTTTTGTTTATCTGGTGCTTCACTTCCAGCTGTAATTTTCCAAAGTGATGGATCTTCAATGTCTTCTTCTCGTTCAAATAAATCCCCTAAAATAAATTAAATTAAGTGCAACGAATGAAAAAAAAATTAATGCAATTACCTGTTATAGCAATTGTACCAAGATTGTGAGATTTTACAATTATACTTATATCTGATAAAGTATGCCCTGGTGTAGGAATAACTGTAACATTCTCATTTATTACATACTTCTCACCTTAAAATATAGGTCATGTATATACATACACACATACATTTTATACATGAAGTTAAAATTAATAATAAAAACTTAATAATTTTATACCTTCATCAAAAGAGTGGTTGTAATATATATTTTTATGTGAAATTGAAAAGCCAGTTATATGCATAGCCTTTAGAAATAAATTATTATTGCCTATGTGATCTGAATGCCCATGAGTGTTAATTACCCAATGAATATTGTCTGGATTTAAGTTTAGTTTTGATAATTCTACAAATCAACTTTTTTTTGGATATCCATATAGACTAATATAGGGCCATCCAAATGAGGCGCCTAGATTTGTGTTTTATTAAAAAGAAACATGTATAGTTTCCTTTTAATAAAACACAAATCTAGGCATTGCACTTGGTTGACCCTATATAAATTGAAAAAATACAAGAATTTAATACATAATTTCAAAATGAAGAAAAAAAGTTCTGCATATATAGTAAATAATTACTTTTACATTATGATTAATTTTTTTATAACCTTTTAATATATATTCACGATCCCAAGCTGTCATAGTATCAATAATAATATTATGTTCACTTTTTATAAGTACACATGAACAATTTGCTTCCATTTTATCATCATAACTTTTAGAATATCCTTCAGCTATAACAAAAACTTCTGCCATTTCTAATAAGAGAATGTTTTATCTAAAAAGTTTATTTCTTGATGTATATTAACAAAGGTTATAATTTATATTTTTGTAATGTGTTGTTTAAGGAATTTAGAGTAACAGTAGTATGTTAAATATTTAACATACACTGAATATTTAAAATTTGTTGCCACTTCTTTTTCCTCAGATGATAAATAAAAAAGAATATATTATGTACTCGTAGATTATAAAAGTAAACAATTTATTAAAAACTTCTTGCAAACTTCACAAAAATTAATAAAACATCATGTTATGGGATCTAATTTTACAGGTAAACCTCTTGCAACAATTGAAGCAGCAGTCCAAAATTGCATTGAAGCTTTTCTTGCTAAACAAATTGTTCTTAATAATTCAGGTTCATGTAAATCTTGATTGTTTTTTATATTGGTTGTAAAAGTTTTATCAGGAGCTAAAATTTTAAAATAATCTATAAAAACATTTTTTCAATATATTTTATGAACTAACCTAATTTTCCAAGCTTCCAATTTGTTTTTTCAATATATTTCCAATGGTATTTAGCATTTGAAGGCAACCAATAACTTAGAAGGGTTGTAGATATTATATCAGTATCATAGTCTGTCACTTGCCATAGATTTCCAATAACACATGGGCTTAATTGAAATTATTAAATTATATTAATTTAATGAATATAAAACTACACCTATGTATGATCATTAAATATTTTTCATGCTAGTACATAAAAATTGTTAAAGTAAATATACCTGCACGCTATTAAATACTGATCATGAGTGCCTGTGAGTTCTGTTCTTCCACCAAGCGATGTCAATGCTACACTTGAACATCCAAATAAAAACACCACACCATTCACTCGAAGTTTTTGTATTTCATCACCTTTTAAATATTGGGTACCAGACCCATGACCACTATATCTGAAAAAATATAATATTAAATTGTTAAGATTAAATATAAAAAGAAGTCAAATATAAATATAAAAAGAACATACGCAAAAATGTCACAATTCACAAGCAAATTTTTATATTCATCTGAATCTGGTGTAATACCAACAATGCCATTCCATTTTGGCAACCAAAATTTATAGAATGATTCCATTCTTTTTTCCATTTTTTTTAAATTTTGACCTGGATTAATTATATAATTACCTATATAAAAATTATAATATTAAAATCGTATTTGTCAATTATACATAAGTAAATACACAACATAACTTTGATATAGATAATATTACCATTTTTTTCATTGATATTTGTTTTAAAACCATTTATAATAGTTGACTGATGCTCTTTAAAAAGACCATACACAAAATGAATTGAAGGTAATCGAGAAACGGGATGATCTTTCAAAACATTACATACTTGCCAAGGAAAGCAATCTAAACGCTAAAAAAATGTAATTTATATTTAATTACTCAAAAATTCCTGTTTTCTATATACTTCATTACATTATAACATCAAAAATAAATTTCGTAAAACATGTAAATTTAAAAATCTAATTTATAATATTAATAACATTTTTTTTTTCAAAAAATACAAAAAAATTATTTTACTTTAAATGTTACTTTATTTTCAATGATTACACTATACTTTAACTTAATATTTAATTAAATTTTATTTTTCATAAAAATATTTATATATGTTTTTTTTTCTATATTTCAATTTAGTATTTAAATAAACTAATTATATTTTACAAAAAATACCTGATCTACAATTAGTATGACTGGATGGCGTTTGCCTTTAAATAATGTGTTAAAAGTAAAAGAAAGTTCACTTATTTCCTTCACCACACTATTAGATAATTGCAAATTATTTGGAATGCAATATTTCACAGCAGATAATAATTCATAATTTGTCAAATATGAGCTTCCCGATGTTAAATGACATAACAAATTGAAAGACCGTTCATCTAATTCAAAATTTTCTTTTCTAATTATTTGTTCTATCTTTTCTCTAATTTTTTTATATATGGCTTCAAAATTAATTAGTTTGCCTAATAATAATATTCGCCATTCTTTTAACCATTGTTTTTCCATTCCATATACAATATTCTGAAAAATTCTAAATATTAAATTAAGTCTTATCATAAAAGTATTTAATTAAAGTACTTTCAATGATGCATCAATATCCTGCCTGTATTTCCAAAATACTTTTTTATCCATATTATCCTGTGGATAACTTGATATATTTTTTTTAATCAATTCTTGCATTTCAGCACAAATTTCTAATGGGCCATTTTTACTTTTTGGTGGACTCATAGTTATACAAAATGGTTTTATATCTTTTTGTCCGCAATTAAAAACAGTGATATGAATAGGAGTTGTTCTATATTTGATTTCTTCATAACTCAATAATGAATCTTTTATATCATACTGAGTCGTAATTTGAACAATAGTCCACTCTAAATAAAAAAACATTAATTAAAATGTTTATATTTATAAATTTATTCATTCTAATTTATATTCACACCTTTTGGCATTTCTGCTATTTTATTAACCATATATTCAATAGGATTATCCATGTTGCATTCAAAGGAAACAAAAGTTTTATTAAATGAAAGTGAGGTTTCATTTTTATGATCAACTGAAGCGAGGCAATTATCATACCTGTGACTAGTACGTACTCGTAATGTTGGAAAATGTGATTCAACTAAATGGTAAATACCTTCTAATTCATCACCTGTTTGTAGACATAATTTGGCTAGCTGTTTGTGTAAATCTAAAATATTTTTTTTTATATTGTAATGATCATAATATGTTTTCTGTTCTTACTTGCATAAACTGGTCCTGCTGGATAATGAGATTTCAAATTGAGTCCTTTCAGCAATAACATACGTACTGATTTTTGATCGTTATTGTCATTTTCTGCTGTATTGCCCATTATTTTTGACTTCAACTTTTTCAAATTAAATTTAAATGTTGATAAAAATGTACGTTAGCTTAAAATGTCCCTAAGATAACCACAAACTTATATTTCCATAAATTAATATTTCAAAGAGAAAAATATTCTTATATAAAATTCTTGTCTTATACCTTCTTGTTTATTTTTAGTTTCTTTATTACACTTTAATTTCAAATATTGTATATATGGGAGTAATTTACTTATGTGTGTATATACATATAAGCCGCATAATTCTATATAGTTCGCCAAATTTCTAGAACAATTTTATATATATATATATAAATATTTGTTCTGGAAAAGTGGCGAATTCACTTTCGCGCATATTAACTATAACTCTATCAAAAAATATTAAAAAAAATTGAAGGTATGTTCATTTATGCTAGTGAATTTGTTGTCTCAAAACAGTATAATTAGATTTTATAACGCAATGGTCTATTGATGATAACATTGTTACCGAAGTCCATGTTAGCTTATAAAGTGAATAATAAATTAATGAACACTTAATTTCTTAAGCGTTGATAATTCATTTATGTGAACTTTTATATATATATATATATATTAGTTTTATATTTATTGTTATTAACACTATTTTTATCAATAAAAACAGTATTTTGATTATTTTTTTCAATAGTTATTATTTTGTCATTTTTCCTAAAAAAAGTTACAACATATCTTGAATTTTTTTAAGTAAATATTGAACTACACAATATCAAATAACGTAAAAATAAAATGTTATACTGTTTATAATTGGTTTGAATCAATATTAAAATTGGTTTAGCATGCGACAAAATAACTTTAATAAAGAAAACATTCTCCCTCTTCACAAAAAACCTTTTTAAAAGTATTTAATAATCACTCGTTTATTTTTTTATATCTGCCATACTTAGAAAATAGATTGCTTTTTTCCAGATTTTATATTGTACTAAAAACATAATTACAATCCAAAATTACATGACTAAAAAATAGTGTTCAATAATTATTTATTGTTTACTTTATTTGCTGATAAGCATTTTAATGCCCATTTATCAAAATGCATATTCATTTAAAAGTAAATAATAAATGAATTACTAAATATGTATAACATTTTATAATGTAAGGGAATGATTTTTTTTATTAGTAATAATTTGCTTTTATTTCCAGAATATTTATGGTTTTATAACTTTTTTAAAAACTGATATTTTTTTTAAGAAATCACTACAAATAAAATTTATCTTTTTGTATACTACATCGTTAATGTAGCATTTAAGAGGGTGGTCACAGAAGTACCCGACCCAACAAAGAAAACACAAAAATTTTAGAAAAAAATATATTTATTTTTCAACATAATCTCCTTTCAGCTCTATACACTTTTCCCAGCGATGTTCAATAAGTTCGATACCCTTTTTATAATAAGAACTGTCTTGCTCCTCAAAATACCCATTAACTGCTGACATCACTTCTTCATCGTTGGGAAATCTTTGACCACTGAGCCATTTTTTCAAGTTTGGGAACAGAAAATAATCCGAGGGGGCTAAATCTGGCGAATAGGGTGCACGAGGTAGCAATTCAAACCTTAATTCATTAATTTTGGCCATTGCAATAACGGATTTGTGAGCTGGTGCATCGTCTTGATGAAACAACACTTTCTTCTTAGCCAAATACGGCCGTTTTTGCTTGATTTCTTTGCTCAAACGTTGCAATAAGTTCGCATAATACTCGCCGTTGATAGTTTTTCCTTTTTCAAGATAGTCAATGAAAATTATCCCACACGCATCCCAAAAAACCGACGCCATGACCTTGCCTGCAGATGAAACGGTCTTCGTCTTCTTTGGAGCCGGTTCTCCCTTTTCAGTCGATTGTTTTGATTGTTCTTTTGTCTCGGGTGTGAAGTGATGGACCCATGTTTTATCCATGGTTATGAAACGACGCAAAAATTTTGCTTTGTTGTTGTGAAACTTCGCTAAACACTCAATTGAAACATCTTCACGACACTGTTTTTGCTCGAGTGTGAGCAAACGCGGCACCCATCTTGCACACAGCTTTCTCATGTCCAAATTTTCAGATAATATGCGATGTACCGCACTTTTTGAAATGCCTACTATGTCTGCTAGCTCGCGCACTTTCAGTCGATGATCATCCAGTACCGCTTTGTGGATTTTCTTCACCATTTGTGGAGTCGTCACCTCATTTGGTCGACCACTGCGATGCTCGTCTTGGCAACTCGTACGGCCTCGTTTAAACTCTGCTACCCAATATTTTACTGTTGTAAATGAAGGAGCAGACTCGCCCAGAGTAGAATCCAGTTCAGCTTTTATATTGGTTGGGCTAAGGCCTTTCAAATAAAAGTATTGTATCACGTAACGATGACCAATTTTTTCCATTTTCACAAATTCACTGAAAACGATCAATATTGATGGTTGCCAAACAAATACTGAACAACGTGGCGTCCTCAAACTTGAAACATATGTTTATAGATTGTGTACTTTCTAATACAGTGATATTTTTCAAACAACTACAGCCATCTCTAGGTCAAGCCGGGTACTTATGGGACTACCTCGTATATTAAAAATGAAGTGTATAATTATAATCATAATCATTTATATTTTTAATTTACATCAGTACTATCTTTAATGTTAAGAAAATTGTTCTGATTATTTTAATTCATTAATTATAAAAGTAGTTATATTATTTTTAACTAGTAATAGAATTTTAATAATTCAAATTATATATATTTCTTTGTTGTAATTTTATTAATAAAAAGCATAGTAAAAATGTATTTTTTTTTGTTTATGAAAAATGGTCAAATATCCTTTTTCATTGCAAATTTTATATAGTTAATATTTACAAATTCTATTTTCTCTTCATAACATTATTTGTAATTTTCATATCTTTATATTATTCTTACCATTTAATAAGTTTTTATTAACGAATTTACTTTTGTTTAACATTAAAGATTATGACATATGTTAACAGTACTTTGTTACATTTAGAAATAAAAATAATATATCAATGCACTATTCTTCATGAAATGTAAAATTATGTTCTTTAAAAAGGTACATACATACAAATATTAAAGTATAGGAGTTATCTTCATATTAAGGAAAAATAAATATTATTGGTTAATACAACACAAAATAAAATTCAAAGTTTTGTTTTTTTTTTCTAAAAAAAAATTCTTTGTTCTAAATCTAAAATAGCTATTTTCATTGACATTTAAAAAATGAAATAAGTAATTATTTTACAAGGTTTATATTTAAAATTAAAATATATTTGAGAGTATAACTTTTATTTTTCATTCAAAAATTTTACATTTGGAATTCATTACAAATTATTTTGCAGGACGAATTAAAACAAGTACTTACTGATCCAATTTTTCACGTACTTAATTTTGAATCTTATCTTTGAAATGATATCTAATCAAAATACTACCTTTCTGGATTCAGTTTGCTTTTTTGATGCAAATATAATCTTCAATTATTACAAGATATGCTATTTTTTAATATAAAATACAATAACTGGATTTACCTGATCATACCTAATTCATTATTTCTGTACATTGATATTTAAATAGATAATTTATATTATCATATACATAAAAAAGAAAAATAAACTTTTTAATAAAATTATAAGATGGATAACCAAATGTATATTTTATATGTAATTGTATTATTAAATAAATAATAAACTTTTAAATAGAAATATTATAAAAACAACGACAACTTTTCTCATTCCCGCTTTTAAACACATTATATGGGTGCAAAGAATACCTTTGCAAGTTAGTTACATTACACAACTAATAAATTAATTGTATAAAGATTCAATTAAGTTGTTAAATAAATTAAAAAAAGATTAATATAACCTTTTTATTGTTTTTATTAGGCATATGATTAATCTTCTTACTAAAACAAATTATGGATACTATATTTTACTACATATTCCTATTCATAATAGTAAAGTAATACTACTATGTTCTTATAGCGTTTTAAAATTTGAAAATATTCAGTGGTAATATTATACCAATTTCTTAACAATATCTAAATTTAATTTATGAAATTAAGTAAAAAAATGAAGTATCTAAACTTCACATATTTATTACTAATGAATATTACACTATTGAAAATTATTACAGAAAAGGTGTTTTTCAAATACAGATAAAGTATAAATAATAATCAAAAAATATACATACATATAAATATAATAATCATTTTTAAAATAAAAATTTAATTAATATTTGAGAATGAGTTTTTTTTTTAAATATGGAATGTGATTTTAAATGGCTATTAAGGAAAATAATTTGCAAAAATGTTCTCAGCACCATATTATGTGATCAGAAAATAAAAGATAACAACAGATGAAATGAGATTGCTTTGCCAGCAAAAATTCATTTTACAAGACAAAATCCAATATAGCATGAAATTTTAAATTTCATTTGCTCCCACTCTCAACAGGCACAATTATCCTTATTTGTTTGCTGATCATTGAGAACAGTATTTCGTCCAGGTTGTGATGGCTTATGTTGCACACCAGATTCAGCAGCATTCAAATCCAAACGACCATCTTGAATGCTTTGATAAATCTTTTTTGCAGTTTCCAAAAATGCTTCTTCTACATTATGTCCCCTAATAGATAACAAATGATTATTTTGCTTTTAAATAATATATTAGTTTAAAATCTTAATTTCGTTACAATATAATACTGTACATAAAAATAAATCAAAGTTAAAGTAAAACGACCGAATTTTTCTTTTAATAACTTTAAATTATATACATTTTTTTATCAGGTGTATGTTTCTAAGATATATATATATAAATACATACATTTTTTTCACATTAATACATATTAATTAACACTTACGTTTTAGCACTAGCTTCTACAAACATTAAACCATTCTCATCTGCAAACTTTTTTGCTTCTTCATAAGTGACATCACGCTGTCCTTCAAGATCACATTTGTTTCCAATCAAAAATATAACTGTACTTGGGTTAGTTAAATTACGTGTATCAGTAAGCCAACTGCTTAAATGATTATATGTTGAACGACGAGTTATATCATATACCATCAATGCTCCAGCAGCACCTCGATAATATGATCGAGTTACAGCTCTAAACCTTTCTTGTCCAGCTGTATCCCATATTTGAAGTTTTATTTTTTGTCCAGAAACTTCAATAATCCGTGTTCCAAACTCGACACCGATAGTATGGGGGCAATCAGCCATAACTATATGACGATAAAATATTTTAAAATTATATCACCAAAACAATTGTTACTATAAAATATTCTATTTTGTAGTAAAAAATAGTTTTATTTTTATTTTAGAAACAATTATTTATTGAAAAAATATAGAATGACATTAATTGAACCTTATACAAACTCAAATAACTTTTAAATTTACTTTGATAAAATATTTTTTGTTTGAATGATATATGCAAGTATAAATATACATAAGAGTGTGTACCACATGCATACATACATATACATGTGTATATATGTGTATATGTGTGTGTGTGTATATATATATATATATATATATATGTATATATATGTGTGTGTGTGTATATATATATATATATATATATATATATATATACACATATATATACCTAGAAATAAATATAAACGACATACATTTCTTTTCGGTAAACTGGTGTAATAGACAAGATTTTCCAACGCCCATATCACCTATGATTATATATTTAAAAATATATGAATAATTATATGGTCCTGCTGACATCTTGATATCCTATGACAAAAGATACATCATATAAGAAAATTTAGAAAACAACTGGAACTATTTACCACGAACAGACAATTTTATTAAAAGTTATAAAAAATATTTTTTAATTCACTACGTTAACATAATGATCGAATTTTTAATAAGTATCCAATAATTTGATTATTATGACAGCTACTAATAACAATAAAACTGAGAAAAATTAAAATTGGTTTAATTGTATACTTACCCAATTATCTATTTTAGGCAATATACAATAAAATGTATTTTTTTCCTCGTTTTATAATTAATAACTTTTTTTTTAAAAAAAACAATTTATAATAGCTATGGGTCGTGAAGTATTACCAGCACGCCAATATGGCAACTTTATATGTCTGTCATTGTTTGAAATATTTGATTACGCTAAAAATATGAGATATTAAAATTATATAAATTTACTTTTAACTTTCTCAACACTAGAAAATCGTAAAATCACTTAAAATAAAATTGTATAATTTTATATTAAAATCTGATAATTTTACATAATTGAACCTTATTAAGTTTGATTGTGACGCCCAATGTACATATATATTTATATACACACACATATTCATAGATACGTACATTCATACATCATCAATATAACATATTTTTAATATCTATGTATTTAATTTTTTTTAGAAAATTTTACTAAATGCTTTCATATAACTTTTTATTTAAGTACTTTACATTTTATTCAGTAAGGAAATGTATACATTATTTTTATATAAAATAGAATATTAGGGTTGAGGTGTTTTCCTTAAATAGTTTTTTCCAGATGGTAAACTAACAGTTGTAATTCCTTGGGGAAAAAGCTGATTTAAATCAGTATCATTAACTGTAGGCAACACCATTACATCATCTCCTTGCTAAAATGTAATATATTTTGTAATTATTTGTATCTTACAATACATTCGATCAATTACTAATTAAAAATAATATAATTATTAAATTAATACCTTCCAATCAACAGGAGTGGCTATTTTATTTTTTTCAGTCAACTGTAATGAATCTATAACTCTCAATATTTCACTAAAAACAATTTATATATATATATATATATATATATATATATATATATATATATATATATATATATATATATATATATATATATATATTTATTATTAATTTGAAAATCTTTCACATAAGCCAGCTATTTACA
Organism: Neoneuromus ignobilis; assembly: GCA_029203775.1. Taxonomy (NCBI): domain Eukaryota; kingdom Metazoa; phylum Arthropoda; class Insecta; order Megaloptera; family Corydalidae; genus Neoneuromus; species Neoneuromus ignobilis. Next base: position 9,513,510 of record CP092087.1, on the reverse strand, counting down.
CAGAGTCTTAATTATGTTTATACTTTTTACTTTTATTGTTTTTCAAAAATTAGCAATTCATTTTCATTTAATTATGAAAGTACATCAAAAGGAAAAACAGATCTAAATGTTAAATAATATGTATTTCAAATGACTATTTCATATGAATTTAATTTTTTTTATTGATTGTGTTTAAATGAAAACAAATTCATAAAACTATCAGTACGTATTATTAAAATATTTGTCAGTTACATCTTGGTATTGTTTTGCATTTGCTATTTTATACTTACTCAAAATTTCTACCTGTTGTAGCAGGATACAAAATTGATAATTTAAGTTTCATATCTGGTCCAATTACAAATACAGCTCTTGCTGTTAAAGGTAGACCTTGATTATCTATCTCAGCTGGATCAATCATGCCTAAATTTACGGCCAAATTCCTATCTTGATCAGCAATAATAGGGAAAGGAAAACTTTCTTCATTCACTCGTGCATATGACTTAATATCATTTACCCAGTCATTGTGTGATATTACAGAATCACATGATAAAGCAATTACTTTGACACCTCGATTTTCAAATTCAGGTAACAATGTTAAAACCCTTGCTAATTCTGTCGTACATACTGGAGTGAAATCAGAAGGATGGGAAAAGAGTACACCCCAACTACAGAATGAATATATCATTTAAAATTGTAAGAGTAAATAATTACAAATGATAAAACATTTTTACCTATTATTTAGCCAGTCATGAAATTTAATTTCACCGATTGTTGTTTCAGCTGTAAAATTTGGAAATATATCGCCTAAGTTAACCATTATTTTAATTTCTTGCAGAAAAATAATTAAAAAGACGTTACTAAAATCTACACGTTAGAAATTTTATGTAAATATGTAATTGACATAAAGTAAACAAACGAATAAATGATAAATAAGCGAATCTTGAATTAAGATTTAAATAAAAATGTTCAATTCTAGGATATCGTAGGTCGTAGATATGTACATAGTTGTTTTTAATTATAACGTTATAACCTAAAATTGATTCAAATTGTACAATAGAATGAATTATATATATATATATATATATATATATATATATATATATATATATATATATATATATATATATATATACATACACACACACACATCTACATGCATATGTACATACATACAATCACACAATTCATACATACAGTAGACCAAATAAAACTGAAGAATGTAAACCGGGACTGAAGGTTATATTCTTCAGTTCTATTTGGGCTACTTACTCGTATATGCAAATAAACATATGCAGTAGTAATTATATCATATATTGTGTTAAAGTATACCAACATTATTCCTTTTAGATTACATGATGCATTTATTTTTTTTATAATTAAATACAGAAATGTTTATACCCTGCCATATCTTTAATTTAAATTATATTAATATTTATTTAAAACAATATATTCTAAAATTTACAAAACTACTGTAAAAAAATAAATTGTTGTAATTTTTGTATTTATGAATGTAGTATTTGTAATAATCTATAATTAACATTAGAATATTTTGTTTTTGATATTATTTTGACAGATTAATGCTATTGATTTCTTTAATTTTTATAATAAATATTCGTTTATTTACATTAATAAAAAATTATAATGTTGTCTACAATACATCCAATAATTACAAAGGTGAGAACAGACTTCATAATAAATAAGTATAAATATATTATTGAAAGCTTATAAAAGAAAATAATATTTTTATTTTCCTATTTCTAAATTTCTTTAAACTTTGTAAAGTTCAAGGTAACTTTAATGCACTTTCACTACTACCAAGTAGACTTTTCTCTTTTATAAGTATGTACGTGTGTTATTGTTAAAGAAAACATATGTAGTATTAACAAAAAATTGTAGGTAAATATTTTACATCAATTATTTATTTCGAACAGTTTAATTATTATTTTTAGAAGTTAACAATTAATTAGTAAATGATTTTTTTACTTTGATAATAATGTGTACTTTAGTGTTTGTAACATAGATAACATTATATATATATATATATATATATATATATATATATATATATATATATATATATATATATATATATATATATATATATATATATATATATATATATATATATATTTATATACATATGCATGCTCGCACGCATACAAACTCAACTTTTAAATAAGATAATATTATGTATTTCATTTTTAGATAGATTTAAGGAGGTAGTCAGTTTTTAATAAAATATATTTTTTTTTTAATTAGATTTTAAAATATTTATTATTAGAAGTTGCTAATAACAATGAAATTATTTTTAGGGTTTATCAAGTCAGATGAATAAATTCATTAAGTTAAGCAAAACTCTACATAAAATAATGCCGACTATAATAAATAATAATCAATATAGTTCCGCAGTAAAACTTCCTCGTTTACCAGTACCACCATTGAATAAAACTATTGAAAAATATTTACAGTCAGTGAAACCATTTTTGGATTATGATGAGTTTAATGAAAGTAAAGATGTCATAAAATCTTTTGAAAAAGGTATTGGTCGAAAGTTACAGCAACTTTTAGAAGAAAAAGCAAAAAAAGTAGATAATTGGTTGCTTGATTGGTGGCTAGATACAGCTTATTTGGGATATCGTGATCCAGTAGTTATTTTTTCTAGTCCTGGTCAATTATTCCCAATACAAAATTTTGCATCATCAGATAATGAAAAAATAGAATTTGCAGCAAAACTTATTTATGCAGCACTTGATTTCAAAAAACAAATTGATGAGTAAGTAGTATGTAAAAAATAATACATATTAAGTTTGTTTTATTTCATAAAGAATATAATTTTATTAAAGTATTTAAAGTATATATATATATATATATATATATTTATTTACACACTCATATACATACATAAGTATAAACATATATCAATATAAGCATACATATACATGCACATAATCATTAATTTTAATCTACTTTTAGAAACAAAATTCCACAAGAGAAAAGTGGAAAAGATTTATTAGATATGTCACAGTATAAAAAAGTATTTGGCACTTGCCGAATACCAGGGCTTAAAAAGGATTCATTAAGATATAATCCAAATTCAAAATATATTGTTGTTGTTTGCAATAACCATGTAAGTAAATATATCATTAAATAATGGGAACAAAATATTTACTATCTTCAAATATAAATTGTTTATCAATAACATTTTTAGAAATTGTACATAATTTTGAAAATATTTTTAGTTTTTTAAAGTACCGGTGTATAATCAAAATGAAATTATCAGTGAATGTGCCATTGAATCTATTTTGTCAAAAATTCAGGATGAAGCAAATTGTTTTGAGGGAGTACCAATTGGGGCTTTATCATCAGATAATCGTGATATCTGGGGTATGGCATATAAGGAGTTAACTTCAGGTATATAAAATATATTTAAAAAAAATCATTTTACATTTTTAAAACAGTATTTGAAATTTAAGATCCTTGCAATAATCAAGCAATAGAAACAATTCAGAATTCTTTGTTTCTGGTTTGTTTGGACAAACCAATAGAAAAATCTGTGAATAAATTGACACAAGCAGGCCATCAACTAATTCATGGAGGAGGAAGTAATGGAAATGTTGGAAACAGATTTTATGATAAAACAATGCAGGTAGTTTATTATATTCACATATGTAAAATGTAATTCTTATATAAAGTAAAAACAGAATTAAAATGAAGTATTTCATATTTGAATTGTAATTTAAAGTATCATATACATTTTTCTTTCTAGTATCTAATGTATAATTCTCAAATATATATATATATATATATATATATATATATATATATATATATATATATATATATATATATATATACACACACACACATACATACACATACTTTTTTTAGTTTATAATAAGTGAAGATGGAATTATTGGAATGACTTATGAACATTCTCCAAGTGAAGGACAACCAATTGCAGTACTTACTGATTATATAATGGATTATATGTATGTATTATAAATTTAAGTATATATTTTTTTCAATTAAAAAATTGGCTTTCAGTTCAAAAGGGCTAAAATCAAGTAAAACTGTTTGTGCTGTTGAAGCTGTTCAAAAAATTACATTTGATATATCCGAGTATACTGAATGCCATATACAAACAGCATTGAAAAATATTGATAAGTATGAATTTACTATTTACAAAGTATTTAAATATGATGTATTTTTCTGAAACTATTTTTTTCAGATTAGTTAATGATTTTGATCTATATAATTTTACTTTTCCATCATTTGGAAAAGATTTTGTTAAATCACAAAAAATGAGTCCAGATAGTTTTATTCAAATGGCAATTCAAGCAGCTTATTATAGGTATAATAACGTAAGTGAAAATCATTTGTTGTTGTAATTGTACTTTATATTCTTTAAGATTGCATAAAGAACCTGGTTCTCATTATGAGTCAGCTGCAACTCGGAAATACCTTTACGGTAGAACAGAAACAATTCGTTCTTGTTCTGTAGAATCCCTTGAATTTGCAGAAAAGATGATGAGTAAATTTGCTACTAATCAAGAGAAAGCAGATGCATTAAGAAAAGCTGTTGAATCACATAAAAAATATTCACTGGAGGTTTGTTCAATTTTTTTGTTAAAAAGGAAAAATCTGAAAATATTTAAAATTAATCTTTACAGGCTGTTAATGGATTCGGTATCGATCGCCATTTACTTGGACTAAAACTTATAGCGTTGGAGAACAATTTTGATATTTCACATATATTTAATGATAAAGCATTTGTAAAAAGTAGACCTGCACAGATTTCAACTAGTCAGGTTGCTTCTCGATGTGATGGTCTTATGTGCTACGGTCCAATCTTACATGACGGTTATGCATGCTGTTATAACCCTAGAACGAAAACTATAAATTTCGGAGTATCTACATTTCATAGTTCTTCGAAGACTAGTTCTGTTGCATTTAAAGACGCTATAGAATGCTCTTTAAGAGAAATGCATGACATTTTAGTTTGTGTACAAAAATCAAAATTGTAGACAGGTTTTTGGTACATATTTGAATTATAAGTTATGTACTTGTTATATAGTGCCTTCATGTATTTTGATATTTTATTATAATAATAAATTTATCATGAGATTTTAAAAGATTTTATTTTAAAAGACTAATAATATAAAATCATAATTCTTAACATAACATCGATTTAATTTTTTATGCACGTTTACTATCTGTTAATACTCTAACAATACTTCCCACACCACCAATATTATACGCTTTTTCATGCCAAACTAATAAATGACCACTACTTCCTTCTGATGGAATTTCAAAACCTCTGTATACATATTTCATAAGAATATCTATCATCTCTATATCCAAAGCAGAAACTGCTTCTTCAATCTGTGAAGTTTTAATGGATAGTAAAACTTTTAAAGTAAGATTTAATGCATTGTCCTAAAAAAAAGTGTTATGAAAATTTATGTTTTGTAATAAATACACTATTTAATAATTAATGTTTTAAAATATATATTAATTTCATTTTATTTAATATAATGGGTTATGAATTTCAAAATTTTTATTATTTAAAAACACTTTTGGCTAATATTATTTTCTTTATTACAATGATAGATATCAAAGACAATAATAAAAGAAATGAGAGTTAAAAAATATTATATATAAATATATTATCTATGAAAAACATGCATTAAAACAACCAACCTTAATTTGTTGACTTTTTGAGCCCAGTGGTGCATTATGTAAAACAGATTTTAAAGCATCAATATGTTTTCCTGTAATCTTTTATAAGAAAGAATATTGTAAAATAAAAATTAAATACTAGTTACATTAAATCAAATTTTATAATTTGATAAGACTATAGCAAGAAAAGGATATTGGTTAAGCAAATTTGCTATTTCTCCTTCGTCCGGACCTACAGGGCCGCCTTGATCACCATCATCTTCTTTAAAATTATCTTCACAATACTGATCAACATCGATTTTTCTAAATGCTGAACTCGATGTATTTTTTGCCATTTTTAATCAGGTTTCTTCTACACACCCAAAAATGACAGTTTACAGCCAATAAGCAAATGTATATAGATAAAATGACATAAACGGTACACACAGTCAAAGAATACTTGTATGTAGTAGATTGCTGTTTAAACTTCATTGATTGTGTTTAATTATAAGTGAGTAGTAAGAAAAAATATGAGTTCATAAATTATAAAAATTACCGCATTTTATAAAAGAAATATTCTTTTTCAATATTTTAATGTTTATTGTTTTTAGTTTTATGAAACATCAACAAGGATTACCTATTTTCTCAATAGAACTCTATTTACAAAGTGATGAAATTAAAGCGGTAAAGTTTAAAGTTTGAAATTTTTGCTTTATTTCACTATGTGTGACATTTATTATAGATTTAATTTCATTTAATTTTTATGGGGCGGTAAGTATTTATTAAATTATGTTGAAATTCTAAATGTAATAATGTATTTTGGAGGTTAAGTAATAATATTTTTAGGCATAAAGAATGGCGAAAGATAGCAAAAAAAATACGACGAAAAAAAACCCGTCAAACAGTAGCCAAAGAAAGGTGCGAAATATTAGTTGAAGGTAATTTTCTAATTAATACTTGTAAATTATAAAATGTATATATTTTTTGGTTAGGTTAGTAAAAAACTTCGAGAGATATTTTAATTTTTTTATAACTAATTTTGCTATTGTTGATTCATTTGAGATTTAAATCAGTAATAATTTTTTTGTTGTTTTCAGTATGTAAGTATCTGTTATTTCAAAACATATTCATAATAAATTACTATTTTATATTAGCTAAGAACGTACATTGTTTTGTCAGTGATAATAGAAGCTCTTACATTTAAATTCTAATTTTCTTTTAGAGCAAAAAAAGATTGAGAGTTCACCATCATATCAAGAAAGATGTAGGGAGCAAGAATTAATAGATAAATTCCAAGAAGAAGAAGAATTAAGACTAAAGAAATTAGAAGAAGAACAATGGATACAACGAGAAAAAGAAAGTCAAAGATTATGGCAAGAGCTTCAAGAAAAGATAGCAAAATCTCTAAGTGAAAAAGCACGACAAGAGCAACTGATTCGTGATGAATGGGAAAGAGAACAGAAAAAATTAGCAGAGATAAAAAAGCAAATTGAAGAGGAGGAGAAATTAAAAAGACAAAAACAAGAATTGATCCTCAAGAAACTTGAAGAATTTTTGTCATACGAAGGTCCTATGCCTGATGAAATAAATGTATCAGTAGAAACTAATCCTGGTAAACCTGTTTGTCCTTTTTTTCAAAAAACTGGTGCATGCCGTTTTAAAGATTTTTGTTCTCGTAATCATGTGAGACCTGGAATTAGTTGTGTGCTGTTAATAACAGGGTTCTATTCACATTTTGGAATACAACATTTTAATCATGAGGAGTATAGTTCAGATGTTCTCTTAGAATATGATGATCATGATACATATTCTCATTTTTGTGAATTTTTTAATGATGTTTTACCAGAATTTTGTAAATTTGGATCTGTTATACAGTTTAAAGTGTGTTATAATTATGAACCACATTTACGTGGTAATGTTTATGTGGAATATGAAGATGTTAGAGATGCTATCAAAGCATATAAAACATTTCATAGTCGTTGGTATGGAGGAAAGCAATTACATGTTGAATTTGTTAATATTCCATCATGGAAACAAGCTATATGTGGTAAATATTATTGTTTATATATTTTACACAAACATATCCTTGTACATATATAATCAATGTGAATAGTTTTATTAAAAAATGCTCAAAAATGAAATAAGAATAAATTATTTAAATATATTTTATATGTAATGTCTTTTAGGACTTTTTTTCAAACAACGTTGTCCAAAGGGAAATAGTTGCAATTTTTTGCATGTTTTCAAAAATCCTAATGGTAAATTTTCAGAAACTGACAGAGATGTATTTAGAAAAAATAAAGCTACAGAAGGCATATCAATGAGGTATTTTAAAAACATGTTTTTTTTTAAGAAAAATAATAAATATAAAAATAATATGATTTTAGTTCATACAGATGGTCTGAATCTCCAGAACCAAGAGATTTATCAAATAACAATAAAACAGATAGAAAAAATGATATATGTTTGAATTCAAAGCAGAAAAAGGAAAGTGAGAGTAAATTGAAAAAATCAACTAAAAGGAGATATAAAGATAAAAAAATTAGATCTAAATCGAGAAGTAGGTCAAATTCAAGAAAGTATAAAGATGATTGGAAATATAAGAAATCTAAATCAAAAAATGATTCAGATGAAGAAATAGAAAATATTAATTCAAAATCGATTAAATATAAACAAAATAGACATAGTTTTTCACACAGAAAAGAACATTCAAGACGAAAAAATACTTTAAATGAATAGTTTATGAAATCAAATCAAAATTACTGATCTCATTGTTGAATTATCTTTATTTCATCTGTATTCTTAAATATAGGACTTCTGTTATCTAATTATTATTGTATGATATAATGAAAATTAGTTTTAATTCAAAGTAATTTCTTATTTATTTACTTGATAAACATAAGTTTTTTAGTTTTAAGATTCATGTCAAAATATTTATAATTGTTTTGTAAATAAAGTATATTAAAAAATATTCATTTTTATTTAATACATACCACAATCGAAGGTTTCCTGAAGTATAGTTAAGCATAAATAAATATAATATGAAAAATGAATAAATATAAATGAATTTGCATTTACATTTATTACTTTCAATTACATTAATTTTATAAGTCTATTATTGTCTTACACTTTATTGAGATATATATTTTAAATGATATAATCAATGTTTCTCTACCATTTAGTTTCAATTTTTTTTTGTAAAAACATTTTAAATACTTAACATGTAAAATAAAATTTTAAATGTACCATTTGTTTACTATTATGGATTCATTCAAAGATTTTAGAAAATATATATTATTTTTTGGAGGGTTTGACTAACTTATATTAAGAACGAGGAAGACCAACTTTTACAATCTTTGTCAATTATTAATTTTCGATACTGTTTTATCACATTTATGTAATAAAGAAAAAAATATTGTTATATCACTTATGTGATAATATAACAACCATATCTTTTTATTATCCAATGTTAAGGTATATATATATATATATATATATATATATATATATATATATATATATATATATATATATATATATATATATATACATACACACTTTCTTGCTTACATCATGTAAAATGGAGATATGCATACATTTACATGTATTATTCAAAAATCTATAAACATTTATATGCATTTTTTTTTTTATTTTGATGAATAATGTTAATACTTTTGTAATATCTCCCATGACTAGAGATTTTTTATTCATCAATAACATTTATATACAATACATAAAAAATCAAATTAAATAATATAAATTAAATTACTCAGATATAAGTCACTGTAGCATATATTTAAAATACACAGCCTATTATATATTAATAAAACAAAAACAAATAATTATCAGTTATAATTTTGTGAATCAATTATGTGTGTATATGCACGTGTGTTTACACACACACACACACATATGCATATATATGTATACACAACTTATATACAATGTATTTTAGAATAAAAATACTATTTTGTAACAAAATGGTAATGTGAAAAAAGGCAGTATCATCAAATGCACATTTGTCTTTAATACTGTGTTAAAGTTTCTACATTAATCTGATACTGTATATGACTTTTAATGATATAGAGATATATTAGATCATAAACAGATATCATAATTTTAATATAATTTGTAAATACTATTCTAAATTTAACATGATTCATAATCCATTAGTAACAAGTATAATTGGAATTATGAATGAAAATAACTTCTAATAAAATATTATCTATTAACATTTGTCAACACTTTACATAAGTATATATGTGCTTTCAGATATATTTTTTTTTGTTTTTAAATACATGAACAACGTTTTTAAAATATAAATATATACTAATAAAATATTTTGTGCTTTCAAGAGAGATATATTTACCAACATAACTGCCAACAACATATTTATTTTATATATAACAAATATTTAACATTTTCTCTAAAATATATTTTAATCAATGTTATTACGGATAAAAACAACAATCTAAGAATTTCTTAATTAAGATAAAATATTCATGTATTTATTTTTTAATATATAGTACTGTACGGAATTAATTATTTTCAAAATCTAAACTGAACTTTCTTCTGTGTTGTATTAAAAAATGATCAATATACAAGAGTACAGTGAATTGAAAGTGCATTTTTTTGTTTTGTATTGCTGTATGTGTCACTACTATATTGTTCAAAATCACTCATTGGCATGTGTGTTTTTTCTTTTCTTTAAATTTGATATTTATGCCATAAATAATACTACTCATTTTAAAGCAAATACTTTCATCTCAGTTATGTACATTTTCTACACTGAATTATATGAATATCTGTTTTGTCTTTTTAATGAATATTAAATATTTCATTATTCAGTACCAAATTTACTTTTCTACACTTTTTAAATATTATATATTGTTTAATTGATATCAAAATAAATTCAAGCTACAGATTCTAAAATAACTCCACCGGGTCCAGGTAATGATGATGTTCCTTGCAAGAAAATGTCGACTGCTCTTGCACATTGTCTACCTTCAGCTATAGCCCATACCACAAGACTTTGTCCTCTTCTGCAATCACCTGCTGCAAATACATTATCTCTGACTTGATAATTTTTTGCATCAAAATTTCCTCTAGCATCGAGTGGTAAACCTAACTGTGTAGATAAAGCTCGTTCTGGACCGAGAAAACCAAGAGCAAGTAAAACGAGATCTGCTTTATGAACACGTTCTGATCCTTCACGAGGTTTCATTGTCCATCTACCTGCTGCATCTTTTTCCCAATCGACATCAGCAGCGCGAATACCAATAACATTTCCTTGTCCATCGTTCACAAATTCTTGAGCGAGAGTACTATATCTTCTTGGATCATTTCCCCAACGTGTTTTCACTTCTTCATGCCCATAATCTATGCGGAAAGTACGTGGCCACTGTGGCCATGGGTTATCTTTTGAACGTTGCTTTGGTGGTTCTGGCAAGATTTCAAAAGCAGTAATACTTGCAGCGCCTTGTCTTAATGATGTTGCTACACAATCACAACCTGTATCCCCACCACCTATTACGATAACATGCTTATCTTTTGCAGGAGGTGGTCCTTGAGCCGGTGCACCTAATTGCCTTTTTTGCCAACTTTCAAGAAATTCCATTGCAAAATGAATGCCATTTAGCTGACGCCCTGGTATCGGTAAATCACGAGGCCAAGCGGCACCGGTTGTTAAAATCAATGCATCATATTCATCACTGAGTTCTTCAGCACTTATATCTGCACCGACATTGACATTGACTTTGAATACAATACCTTCTTCTTGTAATAAATTAATACGTCTAGCGACTACGCTTTTGCTTAGTTTCATACTTGGTATGCCATATTGTAGAAGACCTCCGCATCTATCATTACGTTCGAATACAGTAACACTGTGACCGATTTTATTTAGTTGATGAGCAGCAGCTAAACCAGCAGGACCACTACCAACGACTGCTATTCGTTTACCAGTACGAAAAGAAGGTGGTTCAGCAACAATAAGCCCGTTTTCAAATGCACTGTCAATAATTGCACATTCAATATTTTTGATAGTGACAGCTGGTTCCGAAATACCTGTTAAAAATAATAAGCATGCATATACTTTTAATTTGATTCTTTTTTATAATGTTAATGAGTATAAATGATTGAGCAGGAATTTACCTAAAACACAAGCTCCTTCACAAGGTGCAGGACATACTCTTCCTGTAAATTCTGGAAAGTTATTAGTCTGTAAAAGATGTTTAAGAGCTTGACGCCACTGAGATTGAAAAACAAGCAAGTTCCATTTAGGGATAAGATTTCCGAGTGGACATCCGTGGGACTCAGATTGACAAAACGGTACACCACATTCCATACATCGAGCAGCTTGAATACGAAGGCCTTTACGAACATGTGAACTGTTATAAATTTCATCCCAATCACGTAAACGTTTATCAGCAGGACGATATGGGGCTGGCTCACGAGAATACTTCATAAATCCACGCATCTTTAATGATAAATTAGTATTTAAAAAATCTGGCTCATTGTATAATGAATATTTTAATAGTCATGAAATGAAATAAATAAATCAATTGTTGACTGGAAAAAAAATTATAAATTAATTTATATTTCAATTCAAAGAAACTATAATTTAAAAAAAATATCAAGATTGAGATAAAATATTCAAGTTGATGAATAATGATTTTTGATCATTATTAAAATATTCTATTATCAAAACATTTTGGTACTTGTACCATTATTAAATAGTTTTTTGATACTAAGTTATGAAAATATTTGGATATCAAAACGATTATCATGATGATGGAATAAGATGCCAAAAACTACTATACTAAGATGGTCTAATATCATTATTAAGAAGTTAAATACAACATATACTTATAAAAAAAGATAACCATTAAATTGTAATCAAAGAATCCTGATTTAATATCATAATAAGATATTAAAATGGATTTAGAAAGTAAAATCTGTTTAATTAAAAGTTATTCTATTTTAATAAAGTACCTTGTCTAAAGCTCTTTCTAGACGTACTCCTTCTTGAACTGCATCAGTAATTGTATCTTCAATATCTAATACTTTTGTTTCAGTAGATGATGATTTAACTGTTTCTGGAATATTATTTTGAGCTTGAGCTCGTAATGCTCTTTGATATTCATAGGGGAATACCTTAACAGAAAAATATGAATAAAAAATGTTTGATTAATTATTTTGGATTTACTTATAACTTTTATTTTATAACACTGAATATTAAGTATAAAATTATAAAAACATGTATGCAATGAATAACATACTTTAATAAATTCTGCTAAAGGTGCAGGCCATTTATTTAATAAGTCTTGAGCAATTAGTGAACCTGTTACTTGCTGGAATTCTTTTAGAAGTTTTAAAATCAAATCAGTATCATTTTGTTCTTGAATTGGTAGCAACTCAACTGATTCATGATTGCATTTTCCTTTGAATGATCCATCAATGTCCCATACATAAGCAATACCTAAAAAAAATAAGTTTAAATTAAAAACAATTCATACAAAACAAAATATTAAATATATGATTTCAAGAATTTGCATAAATATTAAAAAGTTATTACCTCCAGACATTCCAGCAGCAAAGTTACGTCCTGTAAGCCCTAAAATAAGTACAGTTCCACCAGTCATGTATTCACATCCATGGTCACCAACACCTTCAACAACTGCAGTAGCTCCAGAATTACGTACAGCAAAACGTTCAGATGCTATACCACGAAAATATGCACGACCTGATGTGGCACCATAAAGGCATACATTTCCAACAATAACATTGAGATGTGAAGCGAACTGCGATCCTTTTGGTGGATAAATTATAACCTAAAATGTTGATATTAGTCATATGAGTAATTTACATTTAAATAATTAAAAAAAAAAAATGGATTTTAGTGTTATTTTCTATTAATTAATACAAAATATATAAATACAAATAACTTACAGTGCCACCACTGAGACCTTTTCCCACATAATCATTTGCATCACCTTCAAGAGTTACACGAACACCTGATGTTAAGAAAGCACAAAAACTTTGTCCAGCAGATCCTTTTAATTGAATATTAATGCTTCTATTTTTAGGAAGACCATCATCACTATATTTTCTGTAAATTGAAAAATATTCTTTTTTTAATTATATACTAAATACATTATAACTTGTGTAACATATATATTTTATTTGTATTTTTTTTTTTTAAATTTAAAAGTGAATACTACAAAATGAAATAATGAAAATGACTGCTAAAATTTAAATCTTAAAAAGTATAGTTGACAAAATTTACTTACAGAGCAATATGATAACTTAAAGTTGATGCAAATGCTCTTGCTTCATTGTGAATTGCCATTTCAATATCAATACTATCTTTTAAACCATCAATAACAGGACTACAAAGTTCTATTAAACGACAATCTAATCTACGCTCAAGTTGAAAATCTTGTGGCACAGAACCACCGACAATACATGCACCAGGTCTTAAATGTAATGCATTTTGTAATAAAGGTGAAAGATTTAACAGTCGTGCTTTTGGTCCTGCTGCAGGATCAGTATTTGCACGTAATAAATCAGTTCGACCAACTAAATCCTACAATAATGAGTTTATTTTATTTTTTTAGAAGTTAAAGAATTTTCGTAACAATATAAAATTTGTATGAAGATCAAAATAACAAGACCTGGAATTTTGTGATTCCTATTGCAGCCATATGTTGTCTAACTTCTTCAGCAAGTAAAAATAGATAATTGAGTACATGTTCTGGGTGGCCTTCAAATTTTTTTCTTAGCACGGGATCTTGGGTTGCTATTCCTACTGGGCAAGTGTTCAAATGACATTTTCTCATCATTGTACAGCCTAATGCAATTAAAGGTGCAGTACTAAACCCAAATTCGTCGGCACCCAATAAAGCCGCAACAATAACATCAAATCCTTAAACATATTGTTTTGTTAAATTTTTTAAATAGTTAAAAGAAATAACTTAATATGTAATTTCTTTATACCGGTTCGAATTTGACCATCTGCTTGTAAAATTATTCGAGATCTTAGATTATTTAAAACAAGTGTTTGATGAGTTTCTGCTATTCCTAATTCCCAAGGCAAACCAGCATGTTTAATTCCAGTCCAAGAAGATGCTCCAGTACCACCATCATGGCCTGATATAACAATATGTTCAGCTTTACCTTTAGCTACACCTGAAGCTACAACTCCCACTCCAACCTATAAAAAAAATAAAATAGTAAATATATAAATACTATTTATATCCAATATACAAATATTGTATAAATGTACTTTTTATCATAAGTACCTCAGATACTAATTTTACAGATATACGAGCTTTTGGGTTAGCACATTTTAAGTCATAAATAAGTTCAGCAAGATCCTCAATGGAGTAAATATCATGATGCGGTGGAGGTGATACTAAACCGACACCTGGTACGGAATGACGAGTACGAGCGATTTCTTTTGTTACCTATAATTATATCTTTTTATGTTAATATACTGTGAAATTATGTAATCTACAAATAATAAACAAAATAATATTAAATAAAATTCTACCTTATGTCCAGGTAATTCTCCACCTTCACCTGGTTTTGCTCCCTGGGCCATTTTTATTTGTAGATCTTCAGAATGAGCAAGATATGCTGCAGTTACACCAAATCTTCCACTTGCTACTTGTTTAATAGCACTAGAAATTTTTGGGTCTAAGAATCGTTCTTGAATTTCACCTCCTTCTCCTGTATTACTTTTGGCACCTACTTTGTTCATAGCAATAGCTAAAGTTTCATGTGTTTCTGCACTAATTGAACCTTTATTATAAAAAAAAGGTGTTTTACTAATGACATTTTCAAATTAAAACTGATATACTTTCTGTATTGTAATATTTAACTTTAATTTATGTTATATTTTTTAAATGCAGTAATTTATTAAAAAAAATATTTACTTTGATTTCATAATAGATATTTTAAGAAACCGTATTTGAGATAAATAACTAAAATAATAAATTAGATTATGGTTTTTTTGATGTTAAAGTTATTGCTCTTTATTAATGAATATGAATTGTTTTCATTTAGCAAAATATACTTGTAATATAAAAAAATATACCTAGAAAAACATACCTAAACTCATTGCACCAGTTGCAAATCTTTTTACAATTTCTGCAGCTGGTTCTATATCTGTGAGTGGTATAGGTTGATCTAAAGTAACAAGATCAAGCTGACCACGTAAAGTGCACGATTGTATTGAACTCATTGTAGCTTCTTTAAATTTCTCATATGCTGACCGGCTAAAGGAGATAGTTTAGATATAAATATTAGTGTGAAAAAATATACTGAATGTAAATTCACATTTATAAACAATTTACATGTATTCTACTTTTTTGTTCTTATAAAACACACGAAAAAAACAAATTACTATAACAAATGTTACCTATTTGTTTGAGCTGCTTCCCTAAGGGTGGCTACAGCAGCAGGTTCATTTATATGACGTTCTCCACCTGCACGCCAATGATATATTCCAGGGTTACGTAGAACTAAAGCATTATTAGTTTTATTATATGCTAAGTGATGTCGACTTATAGCTTCTGTAGCTAATGTTTCTAAAGTTGCCTTAAATTAAATAATTATATAAATAAAATTAGAAAAATAACTGTACTAATATATTTAACAAATTTAATACAAACCCCTCCAATTCTACTAGGAGTTCCTCGAAAACATTTATCAATAACATCCTCTGCTAAACCTACAGCTTCAAATATCTGCGCACCTTTGTATGACTGTAAAGTACTGATCCCCATTTTAGCCATTACCTTTAATATAAACAATACATGAAATATGCTTAATAAAGAGTAATATAATATTTTGAAATAATATTTCAAAGTCACCTTTGCAATTCCAGTTTCTAATGAGCGTGCATAGTTTTCACAAAAAACTTCATCAGTTAAATTGGAATCAATTAAAACACCATCATTACGTAATGATGCTGCAAGTTCAATTGGTAAATAAGGGCAAACAGCATCTGCACCATAACCAATAAGCAAACAAATTTGGTGAACCTATAAAAGATAATACATAAAATTGATTTTTTTTACAGAATGATAAAATTTATTTTAAAACTTATAATTAGTATACCTCTCTAGCTTCTGCAGTGTGAACAATAAGACCTATACGCATTCTGTGACGTGTTTCAATAAGGTGATGATGAACAGCTCCAAGAGTTATTAATGATCCCATAGGTATACGATCAGGTCCAGCTTTTCTAAAACAATTCATATTATGTAAATGTACGTAAATATGTATATGTATGTATGTGTGTGTGTGTGTGTGTATAAACCATATTTACCTATCTGATAAAATTATGAGTTGACAATTAGAAATAGAAGCAGCATTATCGGCTTCCTTACATAAACGAGTTAAATGTTGAGGAAGTCCCTGAGGACCAGCATCAATAGGCCATGTAGTATCGAGTACAGCAGATTTCCAGCCTCGATGTTTTGTATGTTCTAATGCATGTAAATCAGAAGGTGATAAAATAGGCCTTGTAAGCCATAATCGATGTGTTTGTTTTACACTTGGGCACAGTGTGTTCGCTTCCGGTCCAATAGGAGACTGAAGAGACATTACGCATCTTTCACGAAATGGATCAATTGGTGGATTCGTAACTTGTGCAAATAATTGTTTGAAATAATCATATACAAGAGGAGAAAAATGTGATAAACATGCTAATGGAGCATCATTACCCATACTACCTGTTAATGAAAATATTTATAGTTAATAATTCTAAATATAAATTATTATTAGTTTTTTTTTAATTTTACATTTTTATAATTACCTAATGCTTCTTTGCCTGTAGTCAACATTGGAATAAGTAACATTCTTATTGTCTCTGGCGTATAGCCAAACAAAGAGAGACGAGGATCGGAAAGACCACTAGGTGTAAGTAAATGCTCGTAATTTAGACCTGAAGATTTATGGGCATTGTGAATATCTTCTAATGAAATCTGCACAAAAAATATATATATGTATTTATAATTAATGATATTAAATGTGGATCATAAACATAAACCGGAATGTATAAAAAAAGTATAATTATTTCAGAAATACAACTAAACAGAAAATAAAAAAAAAATATTAAACATGTTAATTACATAGTATTTAGTT
The DNA here is from genome assembly GCA_029203775.1 of Neoneuromus ignobilis. Taxonomy (NCBI): domain Eukaryota; kingdom Metazoa; phylum Arthropoda; class Insecta; order Megaloptera; family Corydalidae; genus Neoneuromus; species Neoneuromus ignobilis. The sequence goes on along the minus strand of CP092087.1, from coordinate 9,495,720 downwards.
ATTTTCTACTTGTACTACTTAACATAACTAGGAATTTTAAACAAAAAACAAAAATGCATTATAAACAAACATAAAAGCTATTTATAATTTTATTATATTAATTTATTTAAATTCTTAAATAATATTTAATTACAAAAATAGTTTATCCTTCAAAATAAAATATTTTTAAAGATCTTAAAATATATAATCTGATGAATACTATATTTTTTTTTATAATTTAAATACTGGTGATTACATTTAAAACCCCTATACAATTTTAACATATAATAAATATATAATAAAAATGATTCCACTTTTTTTCATAAAACTGTGTAATTTTATTGTTTTAATTGTATAGAAAATGCAATAATTTATTATTTACAATTTATTAAAAAAATATTTAACATTATATATTTAATTATTAGGAATAGTTTTAAATAATGTAGATTTATATTTGAATAAGTTTTATTTGTTACTTTAGTCATACATACATAAAAAGTATATATGTTCTTTTTTTAAACTAAATTTAACTGATAACTTGATCTAATATAAATAAAAACCATGCTTAACAGGACTAATTCTAATTGATAAACTTTGTATAACAATTTTTATTATAAATGTAACTCACCATCTGTTGCAGAAAATGTCAGGCAGGAAAATAAAAAGAATAATTGTAAAAAAGGTAAGAATATAGAACAGAATTTTGATACTATTGATTATATTGTATTATTTATATTACCCCAAATGTAAAAATAATAACTAACATTATTAAATTAAATGATGAAAGTTAATTTTCACTTCTACACATAAAGGAGTAACACTTTAATAAAATTTAAAAATTTATATATGATAGATTATCGATTACTCTAAAGAAAACTTAAATTATTTACCTGTTCTTTTAACCATTCAGAATGAGATCTTGCTTCAGCTATATGTCGTTTTAATTCTACATCTTCAATTACTCTTCCTTCTTTTGTATCTACTAAAAGCATACGTCCAGGTTTCAGACGTGACTTCAATAATACATCTTCAGGTTTGACATCATATACTCCAACCTATTTTTTTTTTTTTAAAAATTTTAATTACATATATTACTACAGATGACTTCAAAATTAAATACATACTAAATATTAATAAACTAATTTTAGTCCACTTTAAGGACAAGATATTTAAAAACTACAGTCATATAAATAAATTAGTAAATTGTTAAATTTTATACCTCACTAGCCATCACCATTATATTATCTTTTGTTATATAAAAACGAGATGGTCTTAGACCATTTCGGTCAAGAGTGGCACCAACGTATCTTCCATCAGTGAAAGAAATAAGAGCTGGACCATCCCATGGTTCCATAGTACAGGCTGACCATTTATAAAATGCTCTTTTATACGCAGGCATTGTTGGGTCATTAGCCCAAGCTTCAGGAACCATTGTCATAACAGCTTCTGGTAAACTTCTTCCTCCCAGCTGAACAAGCCATTCAAGAACACAATCTAAATATATTCATGATATTAATATATATGAAATGTAAAATATATAAAAAAAATGTTAGTTTTAAATTACCAGCAGCTCCACTATCAGATAACCCAGGTTCAACTACAGGATATAATTTAGATAATTCATCTTTGTTAAATATATCTGATGACATAACACCTTCTCGAGCTTTCATAAAATTAACATTTCCACGTAAAGTGTTTATTTCTCCATTGTGTGCTAGCATTCTTAGTGGATGTGCTCGTTCCCAAGAAGGAAATGTATTTGTTGAAAATCTAAAAAATGCACAAGAGAAAATTAATTAATTAATTTTTAAAGTAAATTATAATTTTTACTAACCTTGTGTGAACAAGTGCGAGATACGTATCAAAAGATGGATCTTCAAGATCTGTAAAATATCCCCATAACTGTTCAGCTGTAAACTGTCCTTTGTATACGATAATACGAATGGATAAAGAACAAATATAAAATCGTGAACCAGGTTTCGGAATTTCATGACTAGCACGTTTGCGCATTACAAATATTTTTTTTTCGAATTCTTCATCTGTTATATTTTTATTAATAGGAACCACAAATATCTGCAAATTAAATATGTATGTATATGTATATATATTAAATTAAAAATAAAAATATATATTACTTAATCAAATTTTATGTATTTATGAAAATAGATACCTGTCTCATATAAGGTTCTGTATTTCTTGCAACTTGACCAATAGAAGCATTTCGAGTTGGTACTGTTCGCCATGTTAAAACACTTAACTCTAATTGAGATGCTAACTCTGCAACTTTTTTTTCAGTCACTGCATGAGATGCTCTATCAAGGAAAAATACTCCTGTAGCATAGCGTCCAGCAGGAGGTAATACTACAGGTGGATCTAAAGCCTGCAGAACAGAACTATAGAATCCATGAGGAATTGCAGTAAGTACACCAGCACCATCACCTAAAAATTAAATTGTGTTGAAGAACAGTTTCACAAATAGTTATTATTTCTGTAATAATATGATTAAATTAAGTTTAAAATATTTGTATAATTATATTATATATATTTATAATATCAATATATGATAATAAATGCTGATTTTTATTTTACATTAAAAACTTACCTGTATCATTATCACAAGCACATGCTCCACGATGGTTCATACGAAGAGAAAGCGTTTGAGCATTTTGTAAAATTTTATGGGATCGATGACCATCAATAGCAGCAATAAATCCAACACCACAAGCATCACGTTCCTGTGATGGTAAATACAAACCGACTGCATCGGGAGCTTCCCATACTGGTTTTAAATTATTTCCATTTTTTTCTGTATTTTGATTGTTTATTATCTCACTGGAGCCAGAAATTGTCATAATTGCAATCTATAAGAATTGTTTTTAATTAATAAGTAAATATACAAATTAAATTTTATTTATTACTTTAACACTCACATTTTTAAATTAATACTAAGTTAAAAAATATGTCTAACTAATTTGTCCAAAAAAACTTTCAATAATGAAATTATCATAAATACACATATTTAATTTCAGCGAAAAATAAATATACAAAATATAAAATGTGGAACTGTTTTTTTCCAAAAAAAATAAAAAATAAAATAATCTTATAATATATGTGTATATATATATATATATATATATATATATATATATATATATATATATATATATATATATATATACACACACAAACATACATACATACATACTAGAGATTATTACATAAATTTAATATTGATAAGACTAATAAATGAAAAAAATATTTTAAAATTAGGCATATATAGAAAGCTGCATTATATTTCGGTAAATTTAGATAACGTCTTAGTAGAATTTACTAAGTTTTTGTATCTTAATTGTATATTTCGTGTAATTTAGTATAAGCTTTTTGTTTATATTTATTCAGGCATTTAAAATGTTATTTAAATAAGGACTATTTTTTTTGAAAAAAATGTTATATTAAATGAATTATTTTAGAATTCTTAATAATGTATTTTTTCTTTTTAATTATCTAATTTCAATTCTACATTCTATGCTAATTTCAATAAAATAATTATTTACTACTTCTATGAATTGTACTAAATGTATATGTATATAAAATTAAATAAAAAATGATACAAACTGTGATATATATCCACTCAATTTCATATATTTAAATAAGATCATATAATAAAAATATTATTTTTATATTGCTTTTTTAGTTAAACTGGGTAAGTATTAGATATATGTAATGAATTCTAATACAAATTCTATATTTGTATGCCATTTTTTTTTCTATTTGTTTTGTGTATAAAAACATAATTCTAAATGAAAAGTCTGCTAATTTGAAACTATATTTGATTATTTTTACTTAATTTATTACTTTCGGCTAAGAAAAAAACCTCGTATACACGCACGCATTCATATGTATGTAAATTTAAATATTAATTTAAAACTAACATGCCAATAAGATCACTGTTATTAAATGTAGTTTTAATGAAATAAAAACATTAATCAAAGAAATGATCTAAGGTTAAATTATTTTATTTTATTGTATTTGAACCAATCGTAAAACAAATGTAATCTTTAAATAAATTATACATATTTTTAAAATATTCGCTTGTTAATTAATAACCTTGAATCATTCTATATTCAATTTAATATATATATATATATGCAAAAAATATAAAATGAATTGAAGAAGTAAGAAGAAATCTTAACCGTATAAACTAAAGATAATGTAAAACGTGTACTCAAAAATATATAAATATACAAATAATTTATCTATAAAAAATCATTTAATAATGTGAAATAGTACAACAATAATTAATTAACAAAGAATGAATATATAATTGTTTAGTAAGTTATAAGTTACTTAATTTTGTTCGATATAATGATTATATGCTTTTAATGCATATTAAAAATATTTTAATCTCTCTAATGCTTTATTTATTGTTCATTTTTAGTAAATCGAACTTGATGCGAGTTAAAATACATATTTGTTTTTATTTTTTGGTTTAATTTATAATAAATTCAAATCATATACGATAAGCTAATAAGTTATATTTTTATGAGCCATCAAATTAAATTAAATATTTCAAAGATTTAATGTTTAATATATACGAATATAATTTTATGTGATTTGGATAATTTTATGTATTTTTTTGTGAATTTGGATTTGTATGAATAAAATATAATTATATAATAAAAACGTGTTGTTTTTCGCCTGAGATTTGATATTTCACTGCTAAACAAATTGAAAATAATTACCGAAAAAAGGCAAGTTAAAGTTACATAGCGTCTATCTGATAATTGACAAATATTTAGAAATGCAAATAAAAATATGAAACTAAGTATTTAAGAAATTTTATATATATGTATGTATTTATATATTGCTGAGAATAACTATTATATAGATATTTTAAAAACATTAGATATAGAATGAAAAGAGAAGATATAAAAAAATAAAGCAAACGAAAGAAATACATGATTATTAAACGAAAACTTCATAGAAACATTTAGTTTACAGTATAAAAATTTTTTATAGTTATAATAATTTCTTGAAATGAAAAAAAAATAGTTAAAAGGAAACTATAGAATAGGTAAATTAATTTTAATTGTATAAATACTTATAATAAAGATGATAATTCATCTTTGAAATTTCTTAATAATGAAAAAAAATCAAATTTGTTAACAAGCATTCATAACAGCTTATTTTATATTTAAAATATTATAACTTAAAATAATAACATGTTAATTTTACAACTAATAAATATTATCATTATAATTAATAATCAGTGATTTTAGTAGACTGAAAATATTATAAATTTAAATATTACTTTTACAAGTTACAGTTGTTTGAAATGCATGACATTGTATGCAAATATTTTATGAAAATAATGATTTTTAAGTACATTCGCTTTTATTTTTGTGTTAATTTAAGATATTTTTTTATCACATTAATAATTATTGTTACACAAAAAGTTTTCTTTTTTTTTAGAAAAAAATAAGTATAATGAAATTACATTAATTTTATATAAATACAGAGATTTTTAATCAATAATTGCCGGTGAATAAAAAAAATAGTTTGTAATGGAAGTATGTCGAGATTTTATAACGTTCTTCGTTTATAAAAAATATTATTGCATTTATATAAACTATTTATTTAAAAAAATGTATATAATCTTAAAATGCATTTATACTTAATAATTTTTTTTTGGAATTCCTTAAATAAAATAGTTGATGTAATTACTGTTTATATATATATATATATATATATATATATATATATATATATATATATATATATAAATGCATTTTTATTTCACTTAATTATTAAAACATTACATTTAACTTTTTTTGAAATATTTTACCTGTTGAATTTCAAAAATGTATTTTTTTTGGCAACTGATTCCTTTAAATAATTTTTTAACTGATTTTTTTTATAAATTATAAATAAAATATTCGGTTAAACTGATCAGAGAGTTTGTTTTTACAACTCAATGTAAACAAACTGAAATGAGATGGATTCTGTTGATTGTAACATGGAATTTGTTTATTCTCAATAAAAATTCAAAATAACGACTTTAAATGAATGACTATAATTGTATCTTTTTTTATTATCGAACTGAAACTGTAGTTTCGATGGATTCACACAACTGTTTCAAATGCCACAGTTCACGATGTCGTGATAACCCAGGCTATACACGATCAATACGGGACAGTTGTGTACTCCATCCATATCAATATCACAAACTGCGCGCGCAAAACTCACGAGTTGCGGATTCTCTACAAAATATTGAGATGCGAATTATCTGGTTATATTGGGCGAAGTCGTTTCAGTTAAATCTGGTGTAAGAACTGTAGATAATTGATAGAAACTACAGAAGGCTAAAGTATATAAAAAGAATATTTTATGTAGATGGCTCGATAAATTCAAAAATTGAATTGTTAATACAGATATGAGGAGTCGATATGTTTGGCTTTAAGTTAGAAAATTGGCTATTGTAAGTTTTCGCAGAGTTGGTATATAGGTAAAATAACTGTTTGCGATTTCTCTCCACGGAGCACTGTTGATACGAATGTCCTTAAATGACCTTAAACGTAATATTATATGCATGATCGATACTTTGAATATTTGTTTTAAAATAGTTTTGCATTATTGAATTTATTTAACGATACAACATTTTAATTACTAATTAATAACCAAACTAATAATTATTCATTACTAACTAATTTAATTTTAATAAATTTTAAAATAGAAATATGTTTACTACATACAAAACAGACATTTTTTATTTCAAATTATTCAGTTTTTATACATGTAAAATATATTCAATTTAAATCATTAGTTCATCAATAAAAAAAATAATTATATACGGTTTCAACTACCAGACATATTAATAAATGGTAATAATCATAACAATTAATTACAAATAATCAAAATAAATTGTTAAGACCTAATTAATATCATAATTTTTAATAAACTGTATAATTTAGTCATTAAACACTTTATATTACTTTTTTAACGCAATAATTTGTATTTACAAATTTAATTTTAATTATTTAAAAAAATATATACATATACTGATATCTTTTATTTGTTTATATATATATATATATATATATATATATATATATATATGTATATAAATAATTAAAAGAAGTAAATAATATTTAATAAATTTGTTTATCATAAGAAAATAGAAATAAAAAGAATGATCAGTAATTGAAGAAATTATAAAATGTGTTTACTAGAAAATGGTTTATTAAAAATACGTCATTTATAAATAAAAATACCAGGAAATCAATGATAAAAAAATAGAATAAAGTTCGTATATATAATATGTTTTAATATTTAGAACAAAAATTTGACTTCAATTAAAGAGAAATTTCAATATTTAAAAAAATATTATTTACGTATTGTATTTGTTTACACACATAAGTGAAGTATGGGCTGTATTTGAACGTTTATAAGGCACGATTTACACATATTTGACAACATAATAAATAAATATAATGGAATGATAATATTTGTTATTTTGTAATTGCATTTTTTATTTTTTTATAAATATTAGAAAATAAATAAATGATGGTATGTATATTTAAACAATACCATTTTTAATATATTATCAAAAATATATGTTTTAAATATATGAATATAATGAAATTAAAATATTTTGCATTTACATTAAATCATTGTACATTTCAAATGAAAAAAACGTATTGAAAAATGTAGCGTTGTTTTTAATAGAACGTTCATTTCTTATACACATGCATCTTATTAAAAAATAAATAAATGAAGCAGTATTCTCATTATTTATGTACTTTTATGATAATAGTATTTTCATTTAAATGTACATTCATGTAAAAAAAGATATCAATAACAATTTGTGCATTCGAACAATAAATACACAACTTATTAATATTTAATATTATTTTTGTACATAAAATGCGTTTCCTAATATGTACGTTTCAAATAAAAAATTGTTTATACAACACTGACACGGTTTTACATTGATGCATCGTAAAAAATAGAAAGTTCATTTAATACTATTCTCGTTCATATTTATACTATCGAATTTAAACCGAACATTTGTTCGAATAAAATATGAGATTAAATACATTTAAAAATCGTGCATCAATAATTAATGTATAATAGTTTTTTTTATGTAAATTATACATATTTGCTATATGTTCTTGAACACACACACACTCATATATATATATATATATGATTTCGATTTAATCTCACTGCTAACATGTATGAAACATGCTAAAAGATTTTTTTTTAAACTGTATAATGATACAACTTTATACTGATAACTGCAAATATTAATGAACTTTTTTAATATGTTTTGAATATTACTTAAAAGATAATTACTACTATAGTAATTAAAAAATTATCAGTGTAATATACATGTGCATATATATATATATATATATATATATATATATATATATATATATATAATATTCACTGTAGAGATTACATTTAAAACAAACAAACCAGACAAGAAGTTCAGTGAACTTTTTGTACAGGTATTAAAGATGTGTATGTTTTTTTCTTTCCTTTTTACAAAAGTGGGACAAAATTCACTAATTATTATTATTACTATGTAATAATATTTTTGTTTCATAAGCTATATAATTGATACATTTAAAAGCTATAGAATGAATGAATATAAAAAGCAGTGGTGTATTTATATACAATTTTTTTTTAAACAAAAATCTGTTGGAATTTATCCAATTATTTTAATACAACAAAAAAGAATAGAGAAAATATATGAACAAAATAATATTAAGCAAGTTATCCTAAGAATAATTTCAATTAAACTGTTTTTTTTTATACAAATTTAATTTGGATTTTTTCATTACTTTAATTCTTTAATAGTATTTTAATAACCAACAATAATTATGTGAAGATAATACAAAATACATTTTTCCATACAATTAACATTTAAATTATTGTATGTAAACATGATTCGTACAAACCTTCAAATTAATTAGCCAAAAATGTTTTTTACGCACAAAATATGCAAATTAAACATTATGATAACCAGTACGGTTCATCAACACGATTCGCTTATCTTACAGATGGGAATGTAAACGAATCATTTCCAGTTGAATCGATATTCTTTAGTAGGACAAATTAGTCGATACTGATTGAAAATTAAACACAAGATGTAATTTTGTATGTATTGTATATCGAAAGTAATATTTATAGTTTACGATTAAAAAGGTATGGTTATTAAAAATAGCACTCATGGTGTATATATATAAATATTAAAAGATATATTAAAATTAACAATTATATTTAAAATAGATATTACATTAGATTGTCCCCTAAATCTGCGTTTTTTTTAACATCAGTTAAAATGCACAACTTTTTGTAAACTAGAGATATTTTCAGTATTCCTTCGGTGTTCACCAGCAGTGCTTGTGTTGGTGGTGCTTTTTCGAAATTTATTATATATATTTTTAACATTTTCAACCCCAAATAAATAATGACAGTGGAGCTAAAAGAAACTCAGTTACATTACATTATGCTTTATGAGTTCCAACTTGGACATAATGCAACAATGTGAGTCGAAAATATTTGTAAAGCAATGGGCACGGATGTAATAAAAATTAGAAAATACCAAATTTGGTTCAAAAATTTTCATTCTGGGAATTTAGACATTAAAGACTTGCCAAGGTCAGGTAGACCAAAAGTGATTGATAGTGAGGAGATTAGGGCTGTCATCGAAGCAAATCAAAGGTTAACGGGAGCTAGTACAGATTCGAAATGCATTCTGGAGATGTTCATAAACACTTGAAAAAATGGGAAAAGTATCAACTTGCGATAAATGGGTACCTCATAAATTATCTGAACAGAATCTCGCACAGCGTGTATCAACATTTCAGTCATTATTGATTCGGGAACAATGTGAGTAATTTTTGAAACGTGTTGTTACTGGAGATGAGAAATGGATTCTCTACGTTAACACACAACGCAAGAGGTAGTGGTTGAACGCGAATAAACCACTAATTCCTACACCAAAAGCCGGATTACACCTCAAGAAGATCATGCTGTGCATATGGTGGGATATGAGGGGCGTAATTCATTTTGAATTATTGGATTATGGACAGACAATCACGACAGACGTATATTGTGCACAGTTTGAGTGTTTGAAAAAGGCTCTGGCCATAAAAAGACAGGCACTTTTAAATCGAAAAAATAAATGAATTTACTTGGGAACTTCCACCTCACCCACCACATTCTCCGGACATGGCACCGAGAGATTATCATCTATTTAGATCTCTACAACATTTTTTAAATGGAAAAATTTACCGAACGAAAGAAGACAAAAAATGATATTGAAGAATTTATTGGTTCTAAAAATCCAATGTTTTTCGAAATAGGTATTAAAAAAGGAATTGACAAATGGAGAAAGGTTGTAGAAAATGAAGGAGAATATATAATTGATTACAAATGTTGTGTGTTTTATTTTTTCCTTTTTTAAAATGATTCGCAAAAACTTAGACTTTGGTGACAACCTAATATATAAAATAGTCACCCCCATCTAATAATTTTATAAATATTTAAAATAAAAAAATCAATAAATAAAAAAGTAATATATATATATTTCAACGGTCATAATAATAGAAATAAACAATTTAAATTTTAATAAATATTTATTTTTAAAACTTTTTTAATACGAGCATATAATATTAATGAGTGTTTTATAGAATTTATGCTTTAATAATGAAATAATATGACGAATGCA
>CP092087.1:9290000-9482500 GCA_029203775.1 Neoneuromus ignobilis | reverse complement strand
GGCTCCCGCTGGGGTTGTCCCGGTGGCGGTTCCTGCGGTGCTTGCTGCGGATGCACCTGCGGCTTCTGCTGCGGCTGCTCCTTCTGACGCGCCGGGGACGCTTCCCTCGCCCGATTTGCCCATATTTGCTAGGGAAACTCTGCGCTGCATGACTCTGCCCCAACTGCGCCATGTGGTGGCTCGTTCACTCGGGCTGCTGCAGGGTGTCTTTGATGTTCTGTCCAGTGCTGGTGACGAGGCTGAATAAGTCTCGTCCCGCATAGTGCCCACTCTCTGTTTTATTATGCCTGGTAAACCGGTAAATATTCTTTACTGGAATGCTAACGGTGTCGTTAAGCAGAGACCAGAACTCCGCGAAGTCGTTGAACGTCTGAAAGTTGACGTCATTATGATATGCGAGACTCATCTCTCGCCGGGCAAGAGCTTCTGGCTCCCCAACTATATCGCCTATCGTGACGACAGGCCGGTGGGTCGTGGTGGTGGTACTGCCATCCTTGTCAAAAGGGGCATACCCCACTATGGCATGGCTTGTCCTCCACTCAGGACTGTCGAAGCGACAACGGTGGTAGCGAAGCTGGGGGGTCAAGAGGTTCTTCTTGCAGCGGTCTATAATAGGCCTTCACTGTCTATCTGTACGCAGGACTTAGATGCCTTGCTGGCTATCAAGTCGTCGGCCATTCTGGCTGGTGACTTGAATGCTAAGCACCCGTCATGGCACTCGAGGGTTACCAACCCTCGGGGGTGCGCACTGGCACGATATGCTGCGTCCACTGGATGCACTGTCGTGGCACCTACGTCTCCCACTTACTTCCGCGGTAATCGCGGGGGTGATGTGTTGGATGTAGCAGTTCTCAAGGATGTGGACGGTCAGCCTGAGCTGTGGTCCTTGTCGGCTCTCGACTCGGATCATTGCCCGGTGTTGCTCTCGTTTGCGTCTTTGAGCGTGCAAGACCTGATCGGTCTTGGTAGCAATATCAGGACTGATTGGGATAGCTACAGTGAGCGTGTTGATGCGCGAATTGATCTTCGCGGTCACATCGGCACCGTGACTGAGGTTGAGGGCGCTTTGAACTGTGTGCAGGAGGCTATATGCGATGCTCTTGCTGAGTCGCAGACTCGCACGCACAGAGTTCCTGACAGAGAGCTACCGCAGGAGGTTAGCGATATGATTCGGAGAAAGAACCGGACCAGGAAGCGATGGTTGCGTTACGGGGATCCTGAGGATCGCAGGCTGCTGAACTCTCAAATCCGTGAGATTGGGAGGGCAGTGGCTCAGCACCGGGACGAGGCCTGGCGCGATCGGCTGGTGGACTTATCCTCTGATGACTCGTCATTATGGTCGTTCACTCGCCGGTTGACCAGGCGTCGCTCTAGGTGCGTTGCGCTTCTGAAGGAGAACGGTGACCTGGCCGTCGAGCCGAGGGACAAAGCCGAGGTGCTCGCGGATTCATTGGAGGAGCAGTTTACCTGCGCCCCCCATGAGTCCCCTGAGTGCTTTAGGTATATCGAGACATTCGTTCAACGATATCTCCATATGCCGACGGCTGACTCCCCCGCCTTCCTGACGCCAAGGGATCTCTCTGTGGTCATTCGCAGACTGAATGTGAAAAAAGCAGCAGGTGACGACTCAGTCGGGAATGCTGCACTGAAACGTCTTCCTGTGCGGGGGATTGTGTATCTGACGAAGATCTTTAACGGGATCATTCAGACGAAGCACTTTCCTCCTGCTGGAAACTTGGCAAAGTTATCGCGATTCCGAAGGTCGGCAAGTCGCTGAGGCACGCCGTGAATTACCGTCCGATTACGCTGCTCTCCAACCTGAGTAAGGTGTTCGAAAGAACCCTTCTCAGGAGGATACTCGATCATGTTTCTGCTTGCAGAACCATGATCGATGAGCAGTTCGGTTTTCGGGCGGCTCACGATACGACCCAGCAGCTTGTCCGGCTGACGGAACGCGTGGCACGCGGCTTCAATGAACATAAATGCACTGGTGCTGTGTTTTTGGACGTTGAAAAAGCATTTGACAAGGTCTGGCATGCTGGACTCCTCTACAAGCTCATATACATGGGGTTTCCTGAAAGTGTGGTCCATCTTTTGGCATCATACTTGAAGGATCGCTCCTTCTATGTGAGCTTGGACGGGGAGAGGTCGTCCACCAGACCTGTAGCAGCTGGCGTCCCGCAGGGAAGTGTTCTAGGGCCGGTGTTGTTCAATCTGTACGTCAATGACGTACCGTGCGAGCAGCATACGGCCCTCTTTGCGGATGACGTTGCAATTGTGGCGCAATCATGGCGCCCGAGGTACGTCCATGAGCGACTGCAAGCTCAACTCGATGAACTCGACTCGTTCTATCGAACGTGGAGGATCCGAGTGAACGCGCAGAAGTCCGTGGCGGTCTTCTTTCGACCTACTCTGCAGCAGAAGCACCGTGAGCCCGACTCGCTCGAGCTCAATGGTGTGGACGTGGAGTGGGCAAAGGAGGCCAAGTACCTTGGTGTCGTGTTAGACGGGCGCCTGGCCTTCAAGAGCCATACTAAGTATGTTCTTACGAAGGCGCAGGCCCAGTTCTGCAGGCTGTACTCGCTGCTGAATAGGAGGTCGAAGCTCTCGTTGAGGTCAAAGCGCTTGCTTTACCTCACCTGTATCCGACCGATCATGACGTATGCGAGTCCGGCCTGGGCATACGATCACGCCAATGTGAGAAAGCTTCAGGTGTTCCAAAATAGGTGCGTTCGGGTAATGACCGATGCGCACCATTTTGTTCGTAACACTACCCTACATCGCGATCTCCGACTGCTCACGGTCGACGAGTTTGTTCGTGAACAGGCTCGTCGGTTGTATGCGCGGTCGGAATGTAGCGACAACCCCCTTATCAGGGCGTTGGGGACTATCGATCTTGTCGATGAATACTCTAAGTACAAGCGGCCCCGTCTGCTTGCTCCGCTTGGAGTTTCATCGTAAGGTCCGTGCGACTCCCGATTAAACTTGGTCAGCAAGAGTCACTTCGGTGGCTGGAGCTCCCCCTGACTAAACGTATGCAACAGTTCCGGTGGAACGCTGTTCTACCGGAATTCGTGAAAAGCTCCTATTGTGCATTCCTTCCTAACCCTGCTTCGTTCAGGCATTTGTGCGTCTGGAGGCATTAAATGGCAAACAACGGATTGTTTCGGTCGTTGCACTTTTATTAAACACTTTTATAAAGCGTTACAATGTGTCTTTCTTTTTTTAAAAATATAATAAAACTATCAAAGTTCTAAAATATTAATTTGTTTGTCTAATTACGTTTAACAATTTTTTTTGTTTCGTTTGTAATTAATATTATTATTGGATATATAATATTTGTTAATTTTATTCTTTGCAAGTGAAATGGGTTAGACGTATTCAGTATCTTCAAGAGATTTTGATGAAAAAAGTTTCATACTTAAAACTTAATTAACTAATTAAAATTCAAGTGATAAATTTAAGTTTGAGCTTAAAACTTTACCCATTCAAATTATTTAATATAATAGATATGCCAATACTGGTCTTAGCAGCGATGAGAAAAATAGTGGTCCATAGAAATATGAAACGAATATTTATGTATTATTAAAAAATAAAATTTTTGTAAATTCATTAATATTTTATACAGAAAATATGATTAAAAATAATTCATTCATTTTTTTAAATAATATATATATGTGTGTGTGTGTGTGATTTATAGTGTAAGAAAATATTTAATTAAAAATCAAAGGACACGTTCATTAACATATTATGTATTAGATCAAGGCCTTTTCATACATTAATAATTACACACTAATATATAATACTTCAGTGCAATAGGTAATTAGAAAATTATTTTTTCTTTAAGACGTAATTTATCATTTTTAAGTACTTTTACAGGATTTTCTTTTAAAAATATACATAATAATGATACGTTAAAAGACGCACGAGAAAATTAATTTTCATAACGTAAACAAGAAAAAAACTTTATGTAATATAAGTAATTGACAGATTATTGTTTTAATGATTGCTCTAAAAATATAACACTAATGGGTCAAGAATATTTATTACAATACACAGTAAAAAACACACTATTTCATAGCACTAAATTTCATTTTTTGCGTAATGTAATATAAGGTAAAATATATTTTCAATAATAGTAATAATGTCATATTTAAAAATTCTAACTATTCAATATACTAGTAGTTTTAAACGTTGTTTCATAAAATGTGAAGTTGCTTTATATTTTTTTAATGAATCTTCAGATTTTGATAAACTTCATATTGAATGTTATGTATTCATTCAATATGTTGATATATGCAAGTTTGTATTTAAAAAAAAACTTAAATTTATTATTTTTCGTAGTTCCTAACCTCTGATAAATTTTATATAGTTAACAAAAAGTTGTTAGTTTTCAGTCTATTATTAGTTATTATGGTTTTCACTATTTTTGTGATTGCCTATGTTGTTAAATTTTTTTTGTTTTGAAATTTTTGTCAAAAACTGAAAAAAATATTATTTTTGATTTAATAAGAGCGATCCTAGATATTTTTTAAATGTTGTGTGTATGTGTGTGTTTTGATATAAAATTATAATCGTTCATTTTAATTAATATACAATTCAGCTTTTGATTTGTGTTTTAAAATATATTAAAAATCATAAACATATAGAATATGTTGAGTATTTATTCAAATATATTCAAGATAAAAATGTTGTACATTTAAAAATAATTGGAAATTATAACAATACATTAAGGAAATTCATTTTTTTAAAAAATATATGTTGTTTGTCACAAATACAAAACAACCTATACAAAGTACATATTCTTAAATAATAATAACACATGTTTAATAAATATACTTGTTATTTTTTGTAATAATTATTACTAAAGATACCATAGTATTATGAACAATAGTAAACTTTAACATAAACAGCATTCAGTAATTTATATACTGGTGTTAAATATATTAGTAAAAAAAATCTATTTGCTTCCTACATGTTCTTTTGATCATTTTAATCAACTGTAATGTTTTAATTATGCTCTTCTTATATATGCGATTATTAATTACTGCAATTTTATTTCGTTATTCTATAAATGATATGTCTTTTATAGAAATTACATAGTGTTAAGTGAATATATCGAAATTTTTATTTAGACTTTCGAAATATTACCAAAAAATTGTTATTAAATTAAATGTTATTCAACAAATCATTATTTAAATACAGTGAATTTGAAATTGTTTTTATTGTTTATGCCATTATTAAAAATGTATTATCCACTATTTACTTGTTATGATAAATTTAACGTTTTATTACTAAATCAATTAGTAGAATTAAATAAAAAAAATATTTTAAAAAAATATACTGATTAGCGAATTTGAATTTCTTGAAATAATATTTACACTCTTACCATTGAACAAACAAACTAATCAAAAATCAAATATCATAGGTCCATTAAGTTTATTGGCACATGACGTATGGAGTTTTAATAAAAGGATTCACATTTAAATAAATAATACGTATCTAGAATTACGAACAAAAAATTCTACGAAATCTTTGTGGTCTCGAAAAATAGTACAAAATAAAATCATTAACAAATTTGATAAAAACATGTTTATACAAATGACTACTGCAAATTGTTTGAAATACAACTAGTAGTAATTGGATAACATCCAAATGAATGAATTAATCTAAATTGTAACATTATATTTATTGATAAGATTAATAGACATTCGGAAAAATATGAAAGAAAATAATTATTTATTACAAAAATATTAATCTTGAAGATTTCATTATGTACTTAATGTTTTAAGTGTGTAATAAAATACATTAAGTACACATGCTACTTCAATGTTGATTCTTTTTAATAACGTATCTTTCGAAATTGTCGGAAATATACATAAATAAAAAATATAAATATATACTCGATGATTAGATTTTATATAAACTTACATGGATGTATCAACACAGGTCTATGTATTTATGTATAAACACACATACATACATAACACCCATATACAGATAGATAAATTTTATTATTTTAACAGTTATAAAAATATTAAATAACTATTTTCTGTTAGCCAAATTCAAACAAATAACTATCAAAAAAAGTTATTTCAAATAATGTATACGAATATTCTTAGTTTTTAAGTCATTTGGCATGATATCAATTCGCATTATTTTGCGAAGTACTTGAAAAGATAAATTATATGTCTTCTTACACAATAATGTACATAATATGAATAATTCATAAGTTAAAAAAACTCAAATATGTTAATTTAAATACAAGTGAAAAATGAGTAATCAAAAATGTTAAAAAATCCAGTTATCACATTTTTATTTTTGTTGTGTCTAAGTGTAATTAGTAAGTTTACATTCTGTGTTGTGATATAGATAAGTAAATGATTATTTTTAATATTGAACATGTCACATATTCCATTAATGATACTATTTTCTTGGAATTCATTTATTTACGTTCAATGGTTAAGAAGAATTTTCTTAATTTAAAGTACCTATATAATCAACAGATTTAATCTAAATAATTATTCAATTTGTTATCACTAAAATAATTTATATGCGTCTCTTCTATTTGTTATATAATTTTAATTTTTATTTTAAAATTATCATACATTATTCAAGGATAAACTCAAGCCGATATTAATATAGTAAATTATATGTCAATTAGTACACGAATTGTGCAATATATGTAAACATAAATGAGTATCAGATTGTGTGTGTAACTTATTATTTCTACTGAACTCATAAAAAATAAAGATATATAGAAAATGTTAATTACAACTAAAATAGAAAATCTTTAAAAAAATAAATAAATTCAATATATACACATATATGGGCTATTTTTAATACATACATGCATTTTAATATATACCTAGAATTATCAACAGTTTTATATTTCTTGATAAAACCATTTTAATATGAACTGTAAAAGTATCAGACTTGGTAACAAGTTCATTACATCGAAAAATTTATATTCTTTACTCGAATCAACAATACTGTTGTTTCCAAGAATAAATCATGAATGTTAAATATTAAATTAATTGTCTCTATTTCGGATTACATCTATATATTTTTCAATGTTTTGCATGTAAAATTAAATTTTATTGAAAAGAATAATTTTATTACTTCATCTTTCATATATTTAATTAATTATTCAGTTTTTATCTGCAAGTAGGTTTACTCACAATATCAATATATACAGGAAGTTACTTCATATGAATTATATTATTTTGCAACTCTATACAAATTAAATAGCGAAAAATCATCGGTAAAATGCAAATTACAGCACTTTTATCTTGATTTTATCAAACAAACCGTTTGAAATTTAATTTCAATTCATTATATTTTGTATAAGAATCAGATAATATCATAAAATGAATACTGATATTAATAAACAAATTTCTCTGATTACATTTTAATATAATTTTGTATGTATATATTAAAATATTTAAAATTGTCTTATATCAAAAATAAAATTAACTATCTTATATATTAATTAAGTAAACAATTTAACTTTCATTCCACTAATATTTTTTAATATTTTAAATATCCATAAATGTTAAATATTTTGATACAAATTATTAATACATTATTTTATTTTAGTTACTATTAAATTATTTCAATTGGAATTAAATAAAAACATATTAATAAATTTTATCAAGTTATGTAATTACACTAATGTTATTATTGTTTGGATAATTAGAATAAATACGTCAACATTTAAAGCGAAATAACACATCTTAACGACTAGTTAATGACACTTCTACTTAGAAATCTACTTTATTTTACAAAAATATGAGTTTATTGTACAAGAAATACATATTTTAAATGTTATATATTTTTTCTAACTCTAAAGAATATGTTATTACTTTTAAAAACAACAATTTATCAAACGTACAAAAAATACATACACTAACATTCATGTCTATGTTAATTTTTTAAAGAAAATAAGTATTTTATTAGTAATTGCACTTTATATTTTAATCTGAGAATAAATACTTCTTTAAATTATATGTTAAAATAATAACTATTTGATGTTTTTATAATAGTAACTCACTCTCGGTTTAATGACTGTAATTCTTTGACTTGAGTTAATTAAATTAGATTCAAAAATATTATTTGAGATTTTTTTCAAAACATTTCTTCTGATATGACTGACTAACATTTTTTTAAAATATTTTCAGCAACTGATGAAAACAATTTATGAGAATTTGTCACTCTCACATTTAGTTTTGACTTTGAAATGATCTAGTGTAAATTTGAGTTTATTTTTGGACATGTGTTGTAATTAAGATTTTTTTCAGTATTCAAGGTAATTGTTATATTTAACAGATTGATGAAATTATTTTCTGTTGTTTATTATGTACCAGCACATTTAATCAAAAATAAAAAACTCAACTGATATCGTAATAAAATAATATTGAAATATATAATTTATATTACATTTTCACATCTTATTTACAAAGTTATTTTATATATATAAATTTGCATATTTTTTAAAAAAATAAGTTATATAACTTATTATAAAAATGCCAATTTTTATAAATTTGAAAACAAATTGTTTACAAACTAGTTAATATGTTACCTATGTTCAAAGATAAATTTCTACTTGCCAAAAAAATAAAATGAAACGAAAAGACGGTGAATAACCTATAAACAGCTGATTAAAATAGAATTTAGGGGAATCCGACAAAAATAAAAATACTTTTAATTTGCAAACAAAACTATTATTCACGTAATTATGACTTATAAAGTTGTGGATTTTTTTATTATGTATATATATATATATATATATATATATATATATATATATATATATATATTTATATATACATACACATATAAAACTGATTAATTAATAATAAATCAATCCAAGATAATAAATGTTAAGATACAATAACAAAGGATCACTGAACTGAACAATTCATTAAAATCAATCTTACACAACTCTTGCCAAACGCGCGTCGTAGCTGTAACTGTTTTAAAATGTGTGCCATAAGAAATAGTTTTTCCTAAAAATATCTTAAATAAACGGCGAGGTTTTAGAATATTCGTCGATGGGAGCGCTTAGGTATATACATATTCTAAAACAACAAGATTGTTAACGCCTCTGACGTAAACACAGACCAGTGAATAACACTGCTTATGCACGTGGTCAAGTCACATGTAAGTGTCAAAAGGCAAAACTATTGTGAAATTTATAAACTGTGCCAATTTGTTAGTTCAATTTATATTGGATATATGTTGTATTTCATTAAATAAAATAGTAGGATTGATGATTGCATTCTCATAGATTTGTTTATGAACATTTTCCTCGCTATTAACCACATCTAATTGCAAATTATGGCTTCATATGTATTTATAGGTTAAATAAGTGCAAACATATATATACACACATGCAACAAAGAATTTTGGAATTTTGTAAATCTGAACATGTTCGCGGACGTGAATGCTATAGCATTCATTTTCATTGTGATGCAGAATGACATGAATGCTATAGCATTCAAATTTTAAAGCCAATTATTATTCTTTTAATTTTATATAACCTTAATTTTTTAATTAATTGTATATAACTATTAAAATGTAATATTCTGATTACTCTTACAAAATGTGTCTAATCAAATTTCGGATATCACAATTAATTTTAAAAAAAACCTCCTGTCTATTTTTGCAGCTCACTGAAATTTTTTTGTCCGCGAATGTGTTAATTTTCAATTTTGTATGTCTGTTAATTCGAAAACAAATATCACTATACATAAACATAGGCTTATTAAGACAAGTATCCATACTATTTAAAATTATTAAAAAAAGAAATATGTAAAAAGATTTACTGTTAAGAAAAAAGAGAATCCCAACAACCTTTATATTTAAATTTTATAAAAATCAAATTTAAATATATATTAATTTATAATAATAATAATGCAAATTTAGATGTGAAAATAAGATAAACGATTACTATAGATTTTGTTTATAAATTTGTAGTTGTAATAATATCAAGTAATTGAAAATACTTTTTGCACACTAATCTTTTAAAAAAAATAATCTAGATTACTTCCCGTTTTTATCATATTAATCGAATTTTTGAGCTTGGTACTAGTACGAAGGTCGTTTGATAAGTATGGTAAATTTGTTTATTGTTTAATTTAATTACTTAATTAATTTAACTAAATTTTTCAATTTAGTTTTTCTTACTTTTTTACCATACTTATCAAACGACCCTCGTATATGAAGTCAAAAATGGATTAAATTATGCATTATTTATTTTTCTGTAGTGCAATCTATTGATACTTGTCTAGATTGAGTCATACGAACTTTGTACTATATTTTGAATATTTACAAGGTTGTTTCAGAATTGTATAAATATATAAATCTGACCTTAACTAAAGAGTAATTACAACCTTGACATTGATCTTGCTTGAAATATATCGAA
This sequence comes from Neoneuromus ignobilis, assembly GCA_029203775.1. Taxonomy (NCBI): domain Eukaryota; kingdom Metazoa; phylum Arthropoda; class Insecta; order Megaloptera; family Corydalidae; genus Neoneuromus; species Neoneuromus ignobilis. The sequence continues at coordinate 9,472,074 of CP092087.1, read as the reverse complement.
TAATAGTTATCTATTTCAATCATTGTTTTACATTTACGTAAAGAGTATTTTTATGAGTATCATTTGTACTTAAGAGTATTGTTGATGAATGTACGATGAGAGATATTTGTCATTAAACACATAAATAAAATGGTTAACGAAGTATATTAAATGAAAAACATTTATAAACATTACGATATTTTTTATTATTATTATGTACATTCATATTTTGTTATTTTTTTAAATACTATCATTAACATCTAGAACAATATATACAATGTAAAAATAAATTGAGATATAAGAATTAAACCCTTATTTTTAATATAATTAATAAGATCACATGAAATATATGTAAAAATGAGTCAAGTATTTAAAATATGTGTTTTATTTGTTAATTTATGCACAAGTAAGGTGCATAAAGAGGCCAGGTAATTAATTTATTCCAGATATTGTACGGACTAATGTATTTATTTTTTTATTATATATATATATATATATATATATATATATATATATATATATATATATATATATATATATATTTTCTGATACCTTTTTGTATAACAATATATGTATAGTTCACATTACGAATAATAATAATTTTTCTTTCTATTATGTCAAATGCATAATGGTAAATGTAAATTAATTAATATTGAATTTACAAGCTATTACTTTACCTTTTACATTTATACTTTTATTAAAAGTGAAAAGAAAAAATTAAAAGAAACGATATATATATATATATATATATATATATATATATATATATATATATATATATATATATATGTATGTATGTATGTATGTAACATTAATAGAAGAAAAAATTCCATTTCTATAATCTGTTTTGTGTGAAAAATAACAAACGAGTTTAGTTGAAATATTTCCAAGATAATTACGCAATGTTTATAATTTCATACATTGAGACAAAAATACTATCTATTTTATAAAAAAATTACAATATCTCTCTCTCTCTCTCTCTATATATATATATATATATATATATATATATATATATATATATATATATATTTGTACATAAATGTTGGAGTGTTGACAATGAAACAGAAATGCAACTTAAATTGCAAGAGGGTAATTTATTTCATTTCGTTTATTACATGTGAATTTTTGCACTATGTGATAATTGCAGTTAATCATTGTGTAATTAGACAAATAATAAGATATACAAATGTTTAAATATAGTCATGTAAGTACTTCAATTAACTACTTAATACTAAATTATTTATAAATTTATTTAAAGCTAGAAATGGAATTTATATCGATATTGGCAACGAATTTTGATGTTTTTAAATTTTCAAACGTGATGAATATTAAATTAAGAAGCTCTGTCTTTAAAACTTATATTTGTACAATTTTAATTTCAATTGAAATTATAGGTTAATAATATAACAAAAAAAAAACATTTGAAATACGAAACTATTTCATGTTTATTTTCAAGCAAGGTTGATGTCAATATTTTAAGTTTAACAGAACAGGAAAGATTCTTCAATAAATGTGTGTATGTGTTGTGTGTGTGTGTGTGTATATATATATATATATATATATATATATATATATATATATATATATATATATATATATATATAAATATAAAGATGCATTCTAAGAATTAAAAAATGTGAAGAGGAAAACAAAATGCATTCTGAAATAAAAATGAATTGATTGAGATAACAAAATGAACAGTGAATTATATGGATTCGATATGCTGAGAAATATAAAAGTAGCTAGAAAAAATCGATGAAAAATAGAATAAATTAGGAATTTTGTAGAAAAGGGTGGCACTGGATTATTGGACTGGAAGAAATTGGAGAAAGTCTTTGTCCAGTAATAGACTAGTAGAGGCTGAAAATGATGGTAATATTATATATATATATATATATATATATATATATATATATATATATATATATATATATATATATATATATAAACACACATTTATTTGTTATATGTAACAATTTTAAACTCGATTCACAATCAAGAAGTTTTTATTATTGCATCTATAGTAGTCAAGTACATAATAGATTTTTGAATCAATTTTTTTTTTAAATATCGCAAGCAAAAATAAGTTGTCAGCAATAAGTTCTGAATTACGTTTTGTAATATTTTCAGAAAATATTCTGATTTTGTAAATGTAGGCAACTATTAAAATTGCATATATAAAATATATTGTTTATTAGTAAATTTTTGAAACTGATTAATTTAAAACTTCTAAATAAATTTATATATTTTTAATATAATGCTGTTAAGACTGTATCAATGTATTTATATGTTAATTAACTGAACCTGCGGGTCGCAAGATTGATGCTTCTAACATTGTGAATAAAATTTTAATTTGAAAATTACTGTAATAAAATTAAATGCAATCATGTATTTATTTTGATACGTTATAAATAAATGGTAGATTCATTTAAGAATATATTTTGAAGTCGCGATACCTTTGTTGTGTTACAATTATTTATTAATTTAATGCATATCACCATCAATTTATCAATCAGTTCAAATATATAATAGCTATTTTTATTTCAAAATTGGTTAATAAATTTATCATTGTTATTAGGTACGATTTAGGAGTAAAAAATTAGCATATATTATAAATAACACATGCACTGAATAAGGTATGGTACGAAATATTAATAAAAGATAAATATGTTTACATACCTGGCTGTCAGTTGTCGTAGCTTTTAATTTATATTTTTATACAAGATCTAAAATTATTAACACTTATTATATTAAGATCAGTAAGATTATATAATAGCTATGGTATATTCTAAATGTTTTTATTTAAATTACAATAAACGAGTACTATTTGTATATTTAAGGTTAGAACGATCACATACAAATTTAGGCTATCCTTAATGTTCTATATATATTAAAAACTAGGTCTAAAATAATCTAGTACAATGTATGCAATACTTTGTAGTGTCTTATAACATTTAATAGTAATTCATAATCAACATAGATATTATTAATAATTTCATAAGTAAAATGAATCAATTCGATGATTTCTTATTTTTTATTGTCACAATTTGAATTGTTAATTGATTATTTGCCGATTCGCGTTATTTTTTTAAATTGATTTTGGTAAAACAACCATCAACGTCCGCTCTCTCTGAAAGATCAAACACGAATGAGTGGTGTAGAGTGCACTTGATTGTTTCGTGTGTGCGCAGTTTGCTCCACGTACGAACAAAACGTAACACATCTGAAAGACCCGTGATCATAGACGCCGCATTAAAAAAAGACAAAGTATAAAAGAATTATTTAGAATGTTGAGAATTAATATGTATGTATGTATATATATATAATGTTATAATTAATTGCGTTGTTTATTATCAATAGTTAATTGCAAGAATCGATTATATTTATTGTGCAATGTAATCTATCATTTTATATATGGTATATTTATCTATATACAATCATAAAAATAGCTCATTTAAAGTTCTATTTAATTATACATTTTTTTTTATAAAAATGAAACGAGACGAACAAATGCACCCTTATTTCATTACTTCCGTTTTCTCTATGTCTAAAACGATTTCATTTATCTAAATCCTGTATAAATATATTTAATTTCGTTTATAATTTTTAGCATGTTTATTTTAATTATTTTTACACAAAAGGCTAGATTAGATATACAGTACGATTGAATTATATTTTTATTTACTTCTTTGTAAGGGCAACATAAATTTTAATATCAAAAAGTATTCATTTTGTAAAAAAATATTTCTTTGCATTTATATTTATGCGTTATTTTTTAAAAAAGAAATATAAAATTTATTATTTTAAATAAATGTTATTTAATCAAATATATATATACCAGGGTCGTTTGATAAGTATGGTAAAAAAGTAAGAAAAACTAAATTGAAAAATTTAATTAAATTAAACAATAAATAAATTTACCATACTTACAAATGACCCTCGTAGTGGTCCAAATGAAATTGAAAGATAGTACACTACATGATAGTAAGCAAATAAATGTCTAAACTCTTTGGTCTCATTTGGGACACTATATTAGTTGGGTGGTTCGTTTATGTAACTAACGTCTCAGCCTCAAGCAGTTGATACCAATTTCATAAGGTAAATTAATGTTTTAATCATTGTTTTTGTTTCTCAAGTTAGAAAACAAGTATAAAAAGTGTTATAATCCATAGATAACAGTTGTAAGAACAGAATGTTTTATTGCCCATAGTCATTGGCGTATCTCCAAGAAATGAGATAGGTAATAACTATATTAAAAACTTTTGTAACATTGAAACATTACGCAAAAATAAAAAAAATGTAACTAATTAAAAATGTATATGTTCATAAAAAAGTAATTATGAAATGCGTTTTATTTTTAACCATTTTGAAACAGTTATTATAAAAAAATATATATAATTTAAAAAGTACAAATTTTCTTAATTTCCAAACAAAAAATGTTCATGGTAATTTTCTTACAAAGGAAACACCCCTTGGCTTTACAAGTTATAATTTATTTTCTCTATTAATTTATTATTCATATATCGCTAATGTGCATTTTGATAGTCATGTGATTATGTGATAATTATGATAAGAGTGCATCATTATAAAATAGAGATATTATAATACCGCGTTCTATACATGTTGATTGATAAAATAGGAAACAGCTAAAAAGTGAATAGTAAGTGATGATTAAATACTTTTATAAAATCATTGTAAGAAGGGTAATTCTTTTAGAAAAAGTCAAATTAGCTACAGAATGAAATTAATTGCGGGAAAAATGTTCTATTTTTAAAATGGCGTTCTATTTTTATTTTTTAATTAAATATTATAACATTGTATAAACTGTTTTTCTTTACAATCTAAAATTATTAATGTTATATATTGTAAATATGTTAAATATATATTTTAATACAAATGTAAATTAATTTTTTAACAATCTATGTTTATGTATACAAAATATATAAACCAACATCAATACCATTGTTTATATTATATAAAATGTGACCTTGTATTTGTGTTTATATGCATACATACATACATGCATATATATATATATATATACATATATGTGTGTGTGTGTTCGTGTGTGTGTGTTCGTGTGTGTGTGTTCGTGTGAGTGTGTGCGGTGTGTGCGCGTGTGTGTATGATGCGTATGTTTATACAGTGTTATATGTTTTAAAATATTTTTAATTAATTTTTAATATTACAATGTAATGACAATTTCATTTGCCATATAAACGTATTTGCACACATAAAGATATTATAAATCCATAATTTATTAAGATTATAACTGATATATATTTAAATAAAAGGTAATTACGGGATATAAAAAAAGAACTCAGAATTGTGAAGCTGAGTTCAATACAAACGAATGTAAACCAGGAATTAGATACGTGGGATTATAAAAATTACTATTCAACACTGATAGAAGTAACGTTTTTTGTGATAATTGTATATATTTTCAGTATATGTATGGTTATTGAATACAACTAATTGTTTAGTAGATTTTTCTATATTATGTAAAATATATAATCATATCTATTTTTATTATAAATTGTGATTATTAAAATACACAAAATCACATATCATGAAATCTATGATAAAAAAACAATTAGATTAATAATTTATGTCAGTGAAAAGTAATATTATTAAATTAATATACTATAAAATGATTTTTTTAAATGTCAGTCTCAAAATACTTTTTGAAAACTGGGAAAACAAAATAATTTTTTACAGTGAGTCACTGTATCCAGATAAATGGTAACAATTAAAGTGAAAACTTTCACGTAAAAGTAATATTTGATTATTGAAATTTTTTTAGCTATTCTTAAAAATGATAAAATAATATAGTTTTGACTTATTATTTTTTTTAACAATGTAATAATGATTGTATTTTAAAATATTATTAAAATGAGAGTAAAGTTCAAGTTAAAAAAAATGTACATAGGTATCAGTATTCATTTTAAAGGTATTGTTAAAAGGGTTTAAATAATAACAAATATAGAATAATAATTAATAAACCAATTAACAGACCAATCATTGTATCAACATATATTTATGATATAATACATTATATGGTAATGAATAATTTACAAAATAAAATATTCTAAAATTAATGTCGTATATTGTTCTGTCTTTTAAAAATAATAAAAACTGTCTTTTAACATTATATACTTAGAAAAATGACACACTAACATAAAATGAAAACTAATTATAAATGATATCATGAGCATACAGTCCATTCAGATACTACGAGTACACTGTTATTTTTGATAACATTCCCAATTACAACGTTTTTTTTATAAAAATTAATACTTCCATATTTTTTAAAAATAGTATATCATTGGATAAAATATGAAATGTTAATTTTCAACAACGGCTAGTACATGAATGGACAATTGAATATACATTAAAAATAAAAATTAATTATTATTTTTTAATTCTCACTCACTGAAACATTATATCTAAACAAAGTTGTTTGCTGTTTATTAAGTAAATATTTTTTTACTGATGTAGCTAACTAAATTATATTGAATTTAACCTGTAATGCAGTTGTTTAAAATTACTTTTTTACATAAAAAAGAACATAATTAATATAAGCTCGATTTAGATTGTTTATGTCTTTATAGTAGTATATAGTTACATACTGTTGGCTCTCAATCTATGCTGTACAGGTCCCAAAAACTACTATTTGATATCACACTTAAGCTAGTAAGAAAATCAGTTACCAAAATGATTTCTTTTTTAAATATGATACACAGAAAACAATATGTCTTACAACACATATATCAAAGGCAAAAAGGCACTGTAATTATCCAGCGAATTAGAATATATTATACTTACACATTATTCTGATTCAAACACTTGTTATTATTTATGAAAATGATATTGAATATGATGGAAATAATAGGAAAAAAATGTGATTTTTTTACAAATATTATTTTTAAAATGTAAAATCAAATATAACATTGATGAATATTGTCCAAAAAAAATGATTTTATACATACATGCATATATATATGTATATATATATGTATATATATATGTATATATATATATATATATATATATATATATATATCCTTAAATGAATAAGAAGCATAATGTATGAAATTGAAAAAACGATCTTATTTACTAGACACTTGCACTCATTTAAATTATACTGATATTTCGAGCACACCAATCATTGTACATAACATATATTTATAATTAACTATCCTAAAGTTTGTGTTTAAAAAAGCACAATGTTTGATATTCACCAGATGTTCCCAAAAATGTACAAAATTTGGATTCAATACATATAACATAGTTGAATATTTTTCTCATATTATTTTTTATAATTATCATTTTAATAACAATGATACCTTATGTTTATAAATTTAACCTAAGTTGACTTATTTTCACAATGAAAATACCAATATTTCAATCACTTTAATATATCATATTTGAATTAATTAAGCAACAAAATTTTTTTATATAACAATATTTAATTCTGCTTTAAGAAAAAATAATTATTCTGCATTCGTTAATTTATTTAAATAACTGCTCATCTAAGAAAATGTAATTGTGCAGGTGTAGCAACTATTTTCTGGGGACAAATATTTAATTTGGTTCGATATTTTACAAAGAAATTTATTTAATAGAAATCTTGCCATTTTCTATTCCATCACAGCACATGTGCAATGAATATATATGATGATATGTGAGGCACATGTATTTTGAAATGATTAGACATACTAATTTTGTTCTGATTATAGTACATACATTTATTTTACAAAATCAATGCATTCTACTGTGATGTGAACTGTAAATGTAATGAAAAATGAACAATTATGTACTAGTACTCTAATATTAAAAATAATTAAATTTAGTTTAATTATAAAACAATATCCAAAAAAATAGCATCTGATACATAAAAATCAATATGAATATTTTGATATAGGTAAAAAATATTAGATTATGATTCATTTTTGATTTGATATATCTACAAGCATTGCATCTTAAAAATAATTTACTGTCTCATTTATTATGACTCAAATAACTATTCAATAAGATAAATATTTTTAATATGAAAAATAAAATCTTATTGTCATCTAAATTTTTAAATTTTCTTGCAATTATACATTTTATTTAATGTCGAAATAACAATGTTCACTCTTTTGTCTAATTTTTGTTATATATACTATTTTATTTCTAAAAATTGGTAAAAATGATTGCACTTCGATAAGCTGTCTTGTATAAAAGCAATTACTACATAAACTTAGACATCAGTGCTATTTTGGAATACACAAATTCTGTAAAATTACAATATAATACAAATTAATAGTTACATATATTTATTTTATGTTGATTTAACGCACATCACAATTTTCAATGAAAGTTAATCATTATTTTGTTCAGAATAATGAGTTTTGTTATTCAAGTACTTTAAACCATTATTTCCTTGATTGTGGTTGGACCCTGCCATTATATCACCATTGTGGTGCATTCAGAATATATATATAAAATAAAGTTTTTTTTTTTTCAATACTGTGGAAAGACAGAATGGATACAGAGATGAAGCATCATAATAGATGCTTATTATATGACACACACAAACATCTTAATAATAATCTTATATGTAAACTTATTCTAAATCTGGCTCTGTCCAATCGACATGTGCCCATTCTGGAAGTTCTGTTTCATATTCCCAACCAGGCCCCTTAAAAAAAAACAACAAACGATTAATATTATGTATTTACATACATTATTTTAGGAATAAATATATTAGGAAATTAATAATAAATTATAAATATTTTAAAAGTAAAAAAGCACCTTATACTTCCAAGCATGTAGATACATAATCAGATCTTGTGGTTTAGGATCCCTGTATCTAACTTTACATTCATAGCAATGTTTATCTACAGTCATTTTATCTGGATTAAATGTAAGATCTGGTGCTTCATGCCCTGTTTGTGTTGCGACCGTAACTTTGGAATTTCTGTGGCAGGTCTGGATTAACGGAGGTGATATATTTGCTCTTTCACAAGTCTCTTCACAAGGAGATGGTTCTCGAGAAATTGGTTCAGAGTCATCTTCACTCAGAACACGATCTGTAGATATGTTAACAGTATAGTATTTTTAATATGCAACATCTATTAATAATAACTATTTAAATGTTTACTCCTTTATATAATTTCAATTATTTCTTATTTATGAGGGTTTTATTTTAAAAATACAATTTTTTTACTTTCTGCAAAGAGTTAAAGAAATATAAAATAGTACCTTTAGGTTCTAAAGCAGCGACTAAAGAATTGTCAAGATCACTTTTTAATGGTTTGAAAATAGAAAGATCAGAATCACCATCCATTCCAAGCCAATTTTCAGCATTGTGAATATTAATAAGATCGCGAACCAGTTGTTCATCAGTTTTTCCTCCAAGATCTCCACCTCTTCCTTTATTTGGTCCAAAAACTTCATGATTGTATAATGGGTCATTTACAACTGGATATCCTAAATATTGAAATAAAATTGAATGAACGTTTCATATAATAATATTTTTTTGGATAACTTCATTTATTAAATGAATTCTCTATGCTTGTGTCTAATTTATACATATTAATTTATAAATAATGAATAACTGTAAACATTTTTTAATATACCTAAATATTGAAGATGAACACGTATCTGATGCATTCTTCCAGTTCGTGGTTTACATAGAACAATGCTTGATTTTCCATTAAATCCTAATTTTTGAAAGGTTGTTACACAGTCTTTACCTTTTGGTGACACTTTACAAACACCAATTTTGTAACTGACAACTTCAATTGGTTCTTTACATTCTAGTATCCCACTGAAATATAAATATGTAAACATTCTATAAGTATATATCTGTAGTTATTATTGATAACAAGATTATTAGAAATTATTAACAATTACATACTCTGGAAATTCTCCTTCTACGCGGCATACATATTCTTTTTGGACAAGACGATTTCTTATCTGATGTTCCATTTGACGAGCTTTTTTTGGCGATCTACCAAATAAGAGAAGGCCACTTGTCAGTCTGTCTAATCGATGAATAGTTCTCAGGTTTTTTAAGTTGTATTCTTTTGCCAAGATGAACACTACAGTGTTGTGTCGGTATCGTCCGCAAGGATGAACCTGTATAATAGTTTAACATGGAAAAATTAATTTTAAATTTAAAATGATTTTGTATATTTCCACAAAATAAGTTATATTAACATAAATAATATATGATACTTGTTTATTGTTTAAATATTATTTGTAGTTGAGATTTCATTTAAAAATAAAATTTATAATAGTGGACATTAATCAAACTATCTTTTCATTAAATGTATTTTAATTATTAAATAAAGTATTTTCCTTAATTACTCAGAATTTTTTTTTATTCATTTCAAATATATTCAGTATTAAAAAATTATATGTAAATAATTGAACATACTTTATATTTGTCAAACATTGAACTTTCATAGAAATATTACATTCACTGAAACAAAAGTATGTAATACATAATATTTATCTAGAATACATAAAGCACTTTAATAATAAAATTAAATGTGTTTGAACATAGTTTAAAAATAAATTAATGAATTCTTATCTTTTTTGTATTATTTAATGAAATTTTTGATACAAACAATTTTGTTAATATTTATTAAACGTAGAAAAATGGATAAAAAAATATAAATAGTACTTATTATTCACAATACGAGTCCCATAATGTATTTAAATATTAGAATTTTGATTAATTTATATAATTTCTATTTTAATTAACACAAACAGTTTATAAAATTTTTAAATATATTTGTTAGTTCCTAATTGTAATATAAAAATGCATTTATTAAAAACAAAACTATTATGTCTAAAAGTTATAAAAAAAATATTTATAATTGTACAAAAAAAATGTAAAAAAATTAAGGTGGTTTTGAAATTATTACATTTATATATTTATAAAATCAACATTAATGTGATAATTGCTTTATATATTGAGTAAAAACATTTATATTAAAGTACTAAATTAATTTATAATTGTATTTTTAATTTAATCCTTAGAAGACTACAATAAAAACAATAAAAATGCTAAATAGATATATCATTTACATTTATTTTTTCAGTTATTGAAAAGAAGACTATCTCTTTAATGAAAATAGTATTAAAAAAAATATTTTTAATTACTTGAAAGGATTTTAAATGTAGAGTGTGATATACAAATGTATGTGTGTGTGTGAATATTATATATATATATATATATATATATATATATATATATATATATATATATATATATATATATATATATATATATAATATATATGTGTGTATGTATATGTAGGTATATGTATAAATAAAAATATATAATACATAATCTGTCTTTCTCAGTTAATAATAATAAATAAATATAATTATATATTGGTTTATATAAATGCTCAAAACAGTTTGTCAACAAATTAACTAGTCTACTTGTAAAAGATGTAATTATTTGGATATAGTCGTATTATACCTTTAAAAAAATCATTTGCCACATTGTTAATAATGAATTTTTTCTAACAATGCAAGAAAAGAAATTTTAGACAATTAGTAATACCTGTTTAGTAATAATTTTTGTAAAAAATATAAAAAGGAATAATAATTTTTCATTCAGGAATCACACTAATCAAATTGGACAGGTACTCACCGGAAGCGAACAAGGTTTATCCAAAACCACTAATTCCTCATCTACATGAATAAGCGTTATTGGCTTTGATAACACTGGAGTTTCATGTCTGTAAACCAATCATCAATGTGGCAAGGGTAAGTATGTTTGTTAAGTACATACGTATGTTTGTTACATAATTACATTTTTTATTTCTTGTTACAAACTGTTTTGTATTAACTTACTGTGTGTACATTAATATTTTTATACATTGGTAATGTATACAGGAGGAAATCAGTATTGTATATAGTTTAGTATAAAAAATGGACATCATAAGTAGATTATAAGTTATTAAAGCCAATTGATCTATCCATACATACATATATATATATATATATATATATATATATATATATATATATATATATATATATATATACATATATATATATATATATATATATATATATATATATATATATATATATATATATATATATATATATATATATATATATATATATATATATATATATATATATATATATATATATATATATATATATATATATATATAGATAATATATATATATAAATATATAAAAATTAAATTAATTAATTAAATTAAAAAAAAATTGAAAAATTAAATTAAATTAATTAATTAAATTAAACAATAAATAAATTTACCATACTTATCAAACGACCCTCGTATATATAAAAAAACATATACCCAAGTAAATGTATAAATGCTGTGTAGAAAAAAAATTCATTAATATTTATAATCATTATTAAACTTAATAATAACTGGAAATAATTTCTTTTCAATCTTTGTGTTTTAACGAGAAAAAATAATAAACTGAAATGATTTACAAAAGTTCATAATATTTACAAAAATGCAATTATAAAACTACGTGCAATTTGGGAACTAAAAATATTATGAATGATGTGAAAGATATAATGGCTGTTTCTGTTGAAATGAATAATACTTAAATCATTAAAACATACTTATTTCTTTATCAATCACATATTTATAAAAGAGTAACATTAAAAATATTTGGTACATTTATTAGTATGTTTTGAGTGCTAATATATTCATGCTAAAATAAAAATAATTAAATGGATTATTATATACATAAAAATGCAATTTTAAATATAAAGTGTTAAAAATAAAATATGATATATTTTAATAGGAAGCATGCAAAATGAATAATTGCTGCTTATATATATATATATATATATATATATATATATATATATATATATATATATATATATATATATATATATGTTTTTAATAATTAAAAATGTCTTTATATTCTGTATTTATACATACATATATTCATTTATCAGTCAATTTAATTAGAAGTATATTTCAAAGAAATTAAGAAATGAAAAATAAATGGTGTTATGTGGAGTGATATTATGTATCATTATGGCAGTCCTGAAGCCACTTACAGGGATGGATGCAGGTTTGTTGACCACCACAACGTCCTCGTCCATGTGCACAATTGTAATCGAGTGACAAGTGACAGGGACTTCATGTCTGCAAAATTGAATCAGTTAAGCATATACAAACATACGTGTTTTAATTTATCCAATCTACATCTATCTACAAAAAAATATGATGGCATTAGGTATGAAAATGAAGTTTAATAAATTGTTTTTATTAAAAGAAAAAATACAAGATCACAATATTATTAGTTACAATTATAATATTGAATTTAAAATATTTTTCTATTAAGATGAATTGATTAAATTAGAAAAAAATACTAATATATCTATTTAGTAAAATTACAATTTTGTACATGTGAATTAGGAATAATTATTCATCTACTGAAAAATGTGTTTTTACATACGTGTTTATTTATCCAAATAAACATATATCATGTACAATAATAATTAAAAATATTTGTAAGTTTACCTGTGAACAACATTAGCTAATAGATCATTGTGTTTGAGTTTGTAATCGACTGGTACTTTTTCATAATTTACAGTTAAAGTGCCAGCACGAATGCATCTTTCATATTCTTCTGCTGGATGTGCTCGAAATTCACGTGCAAATACATCCAAGATTTTCTCCCCAACCCAACGACCTTTTGTAAAAGTTGTAAAAGTGAAGTAATAGGGATAAACTTTGCGTAGGCCTAAAACATTATGTTTTATTAGTTGAATAAATCATTTTTCAATAATTGATGACAACATATTGATTTAAGTATATAAAATGAATTATTTTTTATAAATAAACATTTTGGAATAAAATTATAATTTAATATAATTTAAGAATGTAATATTTTTTTAATATTATGTAATTTTTACACCAATTTATTATGATTAAAAAGCAATAAATAAGAATAGCAATAAATAAGCTATTATTTTATTAACAAAAAGGAATTTATCTACAGGAAACTATTTACATACAGGTGTTCAAAAATAGTATATGTGGTATACATACCATTTTCAATATAGTAAGAGGTTTCATTGTATCTATCATCTGTAAAGCCTGGACGTTTAGCTTTCAGAGCTTTTGTCTCCAATTTTGCCTGAAACGTCCACACTGAATTTAACATATATGTTAACATTACACCAATATTAACAACAGATTTTTTAGACACATGTATTTTAAATATTTATGTACAATACATGTTTCTTTTATTTGAAAAAAATATGTTATTTGGTCTGGTAAAAAAATTAATCTATGTAATGTATTCCTTGAGAGTTAAACAAATCGTATGTTCGTTTTATTAAAGAATTAATAAATCAAAAGTAAATAAATAACATTTTCATGTAAAGTATTCATATTGTTATAAAATATTTTTATTAATACTTGATTCAAAAATAACAGTTGTATTTTTTCTGCTCTTGTCATTTTGTGGACAGAAACTTATTAATTATTGTTTCAATATTACTTAATGTACAATTTATATACATTAATTACTATTTAAATTAGTTTAAATAGATATGTTGTTGTTAACTTTGGAGGTGGAAAGTTGAATTATTTATAATAAGTATTTTTAAACATGCTGTGAAAATGGCCTAAGAATATGGTCTCGAGTAAAAAAGATTGAAACACAAAAAATATGCTAGATTTAATTAATAGTTATATTCTATTATTGATTACTATGCTTCTTCAATTATTGACTTTAGTAATGTTTGAAATTATTTTAATCAATATTATACATCTAATAAAAAAAATAAGTTATTAATTATATCTTTTGAAAAATGAAAGACAAGAAGCACAAATTGAAAAAAGTACTTTTCTTAATTTTTTCTTAAAATTCTTATGTTATTAAATGGACTAATTGAATAAAAATTAAGTACATTATTTGGATACAATAATGGAATTTTTTAAAAATAATTTTATTGAAAATACTATTTTTCAATGATAAATATTTTTGTAATTGAAATACATTTTCATAGTATTCAAACAAAAATAAAAATTATATTCATAAGTATTTCTAAGTTTCTTTTTGTTAACATACATCAATTCTAACAAAGTAATGACTGAAGACAATGTATTTTTACATTGTTTTTTTTTTATTGTGATTATAAGTAATTATTTGAAATCATCAACGTAAAAGGAATAAAACATTAATGTAACTAAACTCCTGAAGATGGGAGTAGTTACCTGAAACATATACAAATAAATATAATAATAAATCATGTAAATTAAATTAAAAAAAATACGGTTAGATATTGAATTTTTTTTTTGGTTAACAAATTTCAATGGACTGTAAGTACAGTAATATAAAAGGCAAGCAAATAGATAAATTATACCTTTTTGAGATCTTTATTTGGTTCTCCATCGTCAGCTTTACGTTTTTCGGTACCAAGCAGTTTAGTGACACCACCAGTAATTCCAGTTTTGTCTTTATCGATACCACTACCGCCGATCTAAAAAGGAAAAAAATATAAGTTTTACTAAAATAATAGTTTAAGCATGAAAATACAGGAAATATTATACACCATTATGTATTACTATTATAATAACAGTAAATGAAATTATGGGAATTATCTAATATGGTCAGATAACATAAACATTATTTTAATAAATATAATAAATGAAATTTAATCATTTCAATTCTCTACTAGAAAAATGAAAATAGTCAGATTCGATAAGTTAAGGTTACTAAATACAACATAAAATTTTGTAGTAATTGGCATATTATGAAAACAGATTTACAACGATTATATACATATATAATTATTTGAAATAAATAATGACATTTTGAATACTTATTATTATATTCCACGTTTATATATATAACGAAAAAGTATTCGATTTCTCTATATTATAATTATATAGAGTCATACAAATGTGACGCCTAGATTTGTGTTTTATTAAAAAGAAACTATCCATATGTTTCTTTTCAATAAATTACAAATCTAAGCGTCACATTTGGATGGCCTTATATTTACATTAAAAAATCAGATAAAGAAATGAATACTTTCACTTATTATCAGTATTTTCAAAAATTTAATTGTACCAGTGAAATTATAATTCAAAATAATATAAGGCAGGGAATGCATGTAAATGATATTTGTATGTTTAAATTTGAACGAAGCAAATGTATATAGAAGTGGATTATCATAATAAATATTTTATTGATTAACTGCAATTCTAACTAAATCCGAATCTGATATAATCATAATATAAGAGGTAAAGAGCAAGTACGGCGACGCCTTCTGAAGAATCAGCGTCAATTAATTTCTGATGGACGTTAATTGAAGTCGACTTGACTGACTGACGACGTGGCTATTCAACGCACTACATCACTTCGCTCTTTACTCATCTGTCTGCAGAAGGCAAATGTTTTATGTAACGTCAGGCGTATCTGATAATACCATAATTATCAAGGTGTATCAGAAAAATATTTACTGTACATATACATTTATATATATATATATATATATATATATATATATATATATATAAAATATAATATTTATAAATATTTTTGATATCAAGAGAGAAAAATGAAATAATGTGCAGTAAATACCAGTATGTAGGAATTTTTAAAGTAAACAATTATTTTTAACAACCTACTCAGAAAAAATTGAAGAGGATTTGAGTTTAAGGATTTATTTGATATATCTTTATTAAATATATTTATTTATTTATACTTTTATACACATTTTCTTTCAAGTATATACGTAAGCTTCAAATGAAACATATACATATTTATATATATATATATATATATATATATATATATATATATATATATGATATATATATATATATATATATATAGTATAGACACCCACCGTATTTATTTTATTCATTAATAGTCAATTATTAATTAATTAGCCAATCAAATCTCATTACTGAATCTAAACTAAAATGTATTCGACATTCGTTTTCTTAGAAATTCAATAGTAACATTAATACTAGATTTTCTCAGGGGTGTCTAATACATATGAGCATAGCTGTATATACGTACATATATTGAGACTAACTACACATTAGTGAGAAAAGATGTCCTTTATAAGGAAAAAGGAAATAAATTTTGTAGAGAAAAAAACAGAAATAATATTAATATTTGTTTATATCAAAATTGTTGAAAAATTTAAGAAAGTAAGATTACGAAAAATAAAAATAAAGTAATAATTTATAGTTATATAAAACAACTTAGAATTGCTAGGAATAATGTTTTTTTTTAAATGTACATTAGAGTAAATTTTGATTTTAATAGTATTATTTTCTTGAATGAATATTTCATCGTATTTTGTATTTTTTGTGTTTGTTTTTCTCTTTCTTTATTAATCTACGGTTTTATAAAATAATAATTAAAGTGATTTTTTTAACTTTAAGTAGTCTAATACATGCACACTTGTATGTTTAAATACATACATATATATATATATATATATATATATATATATACATAAGCACATACACACAAATATGGATGTTTATGTCCAATACAAAATCACATATTTTGTAGTTAAAAGTATATGCATAGATAATATGTATACAAGTGCGTAGATTTAAAACTCGACGCTTCGTTAAACAAAATGAGTAAGGTGAACTTTAAGTAACACGAACCAAAATCTCTCGTTAATAATCCTTAATTTATTTCTGACCTAGCATCTGTGTTTCCGTAGTTGCGCTTCACCACATATATTGATCAAAAGAAAATTGTTCGCTTAGAAACAAGAAATTAATGAACTCTTCACTGTTATTACAGACGATCAAAGGTTTATTACGACTAAAAGATTGATCCGTTTTAAATGTTATTTCCTTCAACAAGTTTTCAATGGGATTGTTATAATTACTTCATTATTGTATGTTTTGCTTATAATTCAATTTGTTACTAATTATATATACTGCATATTTTATAAATAATGTATACGTATATATATTCACATTTCCAGTTAACAAAGACAATTAATTTGTGTTTGTTTTACGATGAAAATAAATGGCTTAGAAAGATTTACATGAATTAATAAGAAGTTAATATGATTGAGGTGATGGGGTGTATAAAGGGTCTATTCATGAGTTGTATAAAGCCAAACATGTGCGGATACGTACACAATAAGAGCATAATCTTCTTATACAAATCGGCTTCTTGTTGTTCACCTGAATCACTGAAACCACTTAACATATTTTCTATTACGAAAAAATCGAATGAAATAAATTAAAAATCTGTTCGCTTCACTTAAATTTCAGCAAAAAGTTGTTTTATATCAAGTCATAAAATATAGTATGTCTGTAATCTATTGATAAAGCTCTGTTGAAATTCTAGCACTAGACAAAAAAAGTCAAGTCTGTTTTTTTTATTCAAAGATCAAGATTACGTACTTTCTCGATGTTTTATACTTTTTTTTTGTATTTTATTCATTTATTAATAAAAACGAATTATATTTTAATATTAGCGGATGAAAAATTATATACTAAAGAAAAATCATTATTTTTGGATAATTATTCATATATTTTATATAGCATATACGCTTTTAAATTCATATTTAAAGTACAAGATAATGTAAATACCTTCTTTTTGTGCTCAAATATGTATTGTAACAATCTGAATTTAGTTCTTGCTGAATTGATGTACATTTTATTCATGCTTTTTTAGTTACATTTGTAGAGATTCATATTGTGTCAAATTGTTCGTTTTTCATATAAATAATAGTTACCAATAGTGACTAGAAATAAAAAAATAATAATCTAATATTAATATTTTCCAGATTTTGTTAGAGGATGAAGAAGTATATTTAAACTTATATAAAAAATTGAAAATAAAATACATTAGATAATACGAACGTAGGAAAAATGTGTTTTAAAATTTATAATCTGTAATAATTGATATAAATTTCTTATATATACATACATACATATGTGTATATATTTATATATATATATATATATATATATATATATATATATATATATATATAGGTTGGCAAGTATCTCCCTTTTTTTTTTTTTTTTTTGTACATAGCTGCGAAATTCAAAAGACCAGAAGGCGGAAGGGAGATATTTGCCAACCTAATATATATATATATATAATTTATTAAGTTGCTCATATAAATTTCAGTTATTACTGAAATTATTATTAAAGACAATGGAAATAAATATAAAAAGTCACCCTCCAAGAATATAAATAATTATTAAGGTTTCTTTTAAAGTCAAAATGCTCTGTATAAGTAAAATATTTATAATATTTATTTGAAAGATAGCACATTAATATAAGTTAAAATAAAGATTTCGTTATAAAAAAACTGCTTCATTTCCATTCAAATAAAAAAAATGATATAAAGTTTTGGTTATATTCTAGATATTTGAAAATTATTTTAAAATATAATAAAGGCAGACACGTTCCTAATAGAAATATTAACCTAACACATACATATTTAGTTTCTTTTGTAACTCAATGTTGTAAATAGATGATACATGTAAGAAAAGTTAGTCACTACCAAAAAGTTGATTTATAGTCACTGTCGAAGAAGTAAAGTAAAACAAGTTTTTTTTTTTTTGAAATGTTTTATTTCTTGTAATATTTCGTTTACTGATGTTGTTGACATGTTAAACAAACTTCTTATGTGGGAAGTGTTACGGCGGTGTACGACCGAAGTAAAAAGAAATATATGAGTATTAAAATGATATGTGGATATATTTCACTATGTTACATATAAAATATTAATATATGTAAAATTATATAAACACACACACACACTTATATATATATATATATATATATATATATATCAACAGTCTCTCTATCCACTGCTGAAGGAAGGCCTCTCAAAATTTTCCACTTCGATCGATCCAATGGCTTTTTTCAACCTATTTCGACAATTTCCTTCTCTTTATCTTCCCACTCTATATATATGCACTACATATATTCGTGATTTAATAAATTACTAAATTAATATAAATGTCTATTTTTTTATAACGAATGTCATTACATAATACTTCAATCAAGTACACTTTAATCGAATAATTTAAGAAATTTTATAAAATATTAAAAATAATGTTTAATAAAAAATACTATGAGATATTGTATAGTGACGATATTTGAATTAATAAGGTTTTTAGCTAATACGACAGTTTTTTTTACTTTCTTTTAATAAATAATTTAAAATAAATACAGTAAGAACTAAACATTTTAATGAAATATATATTTTATTTAATTCAGTACATCTATATAATTATTCTTATTAAATATTTAAATTTACTACATTAAGTTTAATAATATTTTTTCTTATTTTATTAACTTATATATATGGCCACTGAATTTTTTTTAAAGTAATGTTTTCATGAATGTTTGATGTGAACAATATTGTTGGTGTATATATTCCAGAATGTTCGAAGTTTATGATTGATGTTCTTTGTAAGTTTGTGATGTTTTGTAAGACAAGTTCATATTTAAGGTAAACTTTTTTGTAAAATAACTTACATACATAATATATAATTCTGAATGACAATGTTAATAATAACAGAAATATAACACTAATTACATATTTTATAATCATTCTGTATTATTTTCTTTAAAAAAGAACAGTATTATAGTAATTATTGAAAATAATTATCTTGATGTGATATGCAAAATAAAATTTAGTTTTTATTTGATTCTCATATATTTACATACATTGTATGAAATATAATGAAGAGTATGACTGTTTTTATGTTCAGTAAATAAAAAACCGAAAGCTGTAAACGATATATTAGATAAAAAGATGATGAACATTTGATAAATTGTGTAAAATATTTTACTTGAGAAAAATGTGGAAATTAAAAAATATATATTTTTTTAAATATGTTATATATACAATATGCATACACATATGTTTATCTATATATGTGTAAATGTACGTGCAAAATTATCTTTGTAAACATTTCGATAAAATTATGGACCATCTAAAAATAATACGAAAATTTTCAGTAATTTGTTGTTTCTATATTTATGATATAGATTTATGCGTAACAACGGCATGACGAGTACTGCTCTAATTATTATTCGTGGTTTGTCATGAAATATGTGGCCACGTTCCCTTCAGCTGACTGCCTCTCCTGTGATATACAAGAGTACAGATTTACCGCTTCGTTTCCCATCCGATTTCACAGATGTTACTGTTTCTGATTAGTGACCTCGTCGGTTTCGACGAGGAGTTGGGAGACAACCATTTACGCGAACTACTGATTTTGGTTAGTAATTAGAGCAGGACGAAGGATAGGTGCAGGATTAGTTCTCAGAGTAGAATTTTAGAATTTCGTGTGGACATGTCTTGTTCGTCTAATTATCTTGGACAAGTTTACAGTTTGATTATTTTTTCGCAGTTTTCTTAGATTTGCATGTCACAACTAACGTTTCTTTTTTTTAAATAACATAGGTGTGGCAAAAATTAAAAGAAAAAAATAATGAAATTTTACATGACACAAAATATATATAAAACACACACACACACAAATATATATATATATATATAAATACATACATTTACTATTCAGTGATTTATGTATATAAATTCAAAAGTATCTTCCACTTGACTAATGTATAAATAAATATGGAATTAAAATTATTTTTAAATAGTCATTTATTTTGCCAGTACTATATATATATATATATATATATATATATATATATATATATATATATATATATATATATATATATATAATACGTATATCATTAAAAATTCAATATATCATCAAATTTTACTGTACGAAACAGAAGTAGGTTAGTACAAAGTATTTTCTATACACACACATACAAATATATATATATATATATATATATATATATATATATATATATATATACATACATACATACATACACACATAGATACAGATCTAGAAAGAATCACTCGAGAAATGAAATTTTCAATTTTCGGCAAAGCGTGTCTGAGGAGGCACAGTATTGAATTGAGTTGTAAGTACCATTATGACTCAATGCAAGCCACTAGACTTTTAGAGACCACTTATCAGAAATTTAATAGCAATGGTTGCAGAAAACGTAAAATTGTGCTTATTTGTATCATTCATGCCTTTGGCTGTATATCGTCATATATATATAAAATAGTCTGCACTTATAATTTTATTTTCTTCAAATACCGATTTTTAAATTTTAATATTTCTCCACAATGAACTTTAAATGGTTTTTATAATCAACAATTTTACGCATAACTTGAAATAAAATAATATTGATTTTTTTTCGCATAGCATAGGTCATTTCTATTTATACATAATTACAAGCTTCTAACGGTCTTAAAAATTGGAATGTTTTGTAGTTTAAATTTTATTTCATAAATTGATGTTATGTACATATATGTTAATTTGTAAAAATTATTGATTATTAAGAAAATTTTAATTGTTTTATTATTACATATTTTCTATGCATTATGACTTATTAAGATTATTTATAAATGATTTTAAAGTAATATAAAATTATTAACATGATTTAACTCTTTCACCACTGATTAAATATTTTTAGTTTTAAAACCTCTGTTTCGTTTGATGATCTTTTAAGTTACTTAAGTCACCTATTTTTGAGCAAAAAATTGATTTTTATTTTCAGATTTCAAATTTGAATTACGGACACATATGTCCCATCAGTAGTTTAAGTTGGGTATATTTGTCCCAACAGTAACAACAAACATTTTATGGGACACATAGGTCCCGTTAGTGGCGAATGGGTGAATATATGTGCATGAAGTGTCAATATTTGAATTACCATCCACATAGTTTTTTAGTTAATATTTATTTCCTTAAAAATATATTTTTAATAACGTAATCTTTAACTTATTATCGCATATATATATATATATATATATACACTATTTAAAGAACATTTTTAAAACAAACTAAAAATAAACATTTACTGATTACCTCTGTTTATCATACGAAAACAGACGTTAGGTCGTATTATTTTTAGAAACCAGAAGAGTGTAAGCGACATAGGACTAAAGGATCGCGCGAGTCTTGCAGACGTCACAAGATAGAGATTAATGTGGTGCTGTTAACCTTTTTACGTACGCGGAGAAGGTGAGAATGACCCTCCGTCCATCTGTCACACCTGTCCAAACTTGTGCGCCCTTTACAACCCCACTAAAGCTCATTTTTTATACCGTTTTGTTCGATACAACATATTTGTATGTATTTACTCTTAGCTTATACTTGTGTGCATACATACACACTCTCCCACACATAAACATACATACACACAATATATATATATATATATATATATATATATATATATATAATAGCGCAGCAAATTTACTGAATCGCAAACTTGTTTCGAAATGATAAACCCTAAAACCGCTTTCTTGTCAAACAAATACGATTATTTGATATGTGTTCGTTAATTAAACGGAAATGTTTACAAATTATTTCCATCTATTTGAAAATAATATACAGTTTGTGATTTTCGTGAACGAAAATGTCAATCAATTTCTATATATCTACCTATCTATTTATTTATCTACAAATATACATACGTATACCCAACACCCATATATATATATATATATATATATATATATATATATATATATATATATATATATATATGTATACTTATAATTACATTATTTACAAATATTTTATAGAATAGGTATAATTATAATATAAATATGTTTAATATCTAGTTTCATGTATGTAAATAGGTATTTTTATAACCTGAATTTATTCTAAAACTAAGAATATTTACAATAATTGACATTGTTGGTATTGGAATAAATTTATTAGTATAATATTATGAATTTAATTCTATGAATTAAAACAATTATATTCTATGAATTAAAATATTTAATATTATGAATTAAAACAATTTGGAAACGGTAAAAAATTTTAATGTATCATTCATATTATTATTTGATTATATATTTAACACTGAAAATGTTTGATAATATATATTTTAATTTTAATAATAATTTGAATTCATCGATAAAAAAATTATTACTTTGTTTTTCATAATTTACATATTGTATTACCTAAAGTTATAAGAATTAAAATAAATTAGTTACTTGTGAATAAATTTGATACAATTCATAAATAATAAAATATTTATAAGATTTAAAAAAATATTATAATTATTTTATAGAATTTTTATTATATAGATTGTTTATTTTATTTTATAGTATACATTTTTTATAATAAAAAGGATCTGATGAATATGGCATTGCTATCTAAATGGGCATTAGTCCATTATTGTTATAAACAACAAAGTAAGCAATAAGTGATTATTGATCACTTTATAACATATTGTGGTGTTGAGGGTGAAAATTAATCTGTGTTAAAATATAAATATATTTAAAAAAATATATATTTAATATATATCTATATTAATTAAGGAAAATTTGAATATTTTTGAATAAAGAAAAATTCAAATTTGCAAATTCAATTATTATCATTAATAACAAAAATATATTATTTTAAAATGTTTTTTTTAATCAAAAATGAAAATTAAATACGGATATATTTCTTAAAAATGTATTGCTAAGTGAAATTTACTATTGTGGCGAAAGAATAAATTAATTACAAAAATGTCAACTTTAAGATAAAATTTATAGATCTTTTCATAGGTCTTTCTATATATCTAAGTTCTCAATCAATAATTTCTATTGTACATTGGGGGTCGTTTATTTTTGCTGTATAACCGGCTCATTTCCATTTCAAACTCCTCATTTTTGTTATAACATCAGTAATTTTTGTTTTCTTTTTGATACACACAGTTTTCATTCTATGTACTTTAACATGTTATTCTTAACAAGCAGTATCTTTTCAAGTTTCTTTGTGTTGGGAGTTGTTGAATTATTTTGGTATTCAAAAACTATGTTTGATTGCCATGAGTAAGAACAAGTAGGATACAATGATTAAAAACTTTTTTAAAAAAAACATAAACGAATATTTGACTTTTCTTCCGAACTGATATCCTATTTTTACTCTCTTGTTAACCCCATCTATAAATGTTCTTTTGGTGTTAATGAGTTGTCTTATAAAATAGTTTTTATTTTTTTCTATTTCTATTCCTTTGAGTTTTATTTTTATTTGATCTGAAAAATCATTGAACATTTCTTTTTCAATTCATAATATAATTTTTTTACTTGTTTTATCTGACTGTTCTATTCCTTTTCAAATTTATCTGGATCATCTGGCTTGCTAAGAAAATAATAATATCGTCAGTAAATTTTAAGCGACTAAGCGTTTTTCCATTTACTTTTATTACTTCATATTCCTAATTTAGTTTCTTAAATTTTTATTCTAATGCTGTTGTATACAGTTTCAATGATATCGTATCACCCTGTTTCATTTTTTTTTATAATTCTAAATTTCTCTGTTCCTTTCTGTACTTGTACGGAGGATGAAGGCTTTTTATAAATATTTCATAAAAGTTTAATATATGCTTTATGAATTTGTAGATTCTTCTTCAATTCATTTAATAACGTTGACGTACTGACTGAATTGAAGGCTTTTTATAATCTATAAATCAAAGAAAGATTGGTATTTGATATTCGTTGCATCGTTTAATGACTTCCTTTATTATCTTGATATACATACATACATACATACATACATACATACATACATACATATATATATATATATATATATATATATATATATATATATATATATATATAAAGAAATAAGAGCACAAGTGATTTCGCAGAATTAAGTACATTTTCTTTTATGAAACATATCAGGAAGGACAACGAAAGAAAAACGCATTACACAGAAGTCACCGATGACTGTTTCAAATGTTGTTAGGTTCAATTTACTTAATTCCTACTAACTTTTCAAACAAGAACGATAAAACTATACTTTTTTGTGTACATATTATGTATATATGTGTATTCGCGCTGGGATTGCACGTAAAAGTAGCGCGTTGGAGTTTGTGTTGGTATCAAAATCTCGTGTATAAACGGATTTTAACCCAACCCTAAACAGTATGTTCGAGGCGTAGAGTCCGCTAGCCATTATTATCGACTACTATCGTATAGTCTTGTTCAGCATTCTTTTTTATACAGGATTTTTTTAGAATAAAGTAAAACATCGCAGACATGTTTTTATACGTATTGATTTAGTTGAAGAATTCAAAGACGACAACAGTTATTGAACACTGAAAGTGAATAAAATGAATGATACCGTTAGATATTTTTCCCATAGAGGTATTTATGTTTATAATTGTAAATTTACAATATTATTAATTGTGAAATATATAAGAATGTAATATATAAATTATTATATAATTTATTTGACAATGAGTAATAATGGCAAAAAATTAAAAAAATCAATGTTTCGAACTATTTTTTATCTTGATATTTGTCTCTTGTATAATCTTGACCAAAAAGTGTTCCGTTGTTACAATCTTTAAAGATAACAATACCGTAACTTCGGTTAGAATGTTACATGTAACAAGAAACATCTTCCTGAAGATGGCATCAGTAACTTTGTTTAAACTTGGACGATAGCTTGTGATATATCGAGAGACTTGAAAATTAAATTGTATGATAATGTACTCTCTTTCTCTCTCTCTCTCTTTGTCTATATATATATATATATATATATATATATAATGTATTTATATATAAATTAGTTTTATAATTCCTATATACTAAACATTAAAAATAATATTATTATACTAAATATATATTTCGAAAAATAATATACAAAATCATAAAGATACGTTGTACTTAGGAGAGACGTGGAATAAAAAATAAGATTAGTCTTTTTTTAAAAAAACAAACATACATGAGTAATTTAAAAAAATGCAGAGAGTTTATTTTCGAAAAAATTGAAAAGTACAAACTTGGAAAGGTAAATAAAAATGAAGGGTTTTTTTTGAAGGGAAAGACTGAATGAGGATTAAATCACGGAAAATACTAATGAACATATGAAAAATACTGTAATTAAAGCTTTAAAATACAAAACCACCGTCTGACAAATGTCATATGAAAAGAAATGAAATTTATAAATATTTTATGAATGGACGTTGTGAACATGGACTGAAAGTACAGACAGAATTTACAATTTTGTTTATACATGTAATATATGTACTCTCTTTCTCTTTCTCTCTCTCTCTCTCTCTCACACACACACACATATATATATATATATATATATATATTATTTTTATTGTAATTACAATGTTTTAAATACGTAATATACATTTAAGAATATCAAACAAATAATTGAAATTAATTACAAAACTTTTAATAAAACGAACTTTGATATATACTTGAAAATACATTTGAAATTATTACAAAAGATATGAAGAAATAAAAAACGAAAGAAAAAACATATTTTGTTTGGATGAAATTTATTAGGATGAAACAAATAAATGAAATAATAAGTAGTGTTTAATTCTTTCGTTACTAAAGGTGACTATATCTGCGGCTATTAAAATGTTAAAACGCCACTGTTACAATGTTGAGTGCGTTAGATCAAAACCGATGCCTAATCGCTAATACACCAGCCCTATAGATTAGCATACCATTGTTAGATTCATCAATTTCCCAAAGAATTTTTTTGATCAAAAACACAAAAAACGCAAAGGGTATGACCTTAGATTTTTGATGAAAATGTTGAAATTTTTTTTGGCAATTTTTTAGTATAATTACACTGCTGACAGTTCGAAGGCACGTGTATAAGCATTAGAAATCGGCCTAGATACCCATAAAGTTTATAAACGGACTTTAAAAATTTGGCATCGGCAGGTCAGCAAAATGTCAAGATATCGAAATGCCTGTGCTGCGTTGTTGAGCATGTTAGATTGAAACCAACGCCTAAAAGCTAATATACTAGGCCTATAGAATAGTGAACTACCGTTAGATTCGTCGATAATGAAAAATAATTTTTTGACCAAAAACACGAAAAATGCAAAGGGTATGACCTTGAATTTTTGATGAAAATTATCAAATTATTTTTTGGCGATTTTTTTGGTATAATTGCAATGATGATAGTCTGTGATTACACGTATAAGCATTAGAAATCGGTACCAACGCGTACAACGTTCGTAAAGAGAATTTAAAAGTTTGGTGTGGGTAAACTAGCAAAACGTTAAAATATAAAAACGCTGTTGCTACGTTGTTGAGCATGTTAGATCGAAACCAACGACTAATAGATAATACACGAGCTCTATAGAATAGAAAACCATCATTAGATTCGTCGATATGGAAAAAAATTTTTTTGGTCAAAAACACGAAAAACGCAAAGGGTATGACCTTGAATTTTTGACGAAAATTTTCAAAATTTTTTTCGGCGATTTTTTGGTATAATCACGTTGTTGATAGTCTGTAGGCACTCGTATAAGTATTAGAAATCAGCGCCGATACCTATATTGTTTATAAACGGACTTTAAAAGTTTGGCATTGGCAGATCAGCAAAACGCCAAAATATCAAAACGCCGCTGCTGTGTTGTTGAGTATGTTAGATCGAAACCAATGCCTAATCTCTAATATATTAAGCCTATAGAATAATAAACCACCGTTAGATTCGTCGATTTCGAAAAAAAATTTTTGGTCAAAAACACCAAAAACGCAAAGGGTATGACCTTGAATTTTTGACGAAAATTTTCAAAATTTTTCTTGGCGATTTTTTGGTATAATCACATTGCTGACAGTCCGTAGGTACACGTATAAGCATTAGAAATTGGCGCCAACATCTACAACGCTCGTAAACAGGTATAATCTATCACGTTTAAAAGTAATATCCTCTCTCTCTCTCTCTCTCTCTCTCTCTCTCTCTATATATATATATATATATATATATATGTATAATGCGTGTGTTTGTCGTTTTTAGTTTTATCTTTGTTATTTCAGATTAGATTATAAATTTTAGTACATCTATGTTACCATAATATTTAATCTAATGACTTTATTGTGTTATAAAAATAGCTTTATTTACACAAAAAACATATCAAGCATGTTGACAATATAAGAGATTTAAAAAAACGTTTTTTCCTGTAGAATACCTCTGAGGCATGTACTATAACCATGTATATATTTATTTTTTTGAATATAACTACGGCCAAAAACACAATGAAAGTGGTCGACTGTGCACCATTTTATATTTTACATACACATTAGAGTATGTATTACATACAAATTATCATGAAAATGTGTCAAAAACTATTGGTGTTTTTAATTATATTTTTTTTTTATTAATATATATGTATATATATATATATATATATATATATATATATATATATATATATATATATATATATATATATATAAATATATATATTATATGTATGAAATATAATAACATATTTAAATGGTATCAACATATTCTTTAATACAATGTATAAAATAAATTTTCTGTATGATGAATTATAATGAGTATATTTTAATGTAAATGCAAATGCACTATACACTTATTGCAAAAAATGTAATTAAACAATGTTACTTTTATTAATGATTCCGTATAAAATGTACCATAGATGCATTTCATTCATGCAGAACATTTATTCATGAATATTATAATAATAGTGCTGCTGCTCTAGTTATCCATATAAAGCTATAATGTACTTTTATTTTGTAATATTCAAATACATGAGTTTGAATGCACGAATAAATGTATATTAAAATTAAATCGTTTATTCCAACCATTGAGAGATACTGTCGTTTTATTCAAATATTTGTACACTCTTTTATTGCAATTTATATTTAACGAATTTTATTATTATTTTAATTGATATATATATATATATATATATATATATATATATATATATATATATATATGTATGTATGTATATATGTATGTATATATATATATATATATATATATATATATATATATATATTAGACCATATGTGTGTGTGTTTAGGTAATGTAAATATGTGTAGATAATTAGAAAGCGTTGTAAAATTAAATACAGATGAGTGACAAGAAACATATTTGTATTAAATTAATAACTTCTGATGATGTTTATATATATGATAAAAAAGTATTTTGTTTTTAAAGAAACATGACTTTTAAAATAAAATATAAAAGTATTTACTCATTAATGAAAATTTAATACTGTTTGGAAAATATTACTTATTTTTTTAAATTTATTTTATTTATAAGTTGAGGTTATTATATATATATATATATATATATATATATATATATATATATATATTTATTTATTTATTTCAATAAGTGCTTCAGAAGTTTAAATGAAAATAAAACAAAGAGTATTTAATTAATTAGTTATTTTTTTTCATTTTAAAAATATACTATGGCATTAATAATGGAACACAATTTCACTCATATGGCCACTACGACTTCGTTTGACATAGTGCATTCGTTAAATCTAATTTCTAGTCACTCTTTATAATTGTGGTCCAATTTCATGAATTACATGTTCAATGTTTATTTTTAATGTTTCTGTTATTTATGGTTTATCAACATAAACCAATGATTTCACATAACCCCACAGAAAATGATCCAATGGAGTTAGATCACATGATTTTGGTAGCCAATTGTTGGGTTCATTTGGTGAAATAATGAACTCATTAAACACTTTTGTTTCAGTAAGCCTATAGACATTTTTACAGTTTTTAAGCGTTGTTGAAGAGTTAAACATTCTATGATACTTAACTAAATTATACTGAGTTGAAATGTCAAAATAAACTTAAAAAAATGCAAATATGGCTGCCACCAGTTGTCAAGTTCTGACAT
This sequence comes from Neoneuromus ignobilis, assembly GCA_029203775.1. Taxonomy (NCBI): domain Eukaryota; kingdom Metazoa; phylum Arthropoda; class Insecta; order Megaloptera; family Corydalidae; genus Neoneuromus; species Neoneuromus ignobilis. The sequence continues at coordinate 9,441,355 of CP092087.1, read as the reverse complement.
TCATATTGAAACTCTCTCTCTCTCTCTCTCTCTCTCTATATATATATATATATATATATATAATGTATGTATATGTATATATGATTATTATAAAATTTTGTATATATCATTGTTCACATCTCATGATAATCAATATTTATGAACAGTAATATTTACATTATTTTAAATTATTATATGAGTTTTTATGCAAACTTTTAACGAGATTCAAATAACATTCGGATAGTTTTTTTTTATCTTAATACGATTCTATAATAAAGAAATGTATTAGAAATTCTGTTCAGGCTTTTTCATTGTGATTTAATTATTTTATATTCTATGTTCTAAAGAATCAATGCTGTTCATATTGATAACATGAATATGACTTTTTTCAGCAGTTTTTATAATAGAAAATTGTGTTGAGTAGAGATATTTTTTAGAAAACAAATGGAATTAATATAAAATATGTATTTTATTTAATATGCAAATTATTTTAAACGAAAAAACAATATTTAACAAATTATTTGTTTAATATTAATTAAATAATTTTAATATATTTATAATATTTATTAATGTTAGTTGTAACTATTGTATGTATGTATATATATATATATATATATATATATATATATGTATATATGTGTGTGTGTGTAGATTTTATGTCAATAAGACAAATTGATAGAAATATTTAAAACTAAAATGAAAGTAGGATTGACTTAATCAGTAATAAATATTTATGAATTTTATTATAATATATTTTAATATAAAAGATTAAAGTAGAAAAATCTGTATATCTTTGATTAAAGTTAAAATAATGAACATGTGAAAATAAATAAACACGCGATTTTTTTAAAAAAGAAAAATTTAAAAATAAAATATTAATATTAATTTGATAACAAAAGTTATTTTAGTTTAGAAATTTGTCTCTGACAATAAATTTATTTAAATTCCTTTTAAATGTTTCTTATCAACTAAAACAGTAGAATACTTTATAATATTTGAAAATATTTTTTCAATATTTTCAACTATGATAAAAATTGTGAATTAATATTGTATATAGTAAATGGTAATATCATTTTATTAATGGTTGAAATATTAAAAAAATATTTTTTTAAGGTTTATATAAGAAAAATATTTATATTTTTATTTTAAATATATATATATATATATATATATATATATATATATATATATATATATATATATATATATATATATATGATAAAATGTGTATATAAAATTTTATTATAAGCATGATTGAATTTTTGTAATAAAAAGTGATGTCACGTTTTATTTATTTAATATATTAGTAGTTCAAATCTTCAGGAACGTAAAAATAATTAAGGTTAAGAATAAAAAAAATCATAATGAACTTTGAATGGAATGGAAGAGAAAGGCATTTAACCTGTCGAAGTGGAAAGTTTTGATACAGGCCTTCATTCATAAGTATGTAGAAAAAATATAAATGTAATTTAGCAGTATTTTTTAAGATGTTTGATTTATGAATAATTTTTTTCTATCACAAAAAATTACGAGTTTAAATTTATTTCAAATTACCATATTAATTTTTGATACTTTAAAATATAACGTTTATTTCTACATGCTGATAATGAACTTAAATTCATCTGTGTTCCTCTACATGGTTTGTGTAAGACAAAGTTTTCTATAAATAACATTCTAACGTGTCCTAACAGATCTTTTAGTATCAATAATTCGTTTACTTATTATAGTACAGTACGAAACTAGTGAATTTATATTCATATTCTGAGTACTTTACATGTCGTAACATTTAATGAGTTATTTCACACATTAAGTGGTCGTTAGCAGAATATATTTACAGGCGTTTATTACATGCTAGTGTATCAAACTGAACATACACCAATGATAATGAAAATCTGTTAAGGGTTTACAAGATTTGCATAATTATATATTAAATGCTATGCGGTACTTGAGAATATTGCACCGAATTTTTACTTGAAAAAAGAATAATACATATATACAAATATATATATATATATATATATATATATATATATATAGGTGTTTTTTAAGCGTGATAGATATTTAAATTTAATCTCTATCGAAAGTTCTATCTAACTTAAAAACATCTTTATATATACATGTGTATATATGTATATATAAAGGTAAGACAAACACGTGTTTTCTTAAGTTAGATAAAATTTTCGATAGGGATTTAATTTAAAGTTCTATCACTCTTAAAAAACATTTATATATATATATATATATATATATATATATATATATATATATATATGTATATATATGTCTGTATATAGATGTAATTTTTGCAATAAAATATTTCAATACAAAAAATGTAGTAATTATTAACATTTTTAATTTTTTAAAATTGGCAGTAAATTATGAAATATACACTTCAATTAGAATGACTGTTAAAGAGTATTTTTCAATGCATCTTTCTCTATCACTGAACATTAACAATTTGTTACATCATTTGTAATCATTCGGAACTCGGGTAATTATTTGCTATTATATTTATAAAACATTGTTTAGTAACAATAATGAATGTATTCGTTCGTATAAAATTCAAATATTTGTTATATGTACCATATCTTTGCACACTGTTAATTACATTGTATTTAATTTATCGGAATTTTATTAGTAGATAATTATATTCATTTATGTATACGTTTTTGTTATTTAATTACAATTTCACGATGTCTGTTATTCTTTCATTGAAATATCATATCATGTGCAATTTTTTGTTTGTATATTAGAATTTTTGTTCGATTCATTGAAAAGATGATTTATTTGGTAATTGATATGATAAGCTATCAAAATAATTTCCATCAGTTTAAATACAACTGTGGAATATTTATTGATTGGGAGATTTTAATACATCGGATATGTATTTTATGTTAAACGATTTTATGGATTAAGGTTCATCTGATTTTCTCGTGACAATAATCTAGAAATAAAATTATAGCGTTTGTCAGTTTTAAAATTATTGAGAAAAAGAAACATGACTTTACAATGTTTGTATATTGAATGGTTTTTATTCTTTTTTTAATAGGTGTTTTAATATAAATTTCTGGTAATATCGTATAAAGAATACCAGCTATTATATTATTTAATTTTATTATTATTTCTTTTTTATTAATGAGATATAAAATGAAACTGAATTTTTACATCCACGAAAAAAAAACGATTTTAAATGCTTATAATTTTGTACACATATATTAGAATAGAGAAAAAATGAATGTACAAGAAAATATTTTATTAAAAAAAAATCTGAACATTTTTGAATTTCAATTTTAAATAAAATATGATAAATGAAGAATGATAATTTTTAATTATTTAAAATTTGATTTATTTATAATACCATTATATATTTTATTGTAATTTTAGTTCGATAATAATTCCATTAAGGTTAGATAAATCTTAATAGCATATATGTCAGTAAAATTATATGCTACATAAACGGTTTTAGTACATCATATTACTTTGAGTATCCAATTCCATTACGATTTGATACTCTTGAGCAACTACACGATGCATGCGGAACGGTGCCAGCTTTTACGAATTTGATGTTATAGATAATGGACGTATGTATATATGTATGTATGCGTTTATATATATATATATATATATATATATATATATATATACAGACATATAACGTTACGCACCATCCGTGCATAAAATCTGTTCATAATACATGCTCAGTGTTTCGAAGGCTCTTGTAACAACCGTGCATCGCACATCGGCCAATCCTGTGCGTTAAATCTGATTGAATTACACCTGCCACAAGGAATCGAGTCAAACGTAACTAATTTGTTTGAAGGCTCTCACGTGTATAGGATAAGGTCAATTTGTGAAATTCTGGTCGGAATTTCTATCGAGGTGATAGCTGACCAGTGAACGTTTATTGTCTTGGGATTCGGTATGAATTCGATGTCAAAGTAAACAGTAAACTGCGGAATATGTAAATATCATTAAATGGAAATTTAATTACAACAGACGCGGGATTAATATTTATCAAAGAGGCTCGCATGCATGCCGTTCGCTTGATAATGGATCATCTGTACATTTTTCCCTATGTGCAATATTGTTTCATTACGTCGTTTGGAAGCGAATGAATCTCCAGAGATGTTCATTTAATGCGATGTGAAATGAAACGCATCGCTTAATTCTCGTTTTTCAACGGTGTTTCGAAATCAACATTCTGCAATATCAATCATGTCTTTTATGAAAATTTTATAGTCACTATGGGTTTTGAAATAAAAAAAAAATACAACAGATTTTAAATTGTTTCAACATACACATATAGATATAAATTATTGGAAAGAACTCTGTCTTGAAGTAGAATAAACATTTTTTTTATTGTAACTGATGAATATATATATATATATATATATGTACATGGAAAAATATTATTTTAATACACTTCATTGTATATTTTAATTCATTATTTATTTACTATTAAACATTACAACGTTTTTAATTTATAATTTATAGACATATTGAATATATATATATATATATATATATATATATATACATATATATATATATATATATATATATATATATATATAACGAAGATCTTTTTATTTCTAAATTGTGAAAATAAATTAATCAATGTTCAAAGTTAAAGTTTCGTAAATTTTCAATTACTATAGTATTGATTTTATATCTTTATAATGAATTTAAATATTAATATAATTAAGTTTTTTACTGGAACTAATTTTTTGTACTTATTGTTAATTTTATAAAGTAAAATTAAAATTTTTATACTGATATAGATTTTAATTTGAACAAACTATCAAATATAAACAAAATATAGATTTGAATAAACTATTCTTTATCTTCATAATTGCGTTACATCAATTATTATTGGAGTAATTCATAAAACAAGAATTAAATATATATTTCGTTTGTAGTACATCATATGTAAATTTATTCTTAAGAAATACAATGGAGTAAGTGGAAAATGTATTCATGTTTTAGGAAAGAATAAATTATGTATCAAATGCAGATAATACCTTCTCTGTTATCTAAAAGAATATTTTATTTTGAAAGGTTTAAGATAGATGTTTTCAAATATATTTTTTTACCGTTATAATTTTATAATTCATTGCATCAGTAATGTATCTATTATTTTTGTATATGATTGTTATATGAAAATATTTATTATAATATATACCACAATATTTTCACATTATTTAAATTGTATGACTTTATTAAAAAAAATAATGAAGTTATAAATTTCAAGATTTTATATATATATATATATATATATATATATATATATATATATATATATATATATATATATATATGCTTTGAAAATAACTATTTTCTACTTTACACTTTTTCTACTTTTATAGATGCCATAAAAATAAACAGCTTTTAGACGTTGCCTGTTTATAATTTTTCTATTTTATAAAATGAGGGCATGAATACGTATATTAAAATGAAAATAATTTTCCAAATAGAACTCGACTAGAATTCTTGTATGTGAAGTAAACGTTTTCAGTTTAGAAGTGCATTACTGTGTAGAAAATTGTGGGAAGTCTTGTTAACCAACGAACATTATATTAATTTAAAGTGCTGAAGTTTATACATTAATGTTATATTAACATTTACTTGGATTCATTATTTGTGTACTCGTGTATGAACATTTAAATGATTATTATTATTATATTTAATATAAATTTAAGTACATTTATAATACACATAATTTTAGATTTTATTTAATTAAAGAAATACTTTAAATTAATAGAAATATTTATAATAAAATATATGAAATATACAGGGTATTTAGAGTATGATATGTATAGTTAGGATAAAGGCAGAAAATATTAAAAAATAAAGAAAATAAATAAGATATTGTTTTATTTTGTATAGAAATAACATTAAAAATATTTTTAATGCACTAATGGACGTTGAAAATATTTATAATGTAACATTAACTGAGTTAAATGAAAATAATATTTATAAATCTCACTTATACTAAACTGAATATTTTTATCGATTTTTTTTAATTAGAAACATGATTGTGATTTATTATCACTATTAAAAAATACTATCATTAATATTAAATATGGAAGTACTCATGATAAATTTATATAAAAAAAATAATTACAATATTTAAAAAAATCATTTTAATTTATTTTTGAGGTTATGTTTTAAATAATATTAAACAAACAAATATAATAAATTAAATTCCGTATTTTATATTAATGATATTAATAATTTCATTATTAAAATATATATCTGTATACATTTTCGAGTTATATTCAACATATCATTGAACAAATACGATTGTTAACAAGATGAGATGTTCCTATAAATAGTGCTATTGTTTGTAAATACCTATATTATTATTTATCACAATAATACATCGATGACGATTATTTTAATCAATTTGTATTATTTTCACCTGAGAATTTCTATTGATTTGTACGATACACCAATACAAGTAAGAGAGATATAGATGTTGGGATTATTGTGAACATAACAAAATACAATTCTATTATTATATTGTCCCACTGTGGCTATATGTTCATTCGGCTCAGTTTATCACATATTCATAAATCTAAACATAAAACGTTTATACAGTGAAACGAAAGCATTCATTACTATTAGTAGCCGTAAAACATAATATAGAGCTCAAAAGTTTTCAGTCGTGCTTTTAAATGTAAATGACGATAAGTTTCAAGTAGCAAAAAATATAAAAAATGCACATAACTCATACATATACAACACATATACACAAATATATATATATATATATATATATATATATATATATATATTTGTGTATATAAAATGTATATGATATAAACAAATATTTATTAAACATTGATAATATATAAAAAAAATTCGTTATTAAAAGCCATTATTTCAAGAACGATATATATTTTAGAAAATATTTTTCTACATAATTTTTTTATGTAATAATATATGATTTGAAAATTCGATAGATTATATATATATATTTATATATATATATATATATATATATATATATATATATATATATATATATACATATATATAAAATAATAAAAGCTTATATAATCCAACTGCTGGGCGAAAGCTTCATTCAATATCTTTTTAAATATTTTCTTAAGATTCTTTTATTGCTAATTATCCGCAGTTAATCCATTCAACCCTCATCTCCACAATATTATAAAATATCATATCTCCATCTTTGACAAGGTTATTTCTTGAGTTTGTTTTTATTTCTTGGTTGCAATTTCATAATAATTTTTGTCCATTTATTGTTTTTTCTTTTTGTTGTATATCCTATCAATGCCAATTTTATTGATTTTATTTGTTTTATTATATCTGTTACTCATATCTCTTCTTATATTTATTTATAAGTTTTCAGATCACGTTTAGAAATTCCTAACATTATAAATATAATACATTTCAAACCATTCCACGCATTGTAGGGATTATCAAAAGTTTTTGCTTTATTTTTGCATTCAGAATTCTATATATATATATATATTTACAAAATGTTTATTCAAATTGAAAATATAAATCCGATAGGCAGTTAGTTGTATTTAAATTTTTTTTTGCAAACAACTGAAGTATTAAATACATAATATTTCACAAAATTAATGAATTTTTTATTATATAATATCTGTAAACAAAGTAAGAAAATTTATAATATAAGTTCATCCAAATGTGACGCTTTAATTTGTGTTTTATTAAAAAGAAACTATATACATGTTTCCTTATACACCGCTCTATGCACATGTTTTTTTTTTAATAAAACACAAATCTCGGTGTTACATTTGGATGACCATATATTATGAAAAACTCAGAAAAACTAAAATAAAATATACGAAAGCAATTAAAAGATTTTAATGAGTACGATTTTTACGTTGAAATCGTTCTAAAATTGCAAAAAAGTATACATTTAAATAACGTGATTTTAGTGAACAAATAGCTTTATATATATATATATATATATATATATATATATATATATATATATATATATATATATATATATAATACATGTGGGTGTCCTTATATTTTTAACACAAAAAGCAATTAATTTGCATTTATAAGTTTGATAAGTGTTTCTGATAAATGACTAAGAAATTCCATTATTAATACAAATACAATTACGCGTGTATAAACGTGTGTAATATATATATATATATATATATATATATATATATATATATATAAATGAATTTTATATTAAGATTGAGTACATACTCTTTGTAATAAAGTAAAGATAATAAAGTTTGTAACGTATAAGGAAATATTTTATTTGATGTATTAGTAAGATGTGAAGCTTTTTCCACCCCCCAATCAATCACTGTTCTGACTCTGACATTTATGAATATTAATAGTGAAGCGATGTACCGGGCATGATCCTTTTAATAAATCTCAATGTTAACTTGAAATCCAACACGAAAGGGTTATAAAGAAAGTAAAAACGATTGATTGATAGCCGCGCAATACATTGTGTGCTTTTTTTGAATAACAGAAGAAATGTACGTCTTTTAAAACTTGATAATTTAATCAATCTTGTTCTACAAAGTTTCTGTATATGTATACAACAATAAGTTTTTTTTTTCGTTGATTTGATTTTATTATGTTAATTAGGAGTGAAGTGCTAGTTTAAGAAAATTTTAATATATTTCGTCATTAATTTAACATATACACGAACAATACTTGTTGACAAAGTTATTTTTGTAAATGGTTTACAACAGATGGTAGAAAATGATTACTGAGTTCAGTAAAAAAATATATTACTGAAATTAGTAAAGAAAAAAAATCAATATGTTACACTAAAATGGAATTTGACAAAAAAGGAACGAATTTTGATGAAATTGTATTGATATTTTTTTTAATAAAAGAATGAGCACTCATTGAAAGTGGAAAATATAAAGATTTGGTTTATATTATAGTAAAATATGTTTAAAAATTAAGTTATATTAGACAAGAATATTTTTTTGTCAATGAACAACACTTGTTTTTACTTACGAATTAATTTAGAAAACAGAAATATTTTAATAACTTCCAATAGAATAAAAATGCGATTGAACAAAGAAGAGAAGAGAAAAGAATTAAAATTAAAGACAAAGAGGAGTAATAATGTAATAAAATATGTAACGAAATCGAATAAAATATACTAATAAACGTAACAAAGAAATGATATTAGAAATACATTATATATTTATGAGATGGAGAGGTAATAGCTGTCAGAGTGGAATAAATTGTAAGAGGTAATTAGTTGCATGCATGCATATATATATATATATATATATATATATATATATATATATATATATATATATATATATATATATATATATATATATATATATATATATATATATATATATAAGTTCTTGTTGCAATATTTACAAACTTATTAATAATTTTTTTTGAAAAAAAGTTCAAGTTAATTATTTAAATTAACAACCAAACGAAAGTTGTTTTTTGAGATTTAGATAAATGTACATTTGGTAATCAAAAATTATTTTTTTAGTGGTATTTTTTTATTAATTACGAAAATTACATAAAAAAATTAATATAAATACTGTTTAATGTTTTATGTGTAAAAATTAATTTAAAAATTTTATTACAAAAAATGCATTTTTTCTATTTTTCAAAAATAACAATGTTAGAAATGATTCAAAGGTGTGATATATATATATATATATATATATATATATATATATATATATATATATATATATATAAAGAGAGAGAGTGAGAGTTTCTAATTAGAATGTCAGAACTTTGACAGCTGGTGGCAACCATGTTTGAATTTTTTTAAGCTCATTTTGACATTTTAACTCAATGTAGTTTGGCAAATTATTATGGAATGTTTAACACTTCAACAACATTTAGAAATTATAAAAACTTCAATAAATTTATTAAAACAAAATTTTTATGAGTCCATTATTTCACGAAATGGACCCATCAATTAGCCACCAAGATCATGTGATCTAACTCCATTGGATTATTTTTTGTGGGGTTATGTGAAATCATTGGTTTATAATGATAAACCACAATCAACAGAAGCATTAAAAATAAACACTGAACGTGTAATTCGTGAAACTGGACTACAATTATGTGAAAGAGTGGCTAAAAATGGAGTAAATTAATGCACTATGTCAAGCAAAGTTGTGGTGGTCATATGAGTGAAATTGTGTTCCATCAATAATGTTATAAAATGTACTCAAAAATAAATAAATAAATACTTTTTGTTTTATTTCTATTTAAACTTTTGAAGTGCTTATTAGAAAACCCTATATATAGATATGTGTACATGTAATAACTTATATTTTTTTATTTAATTATGTCAAATAATAAACATTAATTGCATATACTCTAAATTTGAAATGTGTTGAAATTATAATTCTAAATATCATTTCATTGATTTTTTGATAAAAAAGGATAATTATTTATATTTCATGTATATATGAAAAAAGGTAAAAAATGATATGCAAATGAAATAATATACTTGATATTTGTTTTATAAGAGAACTAATTAAATACAAAATTATGTTTTGTTGAAATAGCCGATCCTATAATATGGAACAAGCATATTGTAAAAAAATGTGTCATTTTCATGTATCGTTCAATAGATATTGTAATTAAATTATAATTGTAATTGTAATCTTGGTGGCTAATTGATGGGTCCATTTCGTAAAATAATGGACTCATAAAAATTTTGTTTTAATAAATCTATTGAAGTTTTTATAATTTCTAAATATTGTTGAAGTATTAAACATTCCATAATAATTTGCCAAACTATATTGAGTTAAAATGTCAAAATGAGGTTAAAAAAATTCAAACATGGTTGCCACCAGCTGTCAAAGTTCTGACATTCTAATTAGAAACTCTCACTTTCTCTTTATATATATATATATATATATATATATATATATATATATATATATATATATATATCATATATATATATATATACATATATATATATATATATATATATATATATATATATATATATATATATATATATATATATATATACATATATATATATATCACACCTTTGAATCATTTCTAACATTTTTATTTTTGTAGAATAGAAAAAATACATTTTTTGTAATAAAATGTTTAAATTAATTCTTACATATAAAACATTACACAGTATTTATATTAATTTTTTGATGTATTTTTCGTAATTAATTGAAATTGTAATTAAATTTGATTACTTTATCAACACAATTGAAACTTGTATGATATGGTAAAAAGTGTTACTGGAAATTCCACATCTTTCGCCAGTGCTGCAGAAACTACTGGTTTAATAATAAAATCGATTATGAATGAAAGGGAATTATATGCACAGGGGTAAAAGTATTAAAAAAATCGAATGAAATAAAGAAATGTCAGCAGTGGTCTGCGGTATGGCGTGGTGGCGTGACCTCTTACACGACATAGTGCGCCTATGTCGACATTGTCGTCACGGTACCTTGGAACAGTGGTCGGGAGGGAGACGGTTTACGTTGGCGCTCCAACGGGCAGGTAAAACGATGACTAATGGATGTTTAATGCAAATAAAATGTTTGCCGTTATTCGTTTCTCTGCACAAAGGTGAATTCGAACGAGCGTTTCCTCCTTATCTACGCTTGTCCGCAAAGCTCCGCGACATGGATCGTACGTCGTTACCCTTTAAAATGCTTTTTAAATTGTCACTCGATAGCTGTCAACAAATATAAACGACGATACGACAATGGGTTCGTGCATTTGTTATACACCAGGATCGTTTCGACAATTCAACTCGATAGTTACACATATGTATGTGAATGCACAATCTATCTTATTTCGTTACTATTCCATTTCATATTTTAATGTTCCTCTATATATACAAACAGACATATGTTCCTTATTCGGAAATCATACATGCTAATGCGTTTGACCATTGACGAATTGAATATTTAAATTTATTGAATACATTTATCATTTGGACCGAATTATATCAATTTTATTCTGTTTAATGAAATAAAAAATAACAGACGTTCTATAATTGTAAAATTATTATTCGATGAAAATGATTTAATGGAATAACAAATTAACTTTTAACAATAGACACATGCTTTACAAAAAAAATAATGATCGAAAATTTCCATTCATAAGAAATTATTTTAGTTCTTTAGTTATATATATATATATATATATATATATATATATATATATATATATATATATATATATATATATATATATATATATATATAGGATCATCCAAATGTGATATCTTGATTTATGTTTTATTAATAAAAACATGTGTATAGTTTCTTTTATTTATTTTTTAATAAAACACAAATCTAGGCGTCACATTTGGATGACCATATATATAATATAAATATATATATAAATGTATGATAGAAAATTAAATATTAATTCATGTGTTGTAATTTAGAAGATGGATCAAATTTTAACATATTTCTAAAAGCCATGAAATTATTATGGGCTTTTAAAAAGGTCATTTTATATAATATTCTAATATGTATTTATTATCTACATAGATTAATATATATATTTTTTTATGTAAAATTTAACAAACTATTATTAATTATATATTTATTTTCTGTCAATAACAATGGATTTATGTAAGATGAAAAATACCGATTTAGAGCAATCTCTATTTATATTATTCCAATTATTTTATTATTAAATTACTTTTGAATAATAAGTTAATATTATTCGAAGTTAATTTAATATAATTTTGTGACTGAAAGAGTAATATTTTATGAGAATACTCTATGATGTTAAGAAGATTAAAAGCATGTTCATTACTGTTATCGCTAACGATTAACTTGAACGTTATTATAATAACAACAAAGCTTTCAAGTGCACATAACAAGTAAAAGAATTGCATGTTGACTATGAAATTTCAGTCTAGAAAAGACGTTTCAGAAAAATATTATGAATGAAAAATAAATGATTTTATATTATAGCGTACCGTGATGAAAACAGGGTAATCATTGAATGTGCATTAGTGAAATATTCTATATAATTTCATTATATATATATATATATATATATATATATATATATATATATATATATATATATATATATAATTGTGTGTATGTACATGTGCATGCATAAACATTACATTTTCAATATATTTATTTATATTGACTTTACAGATTTTATTACAAAAAAAAAGATTCTATTTATATTGTTAAGATTGACATATTGCTATGTACTGATTGAATTAAAATATTATTAAATCCATTAAAAGGGTTTCTTAAATAACAATTAATATTTTTAATATATCATTTTTTAATTTTTATTGGTAAACTGATTTATGTTTTAATAAAATGTGATGTTTGTCTTAGTTATTAAAATTAATTATATTGTATTATGTAACAAAATATTTATCATAAATTATTTAATTTCAGTAAAGTATTATGAAGAATAGTAAAACTGTCCTATGTAAATTTTTGTATATTTGGACTAATGATCTATAATAACTGATTTATAATAAAAAAATTAAAAAATAGCTTAAATATAAAAATAAATAAATATGTGTATTGAAAATACTTACAACAAAATAATGATTAAATAATATAAAAACTATAGCGCAGGAAATAAGAAAATGTTAAAAATATAAGCAACACTAAAAAGTTTTTATTGACAATTTTTTTTTCAATTTAAAATATTTTTGTAATAATTCATTTTAATTTCATTATAAAATACATATTTACTTAAATACACACACACACACACGTATATATATATATATATATATATATATATATATATATATACATATTTTGTAGATGAAATTGATATTAAAACGTTTTAAAGAATAGGTAGGTGAAACTGATGAAAGAAGAAAAAATATCAAAATAATGTATTTGTATTTTTTTGAGAAAAATGTTATACTCATAATTATGCAAAACATGATGTATTTTCTTAACATTTTAGTATAATTATTGACTTTATCTATTTAGAATAATAATATAAGCACTGTACTTCAAGTTTTGCTTGAATTAAATAAATTTTAGTGAAGAATAGATGTTATATTAGACATTTTTTATGTATAGTACAAAGATTGAAAAATGCATTTTTTACTTTTATATTACACAATTACATATTTATCTGGTAGTTTATTTTCTTGTTGAATATATATATATATATATATATGTATGTATGTATATGTAATATTGATCAGTGTAAAAGAGAAACACATTTGTTATCTATATTTCACATTGCATATGTACATAAACACACATACATACATACAATATATATATATATATATATATATATATATATATATATATATATATATATATATATATATATATATATATGAAAAATACATTCTGTAAAATATTAATTGTGCCTTGTTTATGTAGCTATAAATTTACTCGCATATGTAAACATTTATTAAACGTACGTAGTTTCGAACATTTTCCGTGTCAAAAACAATTTCAGTAACAGTTAGCCTTAAATTATTTTGCTAAATAATTTGTTATCTGTTTACTAAAATATATGTAGGCATTAACAATTGTAATTTGAAACTCCTACATACATTTTGTAAATGTTACAAGTTTCAATCTAATTGTTATAATTACTTGACACAACGAATCAGAATAATTTCAATACATTATTCATTCCATTTTTAAACGATCTATAATTGTACAAATATTATATACATATAAAATTAAATTATGTCAGATCATACAATGATGTTCATTTACGTTGTTTCTGGTCATTTGTAATTTTAAGAGATGAAGTAAATCACAAATAAGTATAATGAATGATTCTGAAATACGAATGTACAATTATGGTAATATTTTATATTATATATTTGGAAAAAATATCCAGTATTTATTTGTTCATATTTTATGTATATGAAACAAAGGGATATAATACCGCATTATATTAAAATGATGCATTATAAAAGTATACCAAGGTGTATGATGGAAGATAAGGCGCATGCGAAATTACAAAAAAATAAAAATAAAGAAATGATCCCAAAATGAATATCTGTTTTCGTTGGAATACTTCAACGTGCATTGCGACTACAGCTCCATTTTACTCACTTAGGTAGATGAAATAAGTTTCTGACGTTTATCTCTTAAAAAGCAATAATAGAGAGAAATTGTTATATATCGTTTCGTATTTAAATTCTGATCGTATTATTTCTCGTTACCGTGCGAAAAAATGTACATTTCACGTTTATTATTATTAATGATGTTCAAATACTATAAATAACGTTTGAATTAAAATACTTTATTGGATTCTGAACAGAATCACGTTTTATGTGTATATAAATACTCACATTCACCATACTTAAAATGTACGGAGGAAAAAATTAATTAGAAAATCACTCAAATGTTCAGTGCACTGTTGTAATCAACGGTAATGTTACATTTAAATGTTCACTACGTCGCGAAATATTTCATGAAGTAATGAAATTTGTTACGAAGTTAAAAGCAAAATTTCTTATAAACAGACACACGCACTGACAGTGAAAACAGAAAGTTAAATCTTGTTTCCAGGTGCAAATGATCGAATGGGGGTAAATCTAGTTAAATGAAGGGTTGTTTTTCTGTAGTGCTCTTACTAGTTGAAAACAACTTTTAAATGCATTGGAATTCTTTATATATACACAAATATATATATAACGTTTTTATACACTCATAATTTAAAAACTAAACATAAAACACTAAAAAGATACATTTCTATGATAAATAAAGAAAATCATAAAATTATTATATTTTAATTATCTAAAAATAACTTTCTAATCATGAAATTATTTAATTATAAACATTTCTTAAATTGAAGAATGTACAAAAGTTCAAATTTATATCGAATTTTAAACGCTTAAAATCATTAGACGACACTTTTTTATTTAATTATTTTCTCATTAATTTATCAATTTACTGTTTTATTACTTATTAATCTAAATGGAAATTTATAACATATTTCTTAGTTATAAACAAAGTTAAATTTCTTAATAACAGTTACGGATATAAAGTAAATTATTTAAAGAGATTTTTTGAAATTACGACAAGAATTTTATAAATAAAATATTTTAGTGCTGATTGTATTTTTACATTTTATTTTTTCCGCAGTTTCTTTTTCATATTATTTAATTATAATTTTATTAAAAATATTTTAAATATACATTCTTGTTTATTTTTTTAACGAATTTTTTTAGTTCTTTTATTATAAATTAGTTGTGGACCATCCAATAAGTATAATTTTTAATTACGAACTCATTTTAAAATTAATTTTTCTCTTTTTTGACATTCAAATTATTTATCTATATACTGTAAAAATTGAAATTTATTTAACGTTCTTTCTTGGCATACATATATATTGATTTTTTAATAAAATGTTATATTTTGCATTACAAGATTTAATTATAAATATGATATACTGGTTGTTTGTTCAACATTTTTAAATTTTATACACATTATATATATATATATATATATATATATATATATATATATATATATATAATTCTATTTGCAAAATTATTTAATTATCATATTTAGGTTATTAAAATCAGATATTAAGATGTTATTAGTTGTATTACTCAGTTATACAATGAGAATATTTTTTAAAAAATATGTATCGAAATCTAGCAAAGGTTTTTATTATTTAGATATACAAAATCGATTACATTTCAATATATTATTTCTCTATCATCAATTACAATATTTTAATTTTGTTAATATTTACAATTGTTTGTTCTCCATAAATCTAAAATAATAATTGAAAATATACAAATTTAATAAATGACAAGTATTTTTTTAATATATTAAACCTTTAAAAAACATTTATTTTTTATATGATTGATTTTTATTATATTTATTCGGTTTATGTATTCCAATTAACTACAGTAAAATAGTACTAATTAACTGTATAATAGTAACAATTAGAATAAACAACTTTTTCCACAGTAAATAACTAACAAATAAAGAAAATATTAAAAGTAAATAATACAATAATTTGTCAATAATTATAGTTAAAATTACAGATATAACATTTGAAAATGCTATAATTTTAACAAAATTAGAATAATACGTCATAATTAAGAAATAATGAGGATATAACCATAATTACTAGATATTCTTAGAAGTAGTTAAAATAAAAATGTTAATTTTAGTAATTGCTTTTAATTTCGTTAATTGCCTGTAAAAGATAATCGGCGAGTAATAGATGAAATTTAAGTAAATGGAAATGTTATGAACTAAAACATTTATTAGTAGTATTTGATTCTATTGTAACCTTTATAGTCCATATAAAATATTTAATAATACAGTTGTAGTTTATGTTAATGATAAATTAATATGAATGATTGAATATAAAATATTAAATTGTATTAATTAAATGAAGATGTTGAATTTTACTAGTTGGAAATTGGTCTTAATAATTGAAAGAAATATTTTAATAAAAATTATATATTAATTCACACAAACGAATTATAACCCACAACACCACAAGATATAAACAAGTGTTCAATAATTATTTATTGTTCACTTTGTTTAAAATTTAGTTTTTTTTTAAAACGTTTCAACGAGATGTCATCGTTAACGAAATGTATATTAGCTTATTGTTGTTATAAACAAAGTGAACAATTAATAATTACTGAACACTTTTTAATGCCTTATGGTGAGTGTGTGTGTGTGTGTGGTAAGGGGGGGATTCATTTGTTTGGAAGTGAATTCTTCAAAATTTCAAAAAAATAGTATACATATATTAACTGAAAATTTCTATTTATTTTGTTACATTGGAAAATTAATGAAATACATTAAAAGTTAATTTTTATTATATTTTTTACAAATTTATTCTTTAAAAATATTTCATTTTTGAAATTAAATATTTTTTAAAAATCCATTATTTTATTTATAATTTCAAAATAATGATCTTTCATGGTATTCTTAAAATATAAGGTCAACCAATTGTGACGCTTAGTTTTTTGTTTTATTAAAAATAAACATGTGTATAGGGTGGTGCATAGGGAAACATGTGTATAGTTTCTTTTCAATAAAACAAATTTAGGCGTCACATTTGGATGACTTTATATATTATTTCATAACTTTATATTTTGTTACTATATGAAGTTATTTTAAAATTAAAAATAATTATTTCTTTTTAGCAAACATTTTTTTTTACTTTTGAAAGATAATTAGAGAGGAACATATTTTTTTATGGTATATTTAAATTTTACTAAAAAAACTAAAATTTTATTTATGTTTTCTTTTGGCAGCTACTACCATTTATATAACTATATATATATATATATATATATATATATATATATATATATATATATATGTATATACATTTGTATATATGTGTATGTTATAAGCAATGCACGAATTTGATGTATATGTTGGAAATAAATATGAGAGTCATTTTTAACATTTCAGTAATCAAATTATGATAATAATAAAATATAAATATTTATTGAAAACGAATAAATATTTAAACTGAGAAAACATGTTTATATCGTGTGTACTATAAATATTTATACTATTAAATGAGGCATTACAGTCAAATGAATGTAACAATCCACGTTTGTTTTCAGTAAATTGATCTGTTGTTACAAATTCGTATAACGAGTGTGTAGACGTGGAAATAATTTACCTCACTGAATAATTTTCAACTTTATTATAATTTATTACACGAACGTTTATAATAAATATTGCCTGTCTAGGAAAATATAGTTTATATATAGGTTTATATTAAGTTACATTAATTATAGTTTCTTTTATATTACGTTTTTATCTAATTGTTATATTTTTTAAATATAATTTATTTATATGGTTTATTATATTTATTGTACTGTTGATAAACATTAGTCATATATAAAATTTTGATTTAATTTTCATAACTTGTGAAGTAATAATATTACTGTATTAATAAAGTATAGAATTGTCTGAAATGTGATTTAAACGATCTGAAATGAATTCAATGTTGAATGTTGTTAAATGTTGCGATCCAACTGATAATAAGATTTGTTCTTTGAAGGAGGTAAAATAATATTTTATTAAATTTACTTGAGTGTATATTACACATTTATAAAGTTTGAGTTTAAAAAATATAAAAAAATATTTATTGAAATTACTTTAAAAAATATATTTATAAACTTTAGCTTAAAAGATAAAAAATAGTTTATATATCTACATGATATTAGTGAACTGATAAAGATATTAAAAAAAATATATAAATACATATTCAAAAAGACTGTAACTATAAAATTGTAAGCATGAGTTAATGCATTGTTTAACTTGTAGTTATTTTTTTAGGTGAATTATAGTAGAAGATAGTAAATAGGTTTTTTATGAAAATGAATATATAAAGATAATAAACTGATTGAGACAGTTTAACATCTACATAAACTAAAATTACTCTTTATCGATGAAAATTAATACTTAGTGCTTGGCAAGAACTCAAAATGATTATTCACTTTGAGATATTTTCATTGTTCTATTTGTGGTAATATTTAAGTTGATATTAAATAATTAATCAAAGATCTATTATTCAATTATCAATTCGACTCATACAAAAAGTAGATTAGAATTTGCTTCTTTATGACTGGTTAAGAGAAGAAGAGTTTAGAGTATCACTTATTTTCATAAGGTAGTTTAATGAATCTAGAATTATAAATGTGATTTAATGACGTATCTAGTTTATTCATTGAATCTTTTAACATTTAATTTCTAAAATGATGTATAAACAATATTCTGAGCAAATATATGTCAATTTATTCAGATTGTCTTTGTTGAGAAAGAAATAAAAGACTGTAATAAAATGATAAAATGATTATAAATCGAAAAAAATCATTATTGGTTTTTATTTCATTATATTTATTAATCACTCGATTCTTTTCAATCGCTGATAATTACATTGATTTAAAAAAAAAATTCAATGGCTCAAAGTCGATATTAAAAAGTCAAATAGAAATTTAATTGTACGAAAATATCTAGTATAGAATTACATTTTCTAATTTTAATACTGTAGGGAGAATAATCTACTTATAATACAAATAATTAACATTTTCTGTACAACCGCAACCGTCGAATGAACAAAAGTGAAATATTTCAGTGAACGTGTACGTGCGCGAAATCATGAAAGAAATCGAATTAACGCGATTAAACGTACATATAACGAACCATTTTAATACATCAACAATAAACGCGTGAAGTATGTTAACACTGCGTTGGGATTTTGCCGGTTTCAGAACTTACGCGTGCAAGTTTCGAACTCGGCGCACACGTACCGTGCGGTTTTGAATTGAACGTGATGTAAACGTGCGATACGTCATACTTTTTTACTACAAAGTTTTATTTATGAAAAATATTTTATACATAAAGTATGTACATATATATTCAACATTCATAGATTGCGCAGTCATACAACACAAAGAGGTTTAAAAACTTTTCTCTATGAAGCAATGTATGTGTACGTACATACATTCAGTATGCAAAGGGTTTTGTTGTTCGTGAGGATTTTTTTCATACTCGTTTTTTGTAATGTATTTGTGAATATAACACACGATTTTGTTAAATTGAGACTGGGATTAAACAACCGTCATGTGTTAAGTTTATAAATAATATGACATAAATGCATGCAAGCTGAAAAATAACTAGACACATTATTTTCATAGAGTTAGTTTTGTAAATTGTATGTTCAGTTATGTTTTTACATAATTTTATATATAAACGTGTACTGTTTATACAAACATGTGGGCGAATTTTGTATAAATAGCAAATAATGTAAATATAAAGTAAGCAGAATTATGTCTATACATTTGTCAAGAAATTTTAGTCAAAGTTTAAAAAGGTTATATATAAATAACTCATTTTTAAGACATTATATAACTCATTTTTTAGACATTATTATTTTCATCCTATTGCATTATTTGGTGAAGATTTTTAAACTCAGATTCAAATGGGGTATCATTTAATTAAGTAAAGATCGTTTATTATTGAAATCTCTTTTACAGGATTTGTAACTATAAGCAAGATTATTATTTTTATTATTATTATAATTGAGTGAAAAATTACATATAAAAATTTACCAATTTTTTATAGAAAAGTATATGAGTATTGTAAATATATTTTTTAAATATATTTCAATATTTTTGGAAATATAATTCTACTTAAAAAAATGGTGCTTCGATTTTTCTTCGGGTCGATGTAAAAATTTCGTTTTCGAACTTTTTAATAGTAATAGTCGTCGAGACATTGTCCGCATACAATCTGTTAAGTAAGATTAATGTTTATTTTCGAATTAAAACTTTTATAAACTATGAATTATGAAAATTTATTCGTTTTCGTTTGGAATTTCTTCGATTTCCATTGCTCCTTCCGATGGTGACTGAGTAGGTATAAACGATACAATCAGAAGTTTTCCGAGAGAAAAAAAAGAAATCGAAGTACAAATTTTATGAAATATTACAATTAAAAAAATGCAAAAAGATAGATTTTCAGGTAGACTTTTTGGACAAAATAAATTTTAATTTTATTGCTATCATATATAATAAAAAAGCAATAACATAGCTTTATGATAATTTTTTCATAATTTATTTACATTGTTAAATAAAAGCATGTTCGAGATTATAGGGGAGGGGAACTACTTGGTGATAAAAAAGAGCTTTATTTCATATTTGTAACAAATAACAATTTTTTTAAAAAGTTGAATAATTTAGTCTCTAGTACAGTAAATTTTTATAGTGTAACGATTTTTTTTTATTTTACATTTTAATACTGAACATTGTAATGATAATTCAAATTTAATATTTGTTTTGCTATAAAATTGTATCTTACATAGTAGATTCGTCATATTTTAATTACATTTACGATAAATCATACAGTAAAAACCACATAATCTCATTGAGAACTCATATAAAACATTATAGAAGAACTTTGAATATAAATGCACATAATTTACATATAGTGACATCAAATGAATCTTATATGCTGTTGTATGCATTTCGTATTTAGATAAAGTGCTTTGTGAAGACTATATATGTCCCAGAAGAAACATTATGATATGCACATCAATTTCATATTTTTAAACATTAACAAAAGCTATAAAAATACATCTTTACATATATATTTATGTATAAAAAGATAGATTTATAATAAATTTTATATTTTGTCTACATATTATTTAATAGCAGTTATTAGTTGAATTTTTATATATTTACTAATTAATTTTAAAATAAATTTCCTAATACGTAACATACACAAACACACACATATATCATTATCAGCCTTTTTCCATCTACTGTGAAATAAAGGCTTCTCCCAAAATTTTACATTTCGACCGATCTCAAGTCTTTCTTTTCCAGTCCATTCTGACTTATATCTCTGTTCCATCTATCCATCAGTTTTTTTCTGGACTGCTTATAAATCTAGGTTTCCAATTTAACATATATATATATATATATATATATATATATATATATATATATATATATATATATAGGTGTTATTTTAAGTGTGATAGAATTTTAAATTAAATCCTTATCGAAAATTCTATTTAACCTAAAAAATACCTTTATATATACATATGTGTGTATGTATATATAAAGGTATGATAAAGGATTTTTAGGTTAGATAGAAATTTTGATAGGGATTTAATTTAAAGTTCTATCACGTTTTAAAAACACCTTATATCTATTATATATATATATATATATATAAATTGACAATTTCAATTATTAAATGTTTACAAGATTTTTTTCAATAAAAATACAATCTCTATGTGGTTAACAATTTTAATAAAATATTGATAAATGTGTATTATTTAATAAAATATCTACAAACACGAAAATGCAATAACCACGATGGTTTCTAAATAAAACGAACAGTATTTATAAATCAATTTAATGAGGAAGTAATGCAGAAACAAAAAATATACTACTTAACAACATATGGCGCCCTATATGAATTTTCCATTAATTCACAAAGAACTCGGAAAAAGTATACACAATCATTTAGGATGACGGTTCTGCGGTAGAACCAGTGGAGATAATTACGGTCAATGTTCTCATTTAATCTGTGAGATAGTATGGACCGATTGACGCACGCTGATAATTATTTCAATGTGCGTCGAGTGAAACAATAAAACGTTCAGTATTAAATACACGATGCTGTGGTCTTTTTCGTGTAACTCTTGAACAATAATTTACTTGTATTAAGTCGGCATATAGTGGAACAGTGTGTCAGAAGCCGTTGAATAACGGCGATTGGCTGAAGTCGTTGTACTGTGCGCACGGATACATTACAAACGACGTATACAACTGTTCATTTCCTGGCGCTGCCACCATCAACTGCTAATGCCACCAGCAGCCGATATCCCTCCTGGTGGAGAAACAACGGATTGTACAGACTGAATCCATGACGAGATTTTTAAACTGGAAATAACGTTAGTGCACTGAAATGTGACCAGTTTTTTTCTTTATCATAAAAACACACACAAGTACCTACACACACACATATACATGCACACATAGCATGTAATATTTAATTTAAATTGCATATACAAATATAAAATTGTAAAAAAGGGTTTATATGATATTATTTCCAATGAAAACTTTTTTAAACGCATTTTTTATACAAAAAAATATTTTCCTGTGTTGCTCGCTGCTGGGATTAAAACTTTTACATATTTCCAAAAAATACAGTAACACAAAAGTGAAAAATGGAAAAAAGAGTACAATAATGAGATTATAAGTAAGAAAATAAACGACATTAATTAGAAAAAAATGTTTGATTTTCAAGTTTAATAAATATTATGTGAATATAAAATCAGGAAGATATTATTTAAAAGTCATGAAGTTTTGCTTGATTCTCAACAACAATCTTTATTAGAAATAAATATGTAGCCATACTATAATAATAATCATTCGTAGATAAACGAAGAATTGCACTTTGGAAATAAATATAATAATTAAAAGGATTTGTTATAATATTTTTTGTAGATGTTTAATGTAAAATAAATTTTAAGAACAATTAAATATGTACTATAAATTAATACAAGGAAGTAGATTATGAAAGATAGACAATAACTATGTTACAATTGTAGAAACCCTTTAAAATGTCTACTTTTTAAAAACTAATATATTTGTGTTATTTTTTGGAAAATAAGTATCAAAAGATGATTTTACAATAATGAAAATCAATAAAAGATTTTAACTGAAGTTGAAAATATTTCTTGTTATAAATTAATGTGGTATGAAATAAAAATTAAAATTTAAAGAAGTTTTAGAGAGGTAAAATTAAAATTAATATATTTTAAAAAATAAAAAGAATTATAATAAAAATTGATAAAAATAAATTCGAGTATTTAAATGAAAAACTATTTTTAAATGTAATAGAGGCAGAAAGAGAACAGAGTGAATCAGAAAGTAAATAAAAATTACTTTAGTGAGGAGTTTGTTATGGAAATGGAAAAGTCATATAACAAGAAGAAAAGACCATTGATGAGTAAAAGAAATTATTAATTGAAAATCTAGATATATAAGAAGTCCTAGAAAGAGACTTATAAATAGTTGGGATAGAGATATAAAAAAATTGTTATAATGAATTGGAAGAGTTTTGGGACAAGTCTTCATCTAACAGTGGATGAAAAGAGGCAAGTTATATATATAGTAGTTTCACAATTCAAAATGTTTAATGTATATATTTGTACGATTGCCGAGTCAAAATTATGTAAGTAAAATTTTATCTTAATCAAGGTTCTATAGATTAAAATGAGAAAAAAAATTATACGCTTACAACATTTAGTTTATTAGATGAATGAAAAAAACTGATATAAAAAGTTCACTAAATAAATGTATTATCAAGTGTACAGGTATATTTTAAGGATTTCGTACGTCTGCTACATTTTTCTACCGAAGTCTCTAACGCAATGCAAATACCTGTATGATGTAGATATAAACAACTTACTCAACACTTCTACGTCGCATTCGTTTCGAGAACGACATTTGTGCTCTGTTTGGAGGCAAATATAATATAAATAGTGTATTACAATATTTGAATATGTATTGCATATCTATATTTAAATTTGTATCGAATATTTAAATAGAGTATATGTAGTATTCATATATGCTTTTTATTTCAAACGTGTGATGCATTTGAATAATGTTCTATAACTCAGATTTTTATTCTATTTGTATTAGACGTGCAGTAAATGAAAAATAATAAAATGTACGTACGTAGAGAAATTTGAATACTGTACGTGGTGAATTTGTCCGTGTTTCGTTTTATATTTGTTTCTTTTACAGTTTTTTTATACAATCATGTAAATGAATAGAAGATATGCATTATATATATATATATATATATATATATATATATATATATATATATATATTAAAATAGTAAAAATGTTATGGACTATTTTAGAAAGAACAACAAAAATTTTTCGTCAAGTGAATTATATTATTTATTGGTCTTTTTAATGAAGCAATTCTTTACAATTACAAAAATAACTAGGGACTATATTAAAATAATTTATTAATAATTTAAAATTAATAAAAGTAAATCTTTGAAGGTAATAACAAAATATGTGTTAATATTTAATTTTTTTTGGTTGGTTTTTAATTGATGAAATCATTTGTTATAAAAGGTGTCCAAATTTGAGGTTAGGAAGTAAGTTAACTATTATTTAATAAAATGTCAAATATTGAACTGTCATTATCTAACATTTGTTTATTAAAAACTTGGGGAATTTTAATAATGGGAAATTTTTGCGTCGTGTTGGTTTTTAATTGGTACCAAGAAAAAAAGCAAAAAATGTTGAATTTTTTAACAAAATTATTTTCAGTGCTGAATCGAATTTTCAATTAAATGATTATGTAAACAAACAAAATTGTCGCATATGGGAAAGTGAAAATCCAAAAGCCATTGTTGAACAATAATGGCATTCTCAAAAAGTCACTGTTTAGCGTGTTTTACGGGTTCGAGGCATCATTGGTCTATACTTCTTTGAAAATGAGGAAGGTGTTCGTGTTACAATTAATTCGGCGCGTTACCAAAGCATGATAACAGATTTTTTGTGACCGAAACTTGAAGATATTGATATCAGTGACATGTGGTTTCAACAAGATGGTGCCACAAGTCAAACAACTTGTGCGGTAATCGATTTATTCACAACCAAATTCAATGGACGTTTAATTTCTCGTAATGGTGATGTTAATTGGCAGCCAAAATCTTGTGAATTAACACCGTTCAACTTTTTTTTATGGGGTTATTTGAAAGATATGGTTTATGCCAACAAACTAGCAATGATTCAAGAACTAAAGGATGAAATTCGTGCAGCTATAGTTGAAATACAGTTTCATTTATTACAAAGCGTACTTCAAAATTTTGACAAAAAGAGTGGACGTCTGTCTATATAGCAAAAGAGGCCATTTGGCTGACATTGTATTCCATTCATAATTTTCATGTTTCTAATTTACATTCATACCAATAAACATGAATTTTTTTTCAAAAACTGTATTTTATTGATAAATTACTTTTTAATCTGATATTTGGACAGCTTATACTATTTATATTTTTTAAAATTAACTTCGTTTTTTAAAACCATTTTGTATTTGAAGTTATTTAGAATTAAAATAACTCTTTATTTTTTTATGATATATTTGTTTTCTATTTATAAAATTTATTTGTAAGAGTTGCATTAATGTTTGTATCAATTAATATATTTTTAGTCAAAAACGATGTAAATAAAAAACAGCAGAGTTTGTAATTAATTGTATAAATAGTTATTAAATTAAAATAAAACTATTATTGGAAAACGAATATAATAACAAAAACAGCATTTATATTAAATAAAGTTATGTTAATAAATTTCAGATATTTCCAAATTATTTATTGAATTGAGTCTGGTTTTGCTGTATATGTGGGTTTTTCCAAATAATTATTATAATTATTTTTTTAATAAAGAAATATATGGGAAAAAATAAATATTTAACATTAAATTACACTGGTATGCATTTATAATTTGTTCAGGAACATAAAACATGAAGTAAAGAAGGTAAATAGTAATAATTATACAGTTGTACAGAAATTTTTTCCAATAATATTTCAGAATGTTTTAACTAAATTTAATGAGAATTGTTATTGATTTTTACTGTTTTCAAGGAATATCAACGACTGAATAAGCCCTGATATTAAATAAATTGTACACATAAGTACTTTAATAAACTCAATTCTATATTTTTGCACATATTTTTGGTTTCTTATATAATTATCGGTAGACATTACAAACATTAATCAAAGAAAACCCCTTTCTATAGTACTGGTCACGTTTCGGTGTTCTTCACGATTCATTGGTTATCGGAAACTGAGTATTGATTCCGGAGGCAGAGTATCCGGTAATGGGGAAAAAACATATATCGATTATGAAACGGTCTATTAGTAAGACATAAGTGATTTAGATGGAGTGCTTTTGAAATAAATTTTAAATTTCCTTCGGTCTTAAAATCAATTATAAAACATTGCTTTTTTATAATCCCTACGGGATTTTTATTCGAGTATTATTTAATGAACCATAAATAATCTAACATACAAACGAAAAACAGAGATAAGATTAAACGATTAAATGAAATATAAATTACGTTATTAACGAATTAAGTATTTTAGAAATAATGCTATTTAATTATATTTTAGATATGCATATCTCATTTTCATAACGATTGATAAATGATTTCTGATTAAAAAAATAAATAAATCAAGTAAGAAGTAAATTCAAGTAAATAAAAACTCAACGATTTATATTTATAATAGTCTTTTTTTGTTAAAAAAAATCATTTAATTCATATGTACACATGTATGCATGTGTGTATTTAATCAATGTCGTCATTGAAAATAAAATTACCAAAATAAGTGTACATAATATTAGTTTAACGATTAGTATTGTGAGCTGCTGACAAATATTTTACAAGTTTAAATTTCGTTCTATAGTGAGTTTCAATAAGAATACAATTAGCTTGAATGTTCAATTAACTTTAACAGTGACAGTAATGTAAAATAGTTTCAATAAAGAACCTGCTTTAAATTGCTAATCTAAACATTAGATTTTCGTATAAAAATATAATAAAAATGTAAATTGCAATATCAGTTCTTATTTAATCTTTATACATTTTTATTTAATGAAGATTTATTTATGACGAAGACAATTTTTGTATGTATCAAATAATTGAATATCTTTTCAAAGTAAATTCTTAAAAAATGTCCAGAAATTCAAATTTGTATAATATAAACGAAAATTATATTTATTAAAGTATTATTATTAGTAGAAATGTGTATAAAGGAGGCCATTAATTAAATTGTTCTCAAAGAATATTCTACTAATTGAACAATTAAACTCAAGTGCCAATAAAAACGTATTTGAATTTCGAATGACTTCCTTAACCGAATTTTCTGTTGTCTTACATTCCCGACGTACAACGATATTCATTTGGACATTGTCCAATAACACTGTAAAATGGAAACACAGTCAAATATATTCGACAGAAAACCCAAATCAGCGGTTTCGGTCGAATAGCAGTATCGTTGGTGGCCGCCGCGATTTATGAAAAGCCAAAAGCGGTGTGTTAAACACGCCCGAGCCATCGATATCAATGCTTTGAGCCGCCGCAACAGATAATGGCCGTTGGTTAGTATTCGGTTCGGGTATTGTTTTGCGGCGAGACGACCAGTTGTTTTACGCAAAACAATATATGAGATCGGCGAAGATATCTCTTGAGAAATCGTACTTCACTACCCATCAAAACCTATTTACATCATTCAAGCCTTGTATATACATACACAATATATATATATATATATATATATATATATATATCATATAAGACAGTTTTGATAAAAAAACAGATGTTACAATTATTTATTGCACAAAATTAATTATAATGAAAACAATAAATTTGAACACAAGATTGAAATTATATACAGATGTGAATTAAATATTCATACACTTTTTCTAGTATTATTAAGATATTTAATTTAGAAAATCATATTTTATAAAATAAATAATTGGCACTTGTGTAATTTAATGATTGGATATTTTTATTTTTATCATTTATTGACGTTATGTAGGTGGCCAAAATAAAATTAAGGGATAGTAAATGATAGTAAGGAAATAAATGTAAGTCTAAACACATCAGTCTCATTTGGACCACTCTATACATATACATTTTTCATTTGACGATAATAATAATAAATAACTACGTACTGAAAAAATGATTGAATAAAAATAATAAGTACAAAAAAACTAAGATGATTCTTATTAATTTTTTATGAAAACATACACACGTGTATATGTATATATATATATATATATATATATATATCTATATATATATATATATATATATATATTAGGTTGGCAAGTATCTCCCTTCCGCTTTTTTTTTTTTATTTTTTTTTGTACATAGCTGCGAAATTCAAAAGACCAGAAGGCGGAAGGGAGATATTTGCCAACCTAATATATATATATATATATATATATATATATATATATATATATATATATATATATGTCTATAGGGTGTTCTATCAGAAGAGCATAATTTTATTTTTAAATAAAACGCATTTTTTTGATTAAAAGATGATGTTTTTTTGAATTTTATTGAATGTACGCTTTTGATTGAAAATACTATATATGTATTTGTATATATATATATATATATATATATATATATATATATATATATATATATATATATATATATTGTGAAAAAAATAATTATTTCTTTAAATACAATTAATAATATTTGAATATTAAATACTGAAAATTGTTTGAGTTAATTTTTGTATATCAAAATGAACTGGACGGGGAAAGTATTGTCGAAGTGGAAAATTTTGGAAGAGGTTTTCATTTAGTTGTGGATTGAGAGGGGTTGATATTTTATATATATATATATATATATATATATATATATATATATATATATATATATATATATATAGATATATATATAGAGAGAGAGAGAGCGAGAGAGAAGAGAGAATCGAGTTATGTACGTGCATGTTATGAAAAAAATCAAATATCTATTTGCATTTATAATTACATAGAATTAATATATTAAATTGCAACTAGGCTATCCAGAACTCGTGACCCTCCGTGTTAGGATTAGTTGTCACTGCCCCACCTCCTCATTCTCACATTATAATATTCATTATTAATAAACCAATCGACACTCTGACCCTCTGCAACCTAGAAATTACGTAGCAAATTAAGTAATGTAATATTAAAATCTAATACATCTATAAACTTTATTTATCGGTCTAAATTGGATATATACATATATGGATAGATACACATGGTATGTTTTTTATGCGTTCGTTTAATTAAGAAATAAATTTTAATTGAGAAGTTAAACGAGAATGAGTCATGCAGAGTTTTATGCCGTTTTTATGGAGCAAAAAATTATATACTTCGTAGGATTAAGACAGTTATAAGAAGTAATTTTTTATACAAGTTATATTAGCTTTCCTATGTATAAAGAAAATGCGAAATAATAAATTTTATTTTTAATAACTTCATTATATATTTAATAACAAAAAATATAGTATAATAATTAAATAATTATAGTTAGTAGAAAGAGGTATCATTATTGGTTATTTTTTGATAAAAAAATATGTTAGGAAAAACTGAAATATTAAAAAAACTTTAAATTTCAAATTTAATTCATTATAAGTCAATTGTCCGAAAAATATTTAATGAGATTCGATCTTCATAGTCCAAAAAATATATAAAAAAACAAAAAAGTGAAATAGAATTACGATATATGGAAAGAACATAAATTTTAAAAAGTAATAAAAGATTAAGTGGTAATTAAAATATTTGTTTTATTATAAAATTAATGACTGTAATATATCATTTTATGAAAAAACATTGTTATGAAAACGAAGTCTATATTTTATTTATATATTTCTATATAATGTTATGTTTGAGTATTGAATATAATATTCAAATAATTAAAAAGTTATAATTTGAAATATTGAAAAAATTATCAAACGATTATTATGTATTTAATTAATAATGTAAATCAGGAGTTTTAATTCATTAAAAATAAATTATAATAATGTCAAAATTTAAATTATTTCACTTATAACACATATCCAATAATTAAATATTATTTTTAGAAATTCATAGAAATTTTTTTCAAAATGTCATATACATATATGCATTATATATAATGTTATTACGAGAAAAATAATTAATACTGGAAATTTAAAGAATATACGGTTCTTGAGTTAATATGTGAAATTTTTTTCAGTAAATTTTGAATAACATCAAACAAAATTAGAAAAGAATTTTTGTGAAGCTTTATTTTTAATATCGACTTGATTAATCTGATCTTGATATTTTTTATTACATACATCTTTTGTAAATCGTAGTAATTGTTTATATATATTTATATATACATAAAAATGATGAATAAAATAAATTAAAATTGAAATAATACTATAAAAAATTTTTACATTTGAATAATAAATTAAAGAAATGTATTCACGTTTTTATTTTCATACATTTGGTTTTTATAGTTTAACAATAAAGTTGATAAAATTCTTATAAAAATATGTATTATTTTATCATAATTCTTTTATTATAAACAGCATGGAAAGTTTTTATACTGTAATAAGCACAAAGAAGCTTAAAATTTACGACTCAAAGACGTATTCTTTTTACAATAAATTCGTCTTAATTTAAAATAAGTGACGTTCCAATTAAAGAAAAGTTTTGTAATTATAATAAAATAATACAATTTCGGTCGAAGATGATGTTTCGTTTAATAAAATCTTGTTTATGACTTTCATCTTTAAGAAATAATTTATTTGCGTTAAGATTTGGTTTTTCAAATCGTTTGAATATTTCTACAATCTTTTAGAAAATTAATGACATTTTCTTTCATAGAAACATATATATTGTGTTATTTACTTTGTATATGGAAGATAATATTTTTTAAATTACAAAAATTTTAATTTGTTAAAAGGATCAATATTAAATATGAACAAAATGTAAAGAGAATTTTAGATAATTTCATTTTTAACTAAAAAATTAATACTAATGAGTTTTATTATTTTTAAATTTTGTTGTTCTTTCATTAACTATTTGAATAATACTTACTAATATTTTTTTATATAGCTAGTTCAAACTTTTTTTTACAGTTTTAAATAACAAGTAGAATGCAGAATCATTGATATATAAAAATTAACTAAAACAATTTTCAATATCCGATACTGAAATATTCTTTCTTGTATTTTTTAAAAAAAATGTATAATAATAATAATAATTTCCACATCCCTAGTGTTTAATTGCTTTGTAATTAATCATCTGTAAATTGTCTATGGAACTAAATAAGATAGGAAGTACATGTAACAATGGATACAATGCAAAATATTTTAAACTGCAAAACTATCTGTGAATCGATAAAGTAATAATACATATCATGTATTTCAGATGAACATGTTCATTGGGAACATGAATGTTCTATTTCTGATTCCAGCCATTTACGAACCAATGCAATAGTACAATAAATGAAACATTATTGAACCAATGAAAGCGGTATTAGCATACTATGTAACAATATAAATTATTTATAGAGAAGCGTGTTCGGAGGTCCAACATTACAGGATATGTAGTGGGTTTCACTATAAACCTATCCCGTTGACGTTGCGGTTGACTTATCAAATAATGATCCGTCATTAAACTTTATGTCAATAACATCGATACATAATTTATCTTCATCATCCTGTTATGCGTCGAAAATATTATGGGAAATAGTTCATCAATAATAAACATTCTAGGATGATAATGAAGCCACATAATACATGATAATGAAAAAATAATGATAATAAAACGTACTATGCTGATATCTCAACATTAATTTATGTAAGGCAGTAAAAAGTAACCGATCGAGATATTTATTTCTTTCAACAAAAAAATGGAATTAAAAATAATGATATGTGAATAATTAACACATGTTAAAGAGATGACGTTAACTAAAACACGATCGATATTTATATTACCAAAAAAAATAAATAAAAAATTACGTCTGGAAATATTTTTATGTACGAGAATTCGTGAGTATTAAAAGTTAACAAACAACCAAAAAAAAACGCATTAAATCTAATTTAATTTTCCCATGCATGTCTGAGGTAACCGACCCGAAGATATTTACGTGTAGATAAAAACAGTTTATTCTTGATACGTAACTAGAACACAAGAATTTTAGTTGAAATCTCATTTATCCAAATCGTATAATGAACTATATAATTAAATAACTTAAACAAAAAAACATAATAAGCGTATATGTACAGTAATGTATTGATATTAATATCAACTTTTTGAATTTCATTAAAATAATTTAAATATATAACAAATAGAAAAATGAATAAAATATTTTTGTATATATATAGGTGGCCTAAATAAGACTGAAGGGTTTAGACAAACATTTACTTGCTTACTATCATTTATTATTCTTTACTATCTTTCAGTCTTATTCAGGCCACCCTATTGTACGATCATAAAAGTTTATAACAGTCCATTGTTGTGCGAAAGCTTCATTGAATGTCATTAGTTCCTCTTAAATGCTTTCTCAAGATTCTTTCGTTGTTTCCTGTCTTCGGCTAATCTCATCCACCTCTCACTACTATAATAATTTTCAATTTCATCCCTCCATGATTCTTCTTGGATCTTTTTATGTCTCTTAGTCACCATTTCATACTGATTTTTGTTTATTTATTGGTTTCTCTTTTTGATATGTCTTGCCATTTCAACGATTTTATTTGTTCTGTTATATAAGTTACTCTTGTTTGTTCTTGTATCTATTTAAAGGTTTCTAGCTATATATTTTTTGTCTCCATAAATGTAATAAATGTGATTTTAGTTTTTTTAAAATTTATCTTCAATTCGTTTACTATTTTCTGTAAGCGTTTTTACTAGTTTATATAAATATACATACACACACACACACACACACACACACAAACACACACATATATATATATATATATATATATATATATATATATATGTAGATAGATAGATAGATTCCAAATATGAATAATTGCTTTTTTCAATAGTGATTATAGTGTGAACTAATTAAGGATGAATAAGTCAGTTGATTTTACATATAAATGAAAATCAAAAATCAAACTATTTTAATATTTTAAGATATGAATAATGATGTAATATTTTGAAAATCGTATGATTATAAAATGAGGAAAATAATTAGAATTGTTGTACTAAAGAAGTGCTAATAATTAGTTGAAATTTATGACTAAATATGTTATAATTGTAAATTAACAATAATAAAATTTAATTTTTTTAATAAAAATGTTTGATATTAAAAAAAATATATTTTTTTATTTAATTTAAAATGACTTTTGACTTTTTCTACTTAACAAAGTTACTTGTTTGCTAATACAAAATTGTCATAAAATACAGATCAGTCGTACCTAAGTTGTTAAACTTTGTTACTAGTTTTTTCTATAACAAATTTCATTTTTCGAAATTTTCAAAAGAAACAGATTTTCTATGATATCGTTTTAACAAGAACGACTAAATGTTGAATTTACATCGTATATACAAATGTAATATAACAAGGGATTTTTGTTATCAATTAAAAGTTTCTGCGTACGTTGTTTTTATTCCATTCGAAATATTCCACCCCATGACTTTGTGTACAATGAAGAAATAAGCATAAGAGGTATGAGAAATTCATTTAAAATTAATTGCCGGAGACTGCATTAGTAAATTACTTTTTTGAATGGTTTAAAACGTCTCACAGCTGATCATGGCTAAGATCCACTTTTACGTTTAGTTAAAAAGATATATAAATTAGTGTTGGAGCATCCAGGACAGATTCATTTGAATTAAATCTCGGCAATTAAAATGCGGGCACGGGTGTACACAGTCTCAATCTATTTAATTTATCCGTGCTCAGTCTTCGGTTTAAAGCGACAGGCTGGTATTTGCGGTCAACGCCTTCGCTCGCATTGTTTCACTCAAGTTGTCACTCATGACAAGTTACGCTTTATCGCTTCAAGAACTGATATGGCTTTAAAGCAGGTAAAGCTCGTGGTTCGAAATCTGTCGACTGTCGACTAAATTCAACACGTTATAATGGATTCGAATGTCAAAGGATTCCGCAATGTGAACGATGTGAATATCTTCACAACAGTGATTCCAAATCCCTACCACATAACGATGCAATAAAATAAGATATATCGAAATTGCACAGTCGGTTTGATTGAAAATTCACGACAACGAGAAACACGAAAAAGAGGTTTCAAACAGTGCGACAACATAAATAGATTGTCGTTAGAACGAAGAAGAGATTTTGAATTTTTATACAAGACTGTAATTTTCACCAAACCAAATAAAACTAAGTATTTGCTGTCGACAGAAAATGATTTGTATTTCTAGTATAAAATATGGATCATTCGTTTGATAAAATTTATAATTGCATTTTGTTATATGAGAAATATGTCTTTAAACATTCACTGATCTCGTTTAATGAAGAAAGATAAAAAATTACGATTTAAATAGATTTTAAATTTATATATATTTTCATCTAAAAACAAATTGAAGATAAATATACATTTTGAAACAGTTCATTTAACTATATACACAGTATAATGTAAAAATACAAAATAAATAAAATATTTTCAATTAGTTTCAAAATAAATAGATAATTGACAATTATTGAAAAGTGTTTATTAATATTTGTTTATATAATTTAAAAGAGTATTTAAAACAGATGTTGCATTTATATTTAGGGAAGTATTTCACAATTATATATATATGGGTGTATATGTATATAAATTTATATATACATAGTGTGGTTTCATTAATGAAAATGTGAAAATGCAAACTCTATTTAATGCATACACATTCGCATGTAACGTTATAGCTCGGCAGTTCACTTCAGCGGGAGCTCATTTTATAAAAGCGTCCAAGTAACAAGGGGTCGTCCCTTTGCGGCCCACACTTCACACAATATATTCACATGAGACTCAGTGAGGAAATTAAAACTACGAGTACGGTTGTAGTTGATTAATTGTTGCTGACAAAACACAGAGAGATTTGTTGAGTGCGGGCTGCCTGCTCAGAACGTACGTAATACCAATCCATCCACTCGAAAGAAGATGTATTGTAAGGGGAATTCGTCATGAAATTTCCACATTTCAGATATAAGTAACGGCGATGGATGTGGTGATTTTCATTTGAAAAGTGGTTGAAATAACGATTCTGTGACTGTTTCGACAGGTTTACCGATAACGTTAGTGTTAACTTCACTTATTTATATCCTTCAATTTTCAAATAAGGAATAATGAATTAAATAGTAGTTTCAATCACGAGTAGTTAGTTAAAATATGTCAGGGTGGAAAAAATAAGTTGTTGAAAAGTGACTCACTTCAAAATAAAATCAAAATATTTCCTTTTATATATAAGGTGGTTCAAAAGAGACTGAAAGATAGTAAATGATAGCAAGTAAATGTATGGATAAACCATTTAGTCTCATTTAACTCACCCTAGTAATTTGAGATTACAAAAGGTCTCAAATTGAAAAAAAGGAGAAAGTTTTGTTTCATTTTTAATTCATTTGTAATTTGCTACCATATATACACTTTTTATGCCGCAATTATTGCAATAATATCGTGATTTAACTTGCTATTTTAATTCGGTTGATTCTTTTATATATGGTTTAGGGCTGCTATGAAGAAAAAATAGTTTTTCCAATTCTGCATAATGTCTTTCTGATGTTATTATTTTATATCAATTCAAAAATGTCTCAGTGAGAATGATATTTAAGAACAAGATGCGATTTTTGTATTGACTGAATGGATATGGTTTTTTTTAAATATATGAGGATTGTTTTCAATTATTATAAAGATTTTTTTCAGTAGAAATTCAAATTAAATAAGTTTTATGCTGCTCACACACAAGACCGAAAAAACATTGATTTTCACGTAAACAGAAGGAACAGTAATATCAAGTCTAAATAAATAATAAATTAGAAAATTGAAAAACGAAATAGTAGTAAAAAATTAAAGTGAAATTTAAATAACACGAGGATATTTTAAACGAAAAAAATATAATAATGTTATTTGTAATTAAAATGTTGTTTATTTTTATTCGTTAACATTTAATTTTGTATTGGTATTAATTGAAAATGATTAAAATTTGATTTTTTTATTAAGAATGTCTACTAATATAGGTATCTTTATTTTTTTGTTCTTATAATTAATGACCTGTTATTGACGAAGATCAATGTATTTGTTGGTCTGATAGAATGTAAAAGTAAATGTTATATGCAGTTAATGGCTAAGAAACTGAAAAAAATATGAATGGGTGTAATAATAAAATATTCTACTTCATATATCTTTAGTAATGTTAAATGAGAATTTCATTTTTTTAAAAAACTGACTCAGCTACAGTGTAATAATACTATTGTGTTGAGAATTTTGCAACGTACAAAACTAATAATCTTCAGTGAAAAGATTGTCACAGAAATCTCTTCATACAATCAATTACGCTTTTAACATGTTATTTTCATGTTTGTTAAAAACGATACGGCGAGTTCGATGTCTTCATAATGTAACATCGATAAAACCCGAGACGGTTCTGTTAACAAAGTTGTACGATACCGATTTTTCAACGCCTTGTTTCGCGCCGTTCTTAGTAAAACGACGGTTTCGAAATGTTCAAACATTCGCAACAAATGTTTGTTGTTTACTTATAGTGTTATTGATTTCTTTGCCGACAGATTTTCAATTGTTTGTAGACGTTTCTTAACCTTTCAGACCGGTTTGCTTCAGCCATTCTACACACCAACGGAACGCTCTCCGCCGCGTTATTCACAAAGAAACGTGCAATTCATTGAATGAAAAAGATTTGTGCACATGAGTTCGACAATGTGAGTCGTGCACGTTTATATTTTATTTTTAATTTTTTTTATTTATGCAATATAGAAGCGCGTGAAAGTAAATACAAATTGAGATTATCGTCTGCAGTCACAAAAATAAAGACACTGAGATAATTGTTTATTATATTCGAAAATGTTCTAACAATTTTTTTAATGTTATAAAAAATATTTTAAACAATAAACTTCTTTAATTATCAAAACTAATAAATTAATCAATAACATATTTCAATTTTGAAAACATTTTATTATTTACATCATTAATAAACTACAAGCAATCAAAATAACATAAAATCTCGAAAATAATTTGTATGAAAACCATTAACGTACTATTAAAATAAAAGCTTATAAATTATTAATAAAAAAATGTTTAAATAAACTTCGATACATTTTCCTAAAAATGTTATATTAAATTATTTATGTAAATATAATAATTATTTGAAATAAATGTTCCAAATTTATTTTTAACATTTCTTTTTCTTTAATGGTTTTCTCAATTTTAAATATTTATTATTTCTTTTATAAATATTAAAAAAAATATATACAGGCAAGATATATTTATTTATTAGTCTACAAACAAATATAAATAAAGATATAAGTGAACTTCAAATTTAAATATTGATAATATTACATGATTCCGTTATATGTTTTAAATTATTAAAATGTTTCGAGAAGTTTTTCTTTGAACGATTGCTTACTGACATCGAAATAATTAAATGTAATACAATTTGGATATATATATATATATATATATATATATATATATATATATATATATATATATATATATAAAGAATACAGATGATATTTTTTAAAGAAAAATGGCAATGGAGTTCATTGAAAAATAGAAATAAAAAAAACATCATATACAATTGCAAGAAAAAAATAAAACGTTACTACACAAAAATATTGTTTGTAAAAAGGAAAATATGAATAGGTAAAGAAAAAATATATAGACGATTAAGATACGAACTTTGAATAATAAACATCGTAAGTATAATGAGAATATTATGAATAATAAAATAAGAAACACAGAATATTAAAAAAAATGTTGAAGAGTGGTAACGTTAAAAGAAGTATTGGTGAACAATAAATGAATGCTGAAAAAATGATATTAGAATTCAAATCAATGCTAAAAAATAATTCATACGATTAAATTTCCTTTGTTTAGATTATTAACATGAAAAACATATTATACAAGGTAATCCAAATGTGAAGCCTAGATTTGTGTTTTAATAAAAAAAAAACTATACACATGTTTCACTAAACATCACCCTATATACATACCCTATATACATGATTCTTTTTAATAAAACACAAATCTAGGCGTCACATTTGGATGACCCTATATTATTATTATTTCTAATTTTTTTATTAGTAAGACTGGTAAATTTTAATTGCTAAATGTTATCTTCAATGTATTTGATAATAATAATTTGAAAATGTTTATTAAGTAATAAAAAATAAACTTTTAACTTCTTCTAAACCTACAAATTTGTGATTCTTGTTTTTTTATATTTTCAATTTATTGTGTTTAATGTTCTTATTTCACTTATTCTGTTTATAAAAATGTATATATTTTTTAATTCAAATAAAATATTTATTTTGTCATTTTTTCTCATAATCTGTGCAATAATTTCTTATTAAATTTTATTTTTCTTTTTATGCATTACTCAATTTTTTGGTTTATTATTTTTTTATCTTTTTTTATTATTTTATATAAGTTTACAATTTATATTTTTTTAATACACACATATATAAATTAGGCATATATATATATATATATATATATATATATATATATATATATATATATATATAGGTTGGCAAATATCTCCCTTCCGCCTTCTGGTCTTTTGAATTTCGCAGCTATGTACAAAAAAAAAAAAAGGGAGGGAGATACTTAACCTAATATATATATATATATATATATATATATATAAAACTAAATTTAATGCTATAAATAATAGTTTATCGTAAAATAAAAAAAATGCCACTAAGTATCAATAACTAAAAGGGTACTGGCTTATTAGAAAATGTATTTTTTGCAAGAAATAGAAGGATATATTTAGACATATTTATACCTACATACATACATATACAATTATGTAAATAAGTACGTGTATATATATATATATATATATATATATATATATATATATATATATATATATAAATATATATGTATGCATTTTTAAAATATTGAATTTCAATTGAAACTAGTTACTTAAAGAAATGACGACTATAAAAATTTATTATCTCTATAAAATGTAGATACTTCGTCTAAAATGAAAGTCATATTAAAAAGTCATATAACGCGTGTTTACTATATAGTTTTGTCTTATATACCCTTAGTTGACGTTGAGGGTTGATAGATCTAGTACCTCCACCCCTTTATGTTTACCACAGGATGTATAAATAACATGCGAAAACATTGCACACAACTAATGTTTTGTGCGTGAACTCAAACTGTCAGGAACTTAAATGAACTGTTACGTAAAATATAAATATTACGGTTTTAGGGTACATAGTGCTGTTTATATTTCAATTATGGCGTAAAATACATGAAGATATTTATATATGTATATATAAATATAAAGTAATGAATAATAAAAAAACATTAGGAGTAGATACTTTTCGGAAATATTATATTACATAGAAATATTATGTACGTCTGAATTTATTTCGACATTTTGCAAATATTTATTATAAGGATTTAATTACAATTAAATATAAATTAATGTATCAAAATGAAATATGGATTTAATTATCTCATTTTATTATAATTTTCTTTGAAATGTGTGTAATTTTATATGAAAGGATTTTTTTACAGAAAAAACTCCAAGTTAATTTTTTTTACATTTTTAATATTATCCAATTACTATTTTATTATTTGAAAATATTTTAATTTGATGGAATAAAATGTTTAGGTATGATTAGAGAAAAAAAATAAAAATGTAATTATTTCTAAATAAAAAAGAGAGAAAAACATCAGTTCTATTTTTGACATTATTTTGGTATTATATGAAAAAAATAATTTAAATTATATTCTATTTTTTGAAATATTTCGCTGAATTTTTAAATTTGATATACAAATATTCTAAACTAAATTTATTTATGACTATTTGGTTTGAAACTGTGGCGAATTCACTTTCAATGAGTTATTACTCCAACACCACAAGATAAAAAGTGTTCAATATTCAAGATTATTGCAATAAAAAATTATAAAAAGATCTTTACAAATATTTTATAAATTATAGAATTATATTTTGAATACATTTTATGAATCTAATTGAAATGTTTTTTATATATTTTATATAACGATGTTAAATTTTTTGCATAAATTAAAAGTATTATTTTTTCAAATGTTGCAGTGTTCTGAATAATAACCTCTCTTATATATATATATATATATATATATATATATATATATATATGTATATATATATATATATATATATATATGTATTAATATTTGTATATATACCCATATTATTTATTTATTTTTATTCGATGATTGCCAACGAATGCCATCATCACCATAACTTATTATAAAAGTCATCATGCATAACTTTTCCATTACCGGCATCGACGATACGCCACCGTAATATAAAGCAGTATTGCATGACATCCGACAACGAAAGGAGCATACTTACATAGATTTGATTTTTTGTTAATTTAAAATAAATTGACGTGGAAATGAGTTTGGTCTTAATTGAAAAAGCGTTTCGGGATGATTTTTCTTATAATACATTGCCACGCAGACATGCGTTGATATGCTGTGGACTCTCTTATAATAAGAAAATAAATAAAAAGAAAATGATACCGGATATTTTCACTTCATACAATAGTCTTTTATGTTTTTGGTTCTGAATTTCGAAAATAATTCGTGTAAAAAATATTTTTATTGATTTAGCAGAAATATCCTTAAAATATGTCGTTTAGAATAAAAATATTTTTGATTTAGGAATTTTTGAAAATATTAAAGTAATTGTAAAAATATTTAATAATTATATATTGTTCATGTACTATTAATTATGCAATCAGTGAGTATGTTTAGATTCAATTCATTCGTACATCATACTAAAATACATATTTTATAGATAATGGAGTATCAAAATGCATGTCAAAGTATAAATTGCAATTGGTGATATTTGAACATTTATCAAATCTTGTGGTACTGGGATGAGTGACTTATTGGTGTAAAAAACTTGTATCTGGTTACATTTTTTTTTTTGATACGCAAGTAACATAATACATGTATTAATGATGTGAGTTTACGATTACTTAATTTACGTTTATTAAAAATGAGATTATATATGAGGTATATATATTATATATCAGGTATTGAAAAGTGTTAATTATAAAAATAAATAAAAAAATATATCTTACAATTACAATATTTAAATATTATATTTAGATAGTAATTAGAAAATAGTTTGAAATATGAGAAAATAGTGTGACATTTAAAAAAGTTTTACTTCAAATCAGTCATTTTAGTTTTCTTTTTATATTTTATTTTTTATATGAAAATGAATGTAGGTAAAATAAATATTTTTAAAAGACAGATATTATAGTTTATCACGTGTTATTTTTTTTAATAGATATATATTTGATCGATTTGTATGAATATTTGAAAATTGTGTTTTGAAGTATTTGCATTTTTTAATAAAATATTTCTTACAACGTATTTTATCGATTCGAAATATAATTTCAAGTTTGATATTTATAAACATTAAAAAATTATTTTTTATTAAAACTACAAAAATTTTTAATCAATATTAATTTAATTATCTTAATTTGAAATTCAACTTATATACATATTTAGAAAATATTTTTATATTATAAACATTTGAGCGGTTGAAATTCTGAACATAAATTTGAAATTTCTAACACCTGTAATAAAGATATTTAGAAAATTACATAAATTACGTACGAGAAAACTGTGAATTAAATTTAAAAAAAAATCAAACGAATTCAAAACGATTTAGTAGAAAAAACGAAAAACTCAAAAGTCTATTAAAACAATTTCTGCTACGTGATATTTTTTCTATCGAGCGAATTCGGTAGAAAGTCGGTGAAAATAACTACGAATAAAGTTTTCCCATAATATTACCGGAATTACACAAAGAATGACACAAGACTTACGCTTAAACATTCTAAATTTAAATTTTCATTCACGCGAAAAATCACCATTAACATTTTCATCGCCGTGAAAAATTCTCATTGGAACAGATATGCTTGGCATCCTTTCTCATTACTATGCGAGCCGCCTAACATTTTCGAGCACCCATGTGTGCATGTGTGGTGTTAGTATGTATGTGTGTATATGATATTTCCATTTAATTAAAATATATGACAGGCAGGTGCCCGTAGCTTCCACAATGCCACTTAAAACAATATGTCTCTATTGTACTGGCATAATATATATATATATATATATATATATATATATATATATATATATATATATATGAGTGTATGTATGTGTGCCACTTGCACTCGTATTTTTTTCATTTTATTTATGAGTCACAGATGAGTAGTAAAGAACAATATTTATGTTACGTCTGATTTAAAAATGAAAGTAAATATACATTGCATATACAAGAGAAGATCATGATTTTGTAAGACTTCACTTTTATCGGTCATTTAGAAACATTAACTAAAACATTCTTTTGAATTCTCTATGTACATTTTTATTTGCAATACACATTACGTAATGATGAATAAATAAACAATGACATTTTTTAAACACTCGTTGTTCACTTGAATATTTGTTTAGTCTTGTTTTTCAAATAGAATTATTATTTTGCCAGATTCAAAAATATACAGTTTGAATGAATTTATTTTATAAAAATAAAAATTACTCAAAATATCAAACACAAAATAAAATCATATTATAGTTAATGACAGAGCAATGAAATATTATTATTGGTTATTATTAATTAAAGTAAATATAAATATTACTTTGGTGTTTTTTTTTTGCAAATGGAATGTTAATTATTATGCTAATAGGAGAAATTTCTTCTATTTATTTATATCAGTTCTACTAAAAAGTTTTTTAAACATTTTATGACATAAAAATGATTATCAAC
Source organism: Neoneuromus ignobilis (assembly GCA_029203775.1). Classification (NCBI taxonomy): domain Eukaryota; kingdom Metazoa; phylum Arthropoda; class Insecta; order Megaloptera; family Corydalidae; genus Neoneuromus; species Neoneuromus ignobilis. The sequence goes on along the minus strand of CP092087.1, from coordinate 9,397,360 downwards.
AATATTTTTTTTATTTCAATCACTTTTTTAGATAATATACATATATTTTAATGATTATAACATTATTTCTAAATCGTAAAATTATAAATTCCACGTTACGAAGATTATATATATATATATATATATATATATATATATATATATATATATATATATATAATGTTTTTTTTGAATGAATAATAATTCGATTTAAGTAAGTATTCTATGAATTTAAATGACAATAAAAAAATTCTGAATGAGTAGATACATTTTTAAAAAATGTATATGAGAATTGTCTGTTTTTAATGACGAAACGAAAACTTATTTAAAGACTGTAACTAAAAAGTAACGCGCTTCTCTTCACGAGCTTAATTCCAAGAGTACGCAATTTCACGCAACGGTATTTCATCTTGATCCGTTGAGAAAATGTCATGAAAATCTCTACGGAATTTATTAAAAAGTTCGAAGAAAAATTCGTTACCTTAAAACTCAAAACATTCGCAGGATAGTTCACCTGTATGTTTACTTGTACAAATTTCGTTAAGTGTAAACACTTTTACTGATTTATATTCGTGTCTATACAGAAAAAAACTTCATGAATGTATAATTTTACGAAACTCTCATACACAACTAGTTACTTTTAAGGTAAATATTTGCTCAATTCACATATAGAATAAATTATATTTTTGAAAGGAAAATACCATTTAAATATTATAGTTCACACACACATATGTATATATATATATATATATTCAAATTTTTCGATTTGAAATCAACTCCAATGGCATAACATGACGTTCGATTAACATTATATAGTACAGGTATAAAAAAAGAATGAGAACATTATAATTCATCCTTCCCACTGCAGTCATATAACGAGCAAAATATACCGTTCATACAGAATCGGAAAATGTGTACGTTTTTTTTTCAAATGTCCATTGGTGACATATTTTTGCAATTGATTCCCCGTCAAAAATAATTGGACATCTCCGGTTGTATGGAAAATAACAAAATATCTAGGCACGAATATCAAAAGTATGATAATATCAATGGAAAAATTGCTCTGGAATGAATTATCTCTTTGAATGAAATGTAATTGGTACTAGTAAATATTCAAAATATATATATATATATATATATATATATATATATATATATATATATATATATATATATAATGACTAATATTGTTTACAAATTTAGGAAAGTAAATAATAGTTAAAGTATTAATTTATAAGCATAAAAATATAATAATTACAAATTTCATTATTTTTTTAAATCTTCAAAATTGCATAACCAAATACAACAAATAAATATATTCGATATAAAATATATTTAAAAAAATATTTCTCATAATAAATATTGTACTTTAAAGAAGTCGATAAATTTTATTATTATTTTACACCATAAGTTATCATTTAACAAAAAAATTCAAAACTGATTTTTATATTAAATATATTCATATATTTGAAATTAATTCCTTTTTTATTCTAAAGAAACAAAGTAAACTTTAAATCTGGATATTTCTTATACAAGATTACTTTAATATCATCATTTATCAATTTGTTGAATAATTAGACGAGCTTTGTGTATTTTATTAATAATCCTACTCAATATCGTTATGAAATTTTTATTAGTTTTGATAATGAAGAAGAAATTGATACAGGACCATATATATAAGAAATAAAGAGAACTTGTTAATGAATAAATTGTTTAAATATTATGGTATCAGAGAATTGATTAAACAAATTAGAAAATTGAGTTATTTAATTTTATAAAATGTTTATACCTGCATTTTTAAATGTATTAATATGATTTTTAAATGCATTGCATTTTAATGAAATTCTTTATATGTATATATATATATATATATCTGTTAAAAAATTCACTACATTTAATATGACAATTTTCCAAAAAAAAATTCGATAAAATCTTACCGCCTGGTCAAAATTATGACATGTATCATTTCTCACCTGCAAAAAGAAAAACAAATTATTAATATTTTTCAAAAGTGTCAATAATTATAACTAATAAAATGGATTAGACTAATGATATAATTTTAAATCAAGTTTTTATTTCAGTAGTTAGGAAAAAATAAATAAAAATTCCTTCAAATAGGTAAGAGTAAATTTGTATAAAAATATAAAGAAGTGTTGAAAATAACTGTTTATTTTCCAATTTTGTCCACTTTCTCTACTTATATAATTTCACACTTTGTTTACTCTTCTAAGTCCTCATTTTACTTATTTGAACATTTTTTTTATTTATTTTACATTCTGTACTTTTTTTATCTTTTTACAGTTTTCATCTCTCGAACAATTTTGCCAAATTAATTTTTTATTACTTTTCTATTTTTGATCACTTGTTATTTATGTTATTTTTTATTAATTTTATCTACTTTTTTATTTATGTATAATCTCTTTATTGTTTTTTGGATTTTATTCCACAATTCTATTTTTATCTATTTTTCGGTTTTACTACTTTTACATATTTTAAGCCATAATGGGAATATGTAGTAATAAAAATGGATAAAAAAGGAAATGAGCAAAAATAAAAATGTTTAAAAAACACACGTACGTAAAAATAAAAAAATGATCAAAAATTATAAAAATTCGAGTGAATTTTTAAAAATAAGAAAATAAGCAAAATCGAATGATGAGAAAAATTAATGTAAAAGTGTGTAATTGGATAAATGGTCAAATATGATGAAATATGGAAAAAACAAAACATTACAAAATATAAACTGATAAAAATATGGAGAAGAAAAATGGGGTCAAAGTGAATTAAAATATTAATAATAAAACTTCTCATCTGTAATTTGAGAAATGAAATAAAATTCAATATTTATTTTTTAGTTGTCTGGAATTCTACAACTATAACTATTAACTATATAACTATTCTATAACTTTTATATTTTTGTAATATAAATTAAATACCGATCTTAAAAGAAATTATAGAAGTATTTTGTATACATTTTTTTTATAGTTAAAATTTATTTCGATTCAAAAATTCAGCGATAATATTTGTTGAATAATGTTTAAGTAATGAAACAGGAAAATAATTTATAAAGTTTAATACTAGCAAATATGTTTTTATAATCTGTTGAAATGTTTGAATTTTTGTTATCAATCGCTAAAAATCATTCAAACGAAGTGAGAAAAAAATGTACATTTCAATACCGATTGCCATCGAATACGTATCCTATAAATATTTCTTGACAGTGACCTAGTTTCCGCTTAACCCTTATTGGACAAGCTCTTCTTCGATCTTACACAGTTCATTATAATACTAGGTCCTATGAACAGACGCCTCGAAATTGGAACGTGGAGATAAGACACGTTTAATAAACGATCCATATATAAACTTACACTGAGAAGGATACCAAATGACACTTGCATCTATTATTGTATCGAGATTTCTGTCTTGCATTTCGGGAAGACTAAACACCGTTACCTCTGTTGTAGTCATCATCGTGCATTCGAGCTTTATTATGCTTTATGCTGACGGACGCACCTCTTTTACCTCATTGCCGTTGCAAAACCTTTTCAGAACTTGACAAGGGTTTTTGAGCTTGCGCTATGATGTCACGTCTTTAGATTATATCAACAGTTAATACATCACTAGGGAGGCAATACGTCACCGTTTTATCAGATGAAGAGGATATGTGTGTATATAAGTGTGTATGAGGTTCTTGAACATCGACTTGACATAAAATATAGTTTTTTTTCCAATAATTTTGATTATCTAACGTTGTGAGTTTCATCGCAGAAAGTGATATTTAAAAAAAAAAATTGTATATATATATATATATATATATATATATATATTGTACTAATTTAAATTTAAAAATATTTTTTCATTTCAAAACTATTTAGCTATATTAAAAAAGTTTTTCATGACAAAAACAAAATATAAAAAATCAGTTTTACATTTCTTATTCATTTTAGATTTTATACAACTGAAGATTCTATCTTATTTAAAATAATTTCTTATTCAGAATAAGGATAATAATTTTAATTCACTTAACGAAAGATTTTTAACTGTATTAACTTGGATATAAATTCGAGTTTTTATTTGACTTGGATCTGACAAAATTCTAAAAATTTTTTCATAGGTTTGTTTTTTAATGCATACTGTGAAATTTGTATACTCATATAATTAATGAGTGAAAATAAAATAATTCGTAATAATTCTTTAAACTATTTTCTAAAACTACATAAACTTATCGTAAATAAATCATGATAGTCCGTTACATACGACCTATATACCTTATAACTGTATCTTGGCATGAGTTATAAATGTAACTTTATGTCGCCCACATACCTGTCTGGCGTTTAAACTGATAATGAACTTTGAAAGAAAACAGAAATTAAGGCAAAAATAACCTTGAATTAAAAGAAAAACTACACTAAGTAAAATATGTTTCTTATACTGAAAATTTTATATTTTATAACACACACACACAATATATATATATATATATATATATATATATATATATATATATATATATATAGAAATACAGAATGCTTTTATAAAACTTATTATAATTAGATATATCTATGCGAAAGAGAAATAATAATTTATAAAAGAAAATTGCATACGTTGAATATCAGTTTATATTCAGCACGTAAACCACAATTTTAAATTATAGATAAATAATGAATTCCAATCCAAACGATAGGTACTAAAAAATTAATTCTGTCGAATACACATTAATGCATATAAATTATCTGCTAAAATTACTTTTTTCGATTGAATTATCGAGGTCATTTAGTAAATATAAATTAGGTCATTATTATAGCTGATATTTTCAATTGTGAATCACTTATTAGAACAAATATTGTCAATTCGATCAAGCGTATGTCAAAATATTGTGTTCAGAATACAATCGTCATTTATAAATAATATGTTATTCGGATTAAATGGTAACTACTAATTTTAAACTCGAATGAACATAGTATGGTTTTTAGTAAAATTATTAAATAGATTTTTTTTAAAAATACATTAATAATAATATTTTAAATTGATTTCTTCATATATGTCAATCAATAGACTTAACATGTATTTGTTTATTATAAAAAAATATTTCTATATTGATTTTAATATTTTTTTTGTAAAACATAGTATAAACTATAAATATAAGTAGATAACTATATACTCTAGTAAGAATTAATTATAAAAAAAAATTAAAAAAATTTTTTTTATCAACGATTCAAATTTAATACAAGCTGAAAGTATTTGATTAAAATATATAGGTCATCCAAATGTGACTTTTAGAGTTGTGTTTTATTAAAAAGAAACATGTGTATAGGATGGTGCATAGGGAAATATGTGTATAGTTTCTTATGTTTTTTTTTTAATAAAACACAAATCTAGGCGTTACATTTGAATAACCCAATATTTTAAAATAGCTTCTGTTTTCACAATTAGAACATTGAAGTTTATTGACCTATAAATAAAAAAAGTATCTTTACATAAAGGCAAACAAAATATTTGCAAGTAATTATCACTTGGTTTTTCTATTTTAAGTTTGTTGTCATTAAACAATCTGAAAAACATAAACAAGCGTCTATTTATTATTTTACAAAATGCAAAAAAAACTTTGTTGAAAAATATGAAATGATATTTCTTTCTGTTCACAAAAATACAAAATTCATATATTGTTTCATTTGATTGTGTCATGCACATATTCTTTAAATATTTGAAACGGTGGGCGCTATACACGAATTTAAATGAGTTGCCAAAACGTTTCTGGGTCGACAATGAGCAATCTTTTTTTTCAGCTTTAGTTGTATTTCGTCATCAGATAATTTGGTGCCTGGTCATTAACGTACCTAGGGGTGTATAACGTACCCCGATCCTCGTCATTTATCATCGTATCGTTTGTTCTACATATTTTTATTTAATTTTGAAGCATCAATCATGATCTGGGAAAAAATTCAAAAAACACAGATAAACATACAAATGAGCAAATTATTCGTCTCACTATATTTTTATTTAGTATTTGTTGCCAACGCATACAAACAATGACTGATAATTGTATGTTATTAAACATATGCGCTATGTAAATACTTGAAAGCAAATTAACATCAATAGATGTAATTTCTTTACGATCGCATACGGTAGATGAACGATACAACGGCGAAAATATCAAAGTGGTTACAGTTCAAACAGACGCCTACATTCAACTGATAATAATTTTTAATGTCGATGACGTCACACGAACACCAACATCAATAACATCGACGACGACGACTAATGTAAAATCATGTTTGGCATAAGTATCTAATGGACGACAGAACACTCCAGAGACTACAGTGTATTCACATCATCCGAATAAGAAATTGTGCCTTTTCAGTCGAGAGACTTAAATAGACGAGAGCGATACGACAATTGAATGAATAAACTGTAATTTCGAATCGGTCCGACATGGACGGTGTATGAAACACTTTGGAAACTGGTTACATCGTTCAGAGACCGCCGTGCAACGATGTACGTTAGTCGGTGCTCCACAGAGACATCATTGATATTCGGTTCAGACGTTCATCTCATTCCGTCATTGTCTACGACGCCGGCCACCAGATCCGACGAATAGTCAAGTGATTTATATAGGAAACCTGTTTTGAACTTGACAAGTCTGATTACGCCCCCAATCAGATTTGCTGAACGTCTACTTTACAAGATATGCAGGTTGTAATTAGTAATGGGAAAACTATTCTGATTCTCCTATGTATTTGATTTACTACATAGAAATGTACTAACTATATATATATATATAGAGCGTAATTGAAATTTTGTTTGACGAACGCTTTATAATTACAATGATGTCAGCACATTGATTTTATACTTGATACATAGTTAATTAAATAATATTGATTTTTGTATTCATTTTACATTTTTCAAATTGTCAGTTATACAATTATTTAAAAAGGAAATTTATTTTTAATATTTGCTCTCTTTCACTCTCTCTCTATATATATTATTAATAAATAATTAGTTATATATTTTTCCTAAAATTTACTATTTAAAAAACAGAAATATAGTAAATATTTATTTACTTATATTTTATTTTTCTTAAATTTTGTCAGTATTACATGTTACTTTATTGAAAGCAAAAAAGGAAATTAACTATAAGAAATATAAGAACGTATAAAAATCGTGTTCGTTTAAAATATAAAAAATATGTAAGAGAAATTGCTTGTCTAAAAATTGCCAAATTAAATATTATTTTGCTGTTTTTTCTATTTTTTATATCTGACGATCTTTTGAGGTTATTTTACCTACTTAAAATTTTAATTTGAGACATTTATTAAAGTTATTTTAAGTTTGATTAATTATAAATATATTTTAATTTTACTCATAAATAAATCAATATATTCTATGATTAAAATCATTATAAATTGTAACGAATGGCAGTTTTAAATTTATATTTCACGATATATATATATATATATATATATATATATATATATATATATATATATATATATATATATATATATATATATAATATATATATATCAATGTTATCATATCTAAAAGAAAGGAATATAAAATATTTTAATATTTATTTGATTTAATGTTAAAGATCTATCAAATTAAAAAATGTATGAATATGAAATGAATAAAAAATAATGTCTATAATTTTAAACTCAAATAATTTTATGAAGAAAAAATGAATTTATAAACAAAACTTTACGATAAGATTTTTAAAAAATATTACTATAATAAAAGCAATATACACTAGTGGTAAAAATGTTATAAAAAATTCAGTTATTGTTCAAAAATTCAGTAGGAGACAAAAGAGGAAAATATGTTGTATGTTATAATTTTTTGTGAAGAAATATATATATAGATAATTGTAGAAGGTATAAAATCTTATTTATGACTAATCGTACTAATATTATATTTATTATTATACATTTATAATCTATTTATAATTGACAAAAGTGACAGTTATTTTGACTGTACGTTTTTTTTCTTATTACTATACATATATGAATATTATATTATATTTAGTACAAGAATTATTAAACTAGCTAAAATGACCGATTTTACATTTTTTTATAAAAAATTTTCATTTAAATTACATCACATTTTCTGAGATTTTCTACGACCTTTCTTACAACATACGGATGATAAATTTTATATATTTTCATTCTCTCTTTTTTCTTTTTTTCTAGGGAATATATACAGAATACTTAGATATACCGGGACCAATCATTGTGACTAACTGAGTATATAAAATTTTGATAACATATAAATTTCCCATGTTTCTCATAACATTTACGAAACCTTTTGCTCTTACAGAAATATTATGCTTGCAGAAAATATACCCTCAAAAATCTCTATTTGCAAAACTGCGTCGACTAATGTCGTTTTACTATTGGGTAATACGTAAGTAAAAGTAAAATATATTATTTGCATTTTTATTTTTTTAGTAAAAAGATATATAGGATTGATTTTTGAAAAAAAAATTATTATGTATTGACTTTTAATCAAACAAAAAAAATATCTTTATAAAAAATATTATTTTTGGAATTACGTACTTTTTCCAAAAATCATTCAGTTTCATTGCTTTGGTAAAAATAGATATATCTTAATTGTTGGTAGTTTTAATGTTAAACATGAGTATATTATTTACCTATTAACATGTGGAACACAAGTCAAATATTAAGACTGTTTCTATTCAAACATTAACATACATTTTTATTTCATAATTAAATATATTTTTATGGTTTCAATGAATCAAAAATATATCAATTTATTACCATGTTATAACTTACATTTTATAGGGCAATTTATTTTTCATTTTGTAGCACGAATTGAATAAAAACGATTTGAGTCATAAATAATTTTAATTGTAGACAAAAAAACAAATTAGGTTATGTAAATACCAAGAAAATGTAGAGTGGTTTAAATGACACTGGAGTATAATAAAGAATAGTAAATTATAGTAAGCAATTAAATGTATGTATAAATTCTTTAGTCTTATTTGGGCCACTCTATACAAATATGTTTAAAAATATAACATTGTTTAAAATGAATATTTAATTTCGATAATACAGTTATATTAAAGATTATACAAAGCAATAATCATGCCTAAAATATGTAATTATATTTATATATAATTTGGAAATTACATATTTAAATTGAAAAAGTAGTTTTGCTTAAATTTAGAAAATCTTCTTTCACTTTTTAATTGAAATGCACCATTTATTTTTACAAAAATACCTTTATGAAAATTTATAATTTATTAAAAATACTTTTGCATCTCTAATTACAACTTAACATTATTTTAAAGTGCTATTTCTATTATAACGTTGTGCATTTTTCGATTATATTGCTATATTTTCTATTTTGGTATATATATATATATATATATATATAAATATATATATATATATATATATATATATATATATATATATATATATATTCACATACATAAACCCATATATCAACTTAACATAGTTGAAACTTAAACTTTCTGTTCGTTTTAATCTATGTTTTCACCTGCATACACTTCTCGATTACATAGTGTTGCAAGTACTTTACTTCGTTCTATTAACTAGTAGTAAATTCGTTGCACAGATTCAATTTCAATTAATCAAGTTTATAACTATCGTTTACGTGTGCAACAACGTATGAAAAATAATTATAATATAATACACAGAGTTCGTATAATGTCAGTAAAACAACGTCGTTCCTTAATCAAAAACTCTTTCGAATATTTCATTGTCACTTTATAGACAATTCGTTGGCGAAGTTGCGAACATTCTATAAAGTGACACCGACTTTTTCGCCAAGTTAAAATCACTGGTACGTTTGAAATGACACGTAAGCCATGTTAGACTATCGATTTAGTGAAAAAGGTACGGCCTGTGTGTGCGTGTGTATTTGGTTTGTGTACGTTTATAGCTATATTCTGCAAAATATATATCATTTTTGATTCAAATAGCTATATTTCATAGTGCAGAAGTTTGCTATATAATAAAGTAATAAACGTTTTTAATAATATACAAACATGTATGTGTATATATATATATATATATATATATATATATATATATAAAAGATAACTCAAATGAGACTGAAGGGTTTAGATATACATTTACTTGCTTACTATCATTTACTATATTTCATTTTCATTTGAGCATCTTTCTTTTTCCCCTCCCCTAAAAATAAATCAGTAAACAAACAACTATGCTTAAATATTTGCTTTATTTAGATCATTCAAATGGACTAGTACTTATTTATTAAAAAAAACTGCCTTAAACAAATATGTTTTCAAAGTATTTAAGAGAGAAATAATAAAATAGATACACTTCAAGAAAGATTAAAAAGATGATTTTTTATTTTCAGTAGTGAAGATATTTTACACACCGCTAACGATAAATAGAAAATATTTCGAAAAAAATGATATCAATTATTTTAAGAAATCTAAAATAAAAATGTTTTAAAGAATCAACATCACTTTCAAGCAAAAATATATAAAAATTATTAAGGTATATTAAATATTATACAATATATGAAATTAACTAGAGAAATATGTTTTATAACAGATGTAAAGAAAAATTCTCTCTCTCTTCCTTTCTCTCTCTTTCCTCTCTCTCTCTCTCTCTATATATATATATATATATATATAGAGAGAGAGAGAGAGATATATATAGAGAGAGAGAGAGCTTTCAATCAGAATGTCAGAACTTTGACAGTTGGTGGCAGCCATGTTTGAATATTTTTTATGCTCATTTTGACATTTCAATTCAGTATAATTTGGCAAATTATCATGGAACGTTTAACACATCAACAACGCTTAGAAATTATAAAAACTTCAATAGACTTATTGAAACAAAAGGTTAATGAGTCCTATTTCAAATTTAAGGATAACATTTTGAATTGAAAAAGTAATAAATAAATATATTATTTCTTTCAACGGAATGATACTCTCAAACGACAAGATTTTATCAAAGTCTTCAATTTATAATTACTGATTTAGTTGTATACGGTTTTCCAATAAGAATGTCAGAACTTTAACAGCTGGTGGCAGTCATGTTTAATTTTTTTTAAGGTTATTTTGACATTTCAACTCAGTATAGTTTGGCAAATTAGCATGAGACTTTTAACATTTCAACGTTTAGAAATTTTTAAAAACTTCAATAGACTTATTGAAACAAGAGTTTGGGTTCATTTATTTCACAAAATGGACCCATCAATTGGACATAAAGATCATGTGATTTAACTTCATTGGATTATTTTCTGTGAGGTTTTGTAAAATCATTGTTTATGCTGATAAACTACGAACAACAGAAGCATTAAAAATAAACATTCAATGTGTAATTCATGAAATTGGACCACAATTATGTAAAAAAGTGACTAAAAATTAAACTAAACATGGATTATGTCAAGCGAAATCGTGGTAGCCATATGAGTGAAATTGTGTTTCATCATTAATACCATAAAATATGCTTAAAAATGAAAAAAATAATATCTAATTAATTTAATACCCGCTTATTAGAAAATTCTCCCCCCCTCTCTCTCTCTCTCTCTCTCTCTATATATATATATTATGTTGTCAAGTATCTCCCTTCCGCTTTTTTTTTTTTTGTACATAGCCGCGAAATTCAAAAGACAAAAAGGCGGAAGGGAGATATTTGACAACCTAATATATATATATATATATGCTTCAGAAAAACTAACGATAATAAATTATAAAAATATGTAGAAAATTATTTTCAATCTATATTAATAGAATATGCAAGAAAATATGAAAGCACCAGAAGATACAATTGCTGCATAAAAGATGCAATGATGGTAGTTCGTATATAATATATGTATATATATATATATATATATATATATATATATATATATATATATTCTTATAAAATGAGAGTAGAAAGAACAAGTTATAAAACTCACAAGTTCAGCAAGACACCTGCCGGCCGCTTCACAAGAACGTATTGCCGCGTCATATTGTTACGTTACCAACTTCTCTGCTTATTTTTTTTTATATCTTCATTACGGAAGTTTGCACAACAGAATAATCAAACTTTATAATTTCATATACGAATGATCAACTTTTGTGTTTACTATGTATGATGTAATAATACTTTGCAATAGTATTAATATTACTGGTGTTTATTTGCGTGCCAACAAAAATGCGCATATACTAACATTTGTATTTATGAAATTCTATTTTAATTGTAAACAATAATTCCAAAGTTGAATTTTTATGACTGTTAATTTATCTGAAATAATTTGATGTAAAATGTACATAATTTAATCCGTTATTCATATATTGGTTGTTTAATTTAAACAAAACATATTTTTCTAGTTTTTGGAAATTAAATACATTATTTTTAAGAAGTGGACAAAATTATATTTTTATTTTTTATAACAGTATTTGAATAACATGATAATTATTTCTGTAACACTATTATAATTTTGGTATTAATAACATGAATTATAGAAAACAATAAATATGTTTTTATGTAGAATAGCTCAAATAAGACTGAAGGATTATTCAAATAAGACATAGGAAGACTCAATAATCAAATAAGAATTTAGATATTCATTTAATTTGATAATTGAGTTTGAATATTTAAAGATTCCTAATGGACCAATTAAGAAAAAATATAGTAGATATTAATTAATTTTCGTGATAAAACGACTGAAATATCTAGAAATATAGTAGAGATTTTTTAAATAGAATAATTGAACTATTTAACTAATTATAAAAAAGTAATAAAACATTTTTGAATTAAAAATTAATATTTTTGGCGATTAAAGGAATGAAAACGGTTTTAAAATATTAAATAAAAAAATAGATACATGTGGATCAATTCCAAAGTGAAATACGTGAATATTTTTTGAAATAAATTAAAAATTAAAATTATTAGTATTAAATAGATAACAATTAGTTTAAATACAATTTTATATTTTTTTCGTATCAGTAAATTAGTAAATACGAGGATATTTTCTGTTAATTCTTAAATATATAAATAGAAATAGAACGAAGTCAAGACAAGACTTATTGGAAGAAAGATAAAAAAATTACTTTCAATATAAACACAAGTATCTAAAGTGAATTGCATTCTGTAGCTATTTATATTTTTTTTAGCTCCATTTAATAAAAAATATTAAAGCAGGAATTTACAAAAGCTAGTTTTATTACAAAATGAATTCCATAAGATTTGATTTGTCTTAATTAGTCGTATCAATATTTTTTTAACAAAATGTAAATTAAAATAAAATAAAGTGAATTATATATAGATATACAATTATTTGAATTTTGAATTTTTTTAAAAAAATATATCAATTAAAAACAAAAATTAAATTACTGAATAATCTGTAAAGTTATAAACAAGAATCAATCAACTTTCAGATTTAAAGAGAATCCATAAATTAAAAAATGTTACAAATGTAAATATATATATATATATATATATATATATATATATATATATATATACTGTACTGCATTTACATAAATGTATGTAGTAGAAAATATGCAAATCGTCTCTATTCTAATTAACTGCCAAAAAATTCAACATCTGCTCACAGTTAATCAATCAAACGTTGCCCGTCTGTATATAAAAAGCTACAGAGAAAATTTATGGCGAATTATCTAATTGAAATGCACAAAACTTCATTAATAACAACGTCGGCAAAGCTGCTATAATACATCACAACAGTGTGTAAATGATTGATACAAGCACAGAACGTATTTACGTCGACATGTACGTATGTAAAATTTCTATAAACAGAAACAGTCGCATCGAGGCGTCTGTCTGTAAATAATCACATATCTTTCTCTAACGTCAATGTTCATTTTTCGCCGGAATAACATTTATAAAGCGTTGTTTCGCATATTCAATTCTCCTGCGATTCATGCACGAACTAAGCGTGAGCAGCAATGAGCATCATTTAAAATTTTAGTGACTGCAACATTTCCCCGAACACTTCATGTCAATTATCATTATTTTGTGTACGTACTGAAAAAACAGACTGGAAATAAACTCGTGCATTCAATAAATCATTTATCATTCATTCTTATACAGGCGTAATACTCCTTATTACTGTGATTGTCTGAAATCACTGGAGAGTCATTTACAAAGTTGTTTCACATAAATATACCATTACTACATGTATTTTTTTTTTAGGTGAACTTACAAAAGAGAGTAAATATTCAGAGTTGAGATAATAATCTTTAAAATGTTAAAAGAATTATTGATATTTTTTTGTTTGTTGATACTATATTATAAATTGTATTAATTCATTACATTTTCATTGATATTTAAATCGAATATATGAAGAAATATAGAAAAAAATATTTAATATATATAATGGTTTACAATGAAAAAAATAAAGAAAAAACTAAAGACTTGTAAACTCACTACAGTAGAAAGAACATAAACATCAATTTTACAAGAATAAGAAAGTTTATTTTATCATTTTAGATGGCTTTCTAGGAGCTGGAGTAGTAACAAGCAATACTTTAATTTAATTTCACAGTATATATTAATAAAAATAGACATTGTAATATGAAACTGTATATTTACAAGTATATATATATATATATATATATATATATATATATATATATATGAAAGCTAGATGAAATATTAAAAGTACTAACGATTCGTACATTTTTTTTTAATTTGTGTATATTTCATTTGTGAAGTTTCTAACACAGACTGATATTTGTAGAAATATTATCTTCAAGATGACTACTAAATTCTGTCAATAAATTTAATGGAAAAATTTTATTATTTTTAATGCAAGGCGTTTTCTCTTGCTTCGTTTCGATTTTCTGTCAGTGTCTTTTTTAATAAATGCTGTATTTTTTAGATTTTTATATATTGACACAATTTTAAATTGTGTTGCATTGTACACAGTTCATAAATGTACCTAACATAAACATGTACCAAAAATTTATAATTTTTCAAGATCATTAAATCACGTATTTAACTGATAATTAATAAAATTTGTGAAGCACTAAAAAATGTTATACAAAATTAAACGAACGAAATAATATGAATAAAAGTAGGAGTAATGTTTTTCAAAAACAAATATTACTATAAAAAATATTCCTAGATATTTAATTATTTTTTCATTTTCTGTTTATCTGCATATATATGAGATCAAAAGAGACCCTATCAGAGATGAAGGGATGATATTGTAAAGTATTATGGAGGTAAGGGTTGGTTGAGATTAGTTGAAGATAGGAAACAATGGAAATATATTTAACCCTTTAACTGTTTATGTCGAGTATACTCGTCAGAGCGAAACGAAAATTTTTTGCATAATGTCGAGTATACTCGTCGTGAAGATAAAAAAAATCGCATTCGTATTATTATTAAACGAATCAACTGTAATTTTTTTCCCTGAAAAAGGGCAAATAAAGATCTTTTAAAAAATGTACAATTTAGAATATTCGTTAGTCTGGCAACCTTATTTATTTTAATACACAATATCTTGTATTAAGCTGAAATAACAAATTCTGGGGAAGTACTGTTACAAACGATTTTTTTTATCAATGAAATAAATTTTGTTTGTTAACAACGAATAAAAATATATATTTTCTAAAAAACCAACACGCAACTTTTGATTTTTAATCATAATTGCCTACTTTTATAGGCAGAAACATTTTACTCTGTTTATGTCGAGTATACTCGTCTTCGCTGGAAAATAATTAAGCAGGCAGAAAAAGTTTTTCGAAACAAAATTAAACAGTTAAAGGGTTAAAAGAATCGAATGATATTCGATGAGGTTTTCGCTCAGTAGTAGATTGATATAGACTTTTTTTAAAATGATGATGATGATAATGAGGTATACATACATAAATAATTGTATATATGTATATATATATATATATATATATATATATATATATATATATATATATATATATAAATGTATATATGTGTTGAGTAAAAATAAAAGAAACATAATTTTTTACTATTATATTTGTATAAAATATGTAATTTAAAGTTTAAAGATTTTTTTTATTGATAATAAAATAATTTATTAAAATTAAATACATTTGACAAAGTATTAAATGATTTTTTTAAAATCTTTATTCTAAGCAGAACGGTGGAATTAACTTTTTTTTACTTTATATTAATAAGTAATATAAGATAACAGACATGATAAAAATATTTTGATCATATATATATATATATATATATA
The DNA here is from genome assembly GCA_029203775.1 of Neoneuromus ignobilis. Classification (NCBI taxonomy): domain Eukaryota; kingdom Metazoa; phylum Arthropoda; class Insecta; order Megaloptera; family Corydalidae; genus Neoneuromus; species Neoneuromus ignobilis. Next base: position 9,381,184 of record CP092087.1, on the reverse strand, counting down.
TATATATATATATATATATATATATATATATATATATATATATATATGTAGTTACACATGTAAGTATGTACATATATTAGAGTTTTATATCTATTTTTATATAACATATGTAACGTTCTAATGTTTAAGTTATCTTTTTACCGACTGCAATTTACGAAACTAATGTTTATTTTAGACAAGATTCGTTTAACTTTTTGCATGTCTTTGTAGAGTGACGTACAGTAAGTTTTATATGTGTTATCAAGGGATATTTACTCCTCTCTTGGTCATGGACGTGTGCGTGGGCGTACTACGCAGTGTTCGGAACGTTTCTACTAAAACGGGTGGCAAGCATGTTAAAGGGGATGAACATTCTTAGAATGTTCTGAAGTACTGCTAACAGTCGAGTAATCTACTTCATAAATATATATAAAGAAACTTTTTCTCACCTGTCATTTATTTATTGTAAGACGCAGCAACATAACTTCATCTACTATATAATGCAGTTATTTTTATGATCTTACTCTGCTATTCTAGGTATCAAAAATTTATACATTTTTTACATACATATTTTAAATGACACGTTCATAAAGTTATTTAATTATGCAATCAAGCATTTATACACACACACATACATACATACATACATATATATATATATATATATATATATATATATATATATTTATGTATATATGTATGTGTGTGTGTTTTTTTATATAGCATAATATGAAGTTCAATGCTAGAAGAAAAACCTTTGAGATGATAAGCTTTATGTATTCATTTTAAACAAATAACAATTATTAAAAAGTATATGATAATTTATAAAGATAAATGACTTAATATTTAAAAATCATTAATAATTCACTAACTTAATATTTTTTATTTCGAACAGCCTGTTGACTAGTATGCACATGAATGATGTAACGAATATTAATATAATTCTATATTATTAGAATTGTAATACATGCAATCGAAAGATATAAACATATTAATATTATGGGAAATAGAAATAAAAATTAAGCTATTATTAGTACAGTGAATTAAAAATTCTATACAAAAGCAATTCCAGCTCTTCATTATCCTCTTTTTTTAAAAAGAAATAATTTGAATTTCATCAAGAAAAATGTCTAAAAGTGATTATTTTTATGTACTTTGGTGTAAATAAATAAACTAAGACATAAAATAGAGTATTGTGAATTGATGTTATATATTTTTATATAATTATATATTTTTGATGATCAACGAATGATAATTTGTAAACATTTCGCTTAAATTCTTATCCGTATAAATTAAAATTAATTTATAATATAAAAACAGCAACAGAAATAAAATTATAAAAAAACGATTTAAATATAATTTTATTTAAAGTAAATGCTAATTATGAGTAATATTTTAAAATATTTCCAGAATAATTACCAAGAATAAATAAATGAAGAAAAATATTACAAACATGTTGGTTTAATGTTCGAAAAAAAAAACTAAAAATACACATATTTTAAATAGCAGAGAATATAATAAACATGTAAATAACATATTGAATAAGCTTCCAAGAAACGTGAAAAATTACGATATTATTCATAAATGTGTATGTTTCAATTTCAGTGGGAGTGTTTAAATGTAATTAATTAATATTAATATTATGCAAATACTTGCGCAAACTACATACATACATACACACACACACACACACATATATATATATATATATATATATATATATATATCTATGTATGTATGTACACATAATTACAAAATATATTAAAAGATAAAAATCATAGAGTAAATTTTAAACAGAATTTAAGAATGACATGAAAAATATTTCTTGAAATCAATTTTTCTTAAAAATTAAAAAATAATGTATAAATTATAAAGCTTACGTTATTTCATTTATATCAGATTTATTTTATGAAAAAATGTGTAGTTAAAAAAATACATATATGTATACATATATACATACACATACACACGTCACACAATTCGTCGGTATGAAATGGGCAATGAAAGTATAGTTTTATAAATATTTCTGAATCAGCAGTGGATGGAAAAAGACTGATAATGAATGAAAATATATATATATACATATATATATATATATATATATATATATATATATATATATATATATATATATATATATATGAGCTGTTCATTAGCCGAATCGATTAACGCTACAAAGCAAAAAGTAGAGAAATTAATAAAAAAATATACATTCTTTTTTTAAAATTCCCTTTCAAATTTAAATTCAAATAAACATTATAAAATGTAGAATTACAGACGTAGCTTTTATCTAATAACATAAATAATGCATAACATAGTATTACCTAAGAATAATCGTTCTTATTTTAACATTTTTCGCACAACTAAGAGAGTTAATCGAATTGGCGAGTGAAAATAAAAAGAACATAATACCATTGAATTCATTGTTAAAAAAATTTTACTAGAGAAAAAATCATTAACCCATAATTATTAAAGGGTTTTAGAAAAAAACGTATAAAAGTTTAAATTGCATTATTGCAATGATTAACTAAAGAGTAGGAATTAATCAAATTGACTTCTGAAATAAATTATTTATTATTCCATGGCCAAAAAATAAAATTTAATTATATATTTTAAATATAATTTTAAACATCTATAAATATCTGTTACTCTAATAATATAAGTATTCTATTTTAATCTTTAAAATATCATAAAAACATATACAAATGAAATATTACCGAACTTAGTTACGCACAAAGTTTATCATTTCGTAAAAGGTATCGATAAATCAATATAGAGTTCTCATATATGTAGTGATTTCAAAGCAAGTGTAACGATAAATTTGAATTCATTTTCTTGGTGAGTGTGTTTATGTATTTATTTTGTATATACATACGAGGGTCGTTTGGTAAGTATGGTAAATTTAATTATTGTTTAATTTAATTAATTAATTTAATTACATTTTTCAATTTAGTTTTACTTACTTTTTTACCATACTTATCAAATGATCCTCGTATGTGTGTGTGTATATATATATATATATACACACACATATACATATGTATGTTTAATGTGTTTGTGTATGTAATAAAACAATTTTACAATAAAAAATAGTATATTATAATATATGTACTCGTATTTAGATAATTCTAAGTATTTTATAAAGTTTGTTAAACTAATAATGCATATTGAATTTTTATTCCTGAGGTACTAAAACTTTCTGCAAAAGAAAATAACTGCCGTAAATACTGAACTCTGATTACACAAGAAAAAAGGATCGATTGTTTTAGTAATGCATTTTTTTAAATTTATATGAATATGAAATAACAACGAAAAAAATTTAATTGAAATCAGCTGTAAAATATACTTTAAAATTATTTGTTAAATTATGTAAAAATTTATTATTTTATAATAAACTGATCTTTTTAAAATGATTTTTTTATTTTTTTTTATTTATGACATAAATTAGGTCATGTAATAAGAAATGTCTGATTTTTCAATTTGAAATCAAATAGAAATAAGACATTTCATATTACACGACCTAATATAAGGCAAATGCGTGCATGTACTAAAATTCTTATAAAAGCAAATAACACGAATATACACTTCCGTTACATTGAGGAACTAAAAAAAATTGCATTATGAGTATTATATGAATTTATGACATAGATTCTGTACAAATGACTGAAATCATTCATTCACAAATAATGGAAGGACAAAATATATTGTATAAAGAAATATCAATTTAGCAAACGATATATAGTTTTTATATAAAATAAAAGTAGGTTAAACAATCTTAGTACTTTTTTATTTAACAGGTTTTAGAGTTGATAGGTCATTAACGTTAGTATACTTTTTTGTGAAGAGAAAATTATAAGAAATGGATTTTTTAAATCAATTGTCTTTTGCTAATAATAAATATCTGAAATGATTAATTACATTTAGTAAATGATTTATAAATGATTATAGTTTTACGTTGATAAAAAAGAAGTCTATAAATAAATCTTTTATGTAAATAATGATAAAATATATATAAGATAAATGGTAATACAATGATATGGATGAATAATAGAATAATAAATTAGATTAAAAAAAGGACTGAATTTTAAAAAGAATTTAATTTATATATATATATATATATATATATATATATATATATGCACACATATATCGTGTAGGGGTGGTTATGTGTATTCATACATAAAGTTAAAAAAATGTAGGCGGGTGTGATCAAAATACATGTCTCTACTACAATGTAAATTTCCATATTTGAAAATAAATAACATGTAAATGCACTTCAGTTATTTGCAAATATAAACGTGTATGTTCTTTATAGATCTGTTGAATTTGTATGATTGCTCAAAGTTCAACATTCTTTGATTTCTCTTCTCTTTATACATAGATATATTGTATAAACAGTTATCGTTGACGAAAAGTAAAAAAGAAAAAATATAAGAAATCACAGAACTTTCATATTGAAAACACCTTTAAAACTCATAAAGTATAACATGGGTTCGTATAAAACGTATTATGTGTATACTTAAAAGAAAAAAAATCTTTAGATTTAACGAAGAAAAAATATTTTTAAGAATATACATTTTTATTAATTGAATCTATTTTTATAAACTAAAACGTAAAAAAATATAAAAGAAATAGGATGTACAAACATGTATATTCAATTAACTTAATTAAATAGAAATCTTTATTAAAAAATTCATTTGTATGTAGGTAGTGATAACGAGTTGATTAATTACAGAAAAACATAAAACTCATTTCGAGCTACTGTCAAATATTAAATACTTTAATATAATTAAAAACGTTTACATATACTTTGATAGCAACTCAAATTTAATATGTGAATATTTACTGAAAAACAACATTTCCTATGGTACGAATGTAAACAATGTAGCAAAAAAATGTACATATATTTGTATTTGTATTTTCTTTTTAAATAACTAATTTATTTCAGAGTTCTTTAGTGCTAAAAACATATATTTAACTCACGTATTTCTCGTAACTCCTAAACTTTAGTTTAACTTTTCAGCACAGATTGACATAATAGAATTAGTTCAAGCGCACTATTTCGCTAAATTAGTCAATAGAACATTTCAAGTAATTTCTTTGCAGAATTCTCAATAGACATTTATTAACATAGCCGGTTTTCTATTTACTATATAAGACATTTCACACAATTCACGCAATTAGATTATCTTGTTGGATTTAAACTATAACGACGAAATATTTATTTTTTTAAAAAATTAACATCGGATGAACCAAGCAATTTTATATTCAAAATGTTCAATTTGTTGCTTGTATAAAGAAATATTCAAATTATCTCTTTCTATTTCACGATTCTATAAATAAATCTGTACAAAAAATGAACACTAATTTTCACATGTGATTTTATTCCGTATTTCTGATATAAGATTACGTGCCAATATACAAATAAAATAAATTTTCAATACGATATTTTTAAAATACGAATTTAAATCTGAATTATAAATTTAAGTTCAATATTCGAATTTTATTACAAGATTTCTGAATAAAAAATAATGAGACATTCAAATATTAACAGTTATCGTCTATTATTATCAAATATATATAAATGATTGAAATAATTTTCATTTCATTAGAAAATACTGTCATTTTCAATATTTTTCCACATTTTATATATCAGCTTCAACTGAAACCCCCTCCCATTTTGTACTTAACTTTCCGCTAGGTCGGAGATATATTTGAGTGCTTATTGTAAGAGAAGAGTAATTAAGGTTACTTGATATAAAAAGATAGTTTTGTGCATAAAAATATTTATATTTACATTTTAAATGTTTACACTTTAAATGTCTTCGTCATCACTGTCGATTTCAATCCAATCTTCATTACAATCAGGAACAATTTCTTTTTCACTTCGCTTTCCTCTTCACTTGAATATTGAATAGGGATAATTTTTTCCTCGACTTGAATATAATACTTGTATCACTGTCTCCTTCATCTCAAGAATTAAAATCACTTGCCGAATATTCAAAATTTTGACATATTTCATTAAAACTATCATTGTTACTTTCCATATTGCTATAGTTTTCTTTATTCATTTTTGGAGGAATAAAATATTATAATATAAGTAAAATAATTGCTGAAATATAACAGAATTGTCTGCTATCGAGTAAGAATTAAACTGTAAAAACATACAGTGTGTACATTCAGCAATAAGGACGTTGTTACTTGTTCAGTCTTGTCACCTCGCACGTGACATACGACTGATAGAGCAAAGTTTTAATGTCACGTCAGACCGATAAGGGTTAAATTCTAGTGAAAGTAATTAATAAGTTTAGAATTATTTTTTATTACCTATAGTTTATTATTGAATGTATCAGCAAAAATCTTAGAGATAAATAAAGTAATTACATCCAGAAGGTTTTTTATAATAAAAGTCAAAAAATTGTCTTGATTTTTTTTAATATTAAATATTTATAATATATTCTTTGAATTGAATACAAGTGCGATATTGTTTCAGGTACGCAAAAAATAAAATAAATGTGTTTTCGATAAAAAAATAAGAATATATAATTTTTCAGATAAGAAACAGATTTGAATTTTTATAAAAATCGTAGTTTTATTTATAATAAATTGAACATATTACGAACTATATCTAAACGAATTTTGTTACATACTGTAGGGAAAAAATATTCGCTGGCAAATTTTATATGCTTTACAGTCTTAATAAAATTTACATACGATTATAAACGTAAACGAGGGTCTTAAGTAGGATTCAAAGAAGATTAAACAACGAAAACGATTATAAAATCTATAGAATATTGGCTTTAACAAATATTAGATATTCAAATGAACATTTTTTATTAAACCTATTTCACAAAACAGTTATTTACACATTTTGAATCAGTACATAACCTAAAAATAAATGCATATTGACGAAATGACTCTATAAACTGATATTATAACTTGGGGGTGGTTATATTATAACATATTTTAAATTCTTGGAAATTAGATTATTTTACAACGTACCTTGTATAGTAATAATATTTATAACCGTTCGAAACGCAACTCTTAAATAAGTAAGTGTTTGTTACTTTGTCAAAGTGTAATAAAAAAGAACCTATACAGCCATTATTTTATTAACAGACTGAAGCACAATGACAAAACCGAATATGTCGTTTTACTGTTTATTTTACTGGTGAATAACATATTATGTCTATACGGTGAAACAGACGTAGTAAAAACGATGGAATGAAGAATCCTATTTATATAAAATTCTACGTTACCTGTATTTTGTATTTCATTGGCTAATCATACATTGGAAACATCATATATATATATATATATATATATATATATATATATATATATATATATATATATATATATATATATAACACGATAGTATATGTTTACATCGGTTGTTGACTTAAAGCATTTATCTTTAATAAGTTATCGTAGTTGATATGTTTAAGGGCGATTCTCGAGAGAACTAAATACTGCGCACACCCAAAGTCCCACCACGACGACGTCGAAGTCGATGTCGTAGTGTAATATCGTCCATGTACGAAATTGACCTGTGTATGTGACCCCTGAATTGGTATATCCTTAACTTTTTTTTTTATATTTGTGGTTCTTTTTATGGTCTCGTTTCGGTTCGTCTAGCTCAACACACTCGCTCGCCAAGGCTCAGCATCTGTCTTTATGTGATTGGGACACGCGTGTATTGCGTATGACATTTTGAGATTAGTATTTGAGTAGTGGAAAAAATATGTAAATTTTTATGAACAGAAATACAGGAAAACAAAACAATTTCGACAGACTTGTGTCGCTATCTGTGTCCATACGTATACATTTTTCGTACACGAAACGAAAGATGTAACTATGTATTGATTTTCTTTGATGTTTTACAACGTGATTTATTGCAGGAGGAGAGTTCAGATTATGCTTAATGCCAGATTTATTATTTTTTAATTAGTTTCGTATTTGTAGAACTCGTATTGATTTTTGACGATGAGAATGACAAAACCAATTTCATTTAAATAAACATTGTGACAGTAACAAATAAATAAGTATTTTCTTTTGGTAAATAACTTTTTGATTACACTGTAAATAAGTAAATAAATAAATAATTTAAAATTCTTTTACGAGCTTATAAAATACAACTACTTACATTATTATTTACTTTTTAAATGTTTACATAGAGTTAGTCATATTTACTACACAAATTACTGAAAAATCGTACTTTTAAATTATATAATAAATTATTTTTAAAAAATTATTATGAAAATAAAAAATATAACTAATTAATATTTTAGAATAATATGTTAAATTAATATTTTTTTAATAAAAGATATTACCATTTTTTCCAAAATAATATAATAAATAGATATTTAAATACAAGTAGTACTTTATATATTATATTTAAAAATTAAAAAGTATTCAACAATTAGATGTGTATTTTCTAAAAAAATATCTAATTTGAAATTGGTGAATACATTTTTTTTGAATATATAGGTGTTTTTTAAAATGTGATAGTACTTTAAATTGAACTCCTATCGAAAGTTCCATCCAACCTAAAAACACCTTTTATTTTTATACGTGTATGTATATATATATATATATATATATATATATATATATATATATATATATATATATATATATATATATATAAAGGTATGATAAAGGTGTTTTTTTGGTTAGATAAATCTCATGATAGTGATTTAAATGAAAGTTCTATCACGCTTGGAAAAACACCTATATATGTCATATTTAAATTTATAATACGATATTAGGAAAAGAATCTCTGTTCATCATTTTAAGAAAAAAATAATAAGACAAATTATATTTTTGATTTTTTCTTTAAAACATATATAACGCCATTTAAATATGATGTCTAAATTTGTGTTTTATTAAAAAGAAATCGCTTTATAAAGTACTATATAAGGAAACATTTGTATAGTTTTTTTTTTTTTTTTTTTAATAAAACACTAAATTAGGCATTGCATTTGGTTGACCCTATATTTAAAACTATTTTTTTCAAATATAACAATATATCATATAAAATATTAATGATTTTATATTATTGTTGCATTTTGAAATATTTTGTTGCGGATTTTTTTAAATACAATTATAATATTTACCACGTTATAATAATTGACATTCTGTGATATAAATTTCAATACCGGTTGGTGCATGAAAATATTTATGTTTCATGTCTGTTAATAATTCTCACTTTACTGAAAAGGATGAGATGAATATATAAACGAATCTCGTCCAAACGGTTTTTCAAACTGAACATTAAGAAGAGAAGTTCAATGAATTGCTACGTTCACATAGTTGTAAACTGTCAAATATATATATAATAGAAATAAAAATCTAAATTTCAGAAAAAACTAATTAAGGTTAATATAGGATTTAGTTAGTCTTTTAAATTGAAAACTGGACAGATTAGTAAAGATACTTGTAAATGTATAAGAAGTAGTTTTTTGGAATAAAATTGTGTCTGATGAAAATAAGAAAGAAAAGAATTTAAATTTTATTGGATTATTCAAATTTTATTGAATTAATATGTTTCTATTGAAACATATGTCTCAATTTTTTGTATATTTTCAAAAGACAATATTATACATGCTAAACAGAATTTAATCTGGATTTTTTTTTGTATTTTAAATTAATAACAAAAATTAAAATAAAAGCTCGTTTTCATAATGCCATTTTTTGGTTATATAATAAACTTTATTTGATACAATAAGAGTAAGAACACTTTATATAGATGTTTTTTAACTGTGATATAACTTTAAATTGAATTTCTATCGAAATTTCTATCTAACCTAAAAAAACACTTTTATATATTTATGTCTCTGTGTGTGTATGTATATATAAGGGTTTGATGAAAGTATTTTTTTAGGTCAGAACTTTTGATGGGTATTCAATTTAAAGTTCTATCACGCTTAAAAACATGCTATATATGTGAAATACGTATTTAAAAATGTAATTGGAAAAAAATCATTCAGAAAGCATATAAAAAAATACAGTGTGAACGATGTAGGCAGTTGATAAATACAGTATGGAAAAAATCATGAAATCAAATGTTAAACAATTTTTTTTAAAAAAAACTATTTATCGTCCACGATCGATTTGTCGTACAAGATGAATTAATTAGAGTCGTTTGAGTATCGAGACAGAGTTATGAATAGCTAACAGCGCTCAACATAATGAAATCACGTTTCGTTGGTCAACGTCGTATTCGATCTCTCTCCAACAGTAAATCCATGTAACGACGGTTATTCCATGTCCACGGTCGTAGCTATCGGCCTACATGTACTTTGGTTCGTGTGTTCGGTGGCCGGCTCGTCCTCACTCAAGCTATGTTGAATTATATTCGCCGGAATATGTAAAGGCACTTTGAAGATCAAACAGAAGACGTAATACGAATGAACACCGCAAGCGGTTCTGTCCGGGGATGCAGTACACATACCGGCTCTTTTGCTAACTACCCCGTTGCCGTGATGGATAGGTCACATAAATGTGTCGTTTCGTTTTACCCACAAACAAATTTATAGTTGACGTACGTTCGTACTTATTTTCATTTTAAAATCAGTGTTTATTAAATGACTTTGTATTTATGTCGAACTACAAGTAATTAACAAATTGCTTTATGGCGATGTTTGATGAGCGAAATTAAAAATAATACGCTGTGAAAATTCACATCGAGATAATTACATTTTTGATTTTTCATTTAATTAATTTGAAGAAACGGTCACGTACAAAATAAAAGAAACTTTTCTTTTTCTTTCTAGCCATAAAATCAATTACACAAAGTGTTTATATTAACATTTTATTTGATTAGCAAATACAGTATAAGGTCATTCAAATGTGACGCCTAGATTTGTATTTTATTGAAAAGAAACTATACATATGTTTCCCTGTACACCACCACTCTATACATATGTTTCTTTTTAAAAAAATACAAATCTAGGTGTTACATTTGGCGCTGACCCTATATTTCATTATTAATTGTTTTACAACTACTACTTTTTGTTAAATATATACATATTTATTCTTTTGAAAAAAAATTCTTAGAATTTTAAATTTTTATTTAAAATTCAATCAATGAATTATAAAAAAAATAGGTTAAAATATATAGTTGTAAAAATAATATATTCGTATTTTTTTTATAAAAACAACTTAAACATAATTTACACTAACATTTTAATATAAAAATAATTATAAATATTACATGTAATTAATAAAAACTTTTTTTGAGAAATAGAGAATTTAATGAAAATATTCTACTGAAAAATTTAACAAATACTATCTATATGCACAACTATAACTTATTACTGAAGCTAAAACCACTTTTACAAATGAATTATTACTCTAAAAACCATAAATTTTTATCAGTATTCAATAATTGGCGTTGAACACTCTGAAAAAATGTGAGGTTTATGACAGTGACTGATTTATAAAATTACTATTGGAATATTATTTCAGTTTAAAAAATTAATACTTTATACTCTACACATATCTGTGGTATGTGATAATATTTTTTTGAAAATTATTACTGGATATTGCAATCTATAAATATACATTATTAATGTAAATTAATTATAACACAACAGTTATGAATATGTTTGTTTAACTGATGTAAACACTAATTAAAAATAAAAATGTTTTTAGTATTTTTAAAATGTTTTAAATGACTAATTGACTATTTTTCATTTAATAATAATAAACAGTGTGTTTATAATAGAGATTTTTGAAAGATATTTGTAATGATTAATTTTATATAATATAAATTGTGTGAAATATTATTCATAAATATTAATAATATAATATTTGATTAAATATATTAATTAGTTGTAGATAATTAACATATACTTGAAATATAAACAAATAACATAAATTTCAATATTAAGTTTATACTAATATACGCTAGAGATAAATTTACATAAACAAATATATACACATATATTCATTTATGTATATATCAATTTACTGAAAGTTCTGTCCGTTTTTTGAGTAGCAGAAAATAATAAATTTTTAATGTTTATTAATATTTAATTAACAATGTATTTTTTATTAATATTAACAACTTCTCATCTTGATAAAAGCTTTTGAATTCTTCTTTAATAAATGACTCGTCCTTGAAAGTTAAAAACTCCTATAGATCTTTTTCACATTTCTATTTTCATTAACTTTTTTCCGCTTGAAAAGAGCTAAAAATTAATGGTAGTAGAAAAGTGCTATATCTGGAGAATATGTTGGGTAAAATTCAAATTTTTGCATCACATTTGGATGACTATATATTTCAAATGCAGTATTATAAGATTTAAGATATCTACAGATATTTGTTACTCTATCAGTATATACATTCGAATTTAATTGTGAAAACATTATACAAACATATTTACTGCACATACAAATAAAATATTATGTAAGTTAGTTACGTTAACAATTTATCATTTCTTAAAATGTATCAACAAATCAACATAAAGGTCATCATTTTATGTAGTGTCATCATTATATTAAATGTGTTTGTATATGAAATAAAACACTTAAAATATTAGTATATTAAAATATATTTATATATGTAATTTTATAATTAAAGTTTTTAATTCGAATTAATTGTAATTTAAAATTAAAATTATATGGTAATTGCACTATTTTGACACATCTTGAAAATTCGTCAGTGTTCACAGTATGTTTCATTAATGTTCGTGTTTTATTGTTTTAGTAATCCAGAGTTTTAATTACTCGTATAATATCTTTATTTAAAATATGATTTTAAAAAAACATTTCTATAAATTGATTGAAATTCATTTATTGTAAACTGTAAAGTCTTGGAAATAATATAGATATGACAATATTAATAATTTGATTTCAATTCAAACAGAACTATTGTACTCTAGATTAAAATGTTTATAAAAGATTAAAAAAAGATTAAAAAATGTTTATAAAAAATTAAATTTTTTATAAAAGATTTTATTTATAACAAACTGATCGATGTTAATAGGTTATATCTAAGGATTTTTCTCTACAGACTCACACACAAACATTCAACAAACATACATACGTACATATGCTTACAAATTATATGCATATGTATGTGTGTGCACGCACACGTATACTCTAATTATTAATATCAATTTCATTTAGTAAACATTTAAATTAATTCGAAGACAAAAACAAGTACACTAACTTTAGCTTGAATTCAAATAATTCATAACCAAAAATTGTCTTCTCTATATAATAAACTGAATGTAGAAATGAATTATGATTGCACATAGCACATACAATTAGTTGAAAATATAACTACGTATTTTTTTTAATACATAAGGATTTATCAAGAAAACAGCTATAAATTGAACTGATAATTATTTTCATTTGTGTATATTATCAACTTGTTTTACTTGAATATGTTACAATGAAATAAAAAATTGAAAATATATTTGAAATTATCGAATATACAGATGAAAACTTCCTATCTTTTGCAAGTTACAATATGGATTTTGTAAATTAATTTTATATTATATAAAAGAAGCAATAAAATAAATTCGAACATACATTTTTAGTAACAAGTTTTTTTTCATTTTACTACCAGTTTTCGAGAATGAAATGTAAGGTTATACTAATTGTCAATTTTAAGAACCCCACTAAGTATTTTTGTCACTTAAATATGAAAGTTTTCTTTTATGTTTAGAAATAAATACGCAATATAAAACAACAAAACTATCAAAAAAATGTTTATATATTTTATTTTTTTATGCCATTTACAGATTTTGTTAAATTTATGAATATATATAATTAAATATGAATGAAATTAAATGTCAAAGGATGTGAAATAAAAAGAAACAAGTATGGAACAACAAAATTAAACTGATTAGATAAGATTTCCAAAATATAATTGAATAATGATGGATCAAATGAAAGCACATTTTTACTACGGATAAAAAGTAACGAAAGGATTATATGAAATACAAAACTTTCTCTCTCTCTCTTTCCTATATATATATATATATATATATATATATATATATATGTATATGTTTTTATTATTTATAAATTGTTTGTTTCAGATTTTCTTTAAATATTAGCACCATTAAGAACTTTTTAAAACTATACTTGAATTTGATTTATAGAAATACTAAGATAATATATAAATGACTATATGGTTTATAATCAGATGAATATAAATTTATCAAGCAATATTCAGAATAAGTTTACTTCAAGGAATAAATATTAAAATTTGGACAATTAAGATAATTTTGGACTAAATACTTCTCAATGGAATAAATAATATATAAATTAAAAAATTCAGGTCCTTGTCGCTGGAATATTGGGTTAAAATTATTGGGTGATCAGGGATATATTTTTTTTTACTTAGCTAGCTTAGGATTTAGCTTTTTGTTTATTGCATTTACATACTTTTAGAATTAGTTTTGTTTTTAATTCAGTATTACTTATTTTTTTAGGGCCTTCTACATGTCTGCAACCTCAACGTGGTGTAGAAGTGGCAACGTACATGAAATATCATTTATAAAAACAATGAAGGAAATAAAACTAATCAGTAATTATAAATTGAACAATTTAATAAAATCTCGTCATTTGAAAGTATATTTACTTTAAAAGAAATTACATATTTATTTATTACCTTTTAAATTCAAAATTCTATCCTTAACATTTAATATAAATATTTTATGTACGGCGAATGCAGACTTATCTACATATTTCTAGGTATATTATAAAGTTTGTTACACTAATATGCGTATTGAATTTATATTTTTGAGGTATCAAAGCCAAGCTGCAAAAGAAAATAACTGTCAAAAATACTAAACTCTAATTCCACAAAAAATAAGAATCGAAGGTTTTTGTAATGCATATTTTTTAATTGGTATGAATATCAAATAATAAAAAAATAATTGAAATTAGCTGTATAATGTCATTTGATATATAATTTAATTAATTTATTATAAAATGTAAAAGATTTATTATTTTATAATAAACTGATCTTTTTGAAATATTTTTTTTAGTTTTTTTATACATTTATTCTAATTTCCTCGGACTTAATCATAAACACCAAATTTTATGATTTATATATTCTACTGGAAGAGCTCTGAAATTAATTCATTTCTTTTATTTGTTTTGATACAGTGTCAAATTCACTTCATCAAAAATCAAGTCGATAAATACCCATAATAGTGTTAAGAATCTTCCAACCCAGATCCAATACTTTGTCTGGATTGATAAAAAATATGTGACCTTACGTTGTCATGGTGTAAGATAAATTGTTCTTATTAACAAGAATCAGACTTTTTAAGTTCATTGTTCAAATTGTACAACTTTTAACTATATTTTTCAGAATTAATAGTTTTTTTTAAAAAAAATCATAATAAACTGGTCCTTTCATATCCCACCATAAAGATAACATTATCTTTTTTAAAATTAAAATTGATTTAGATGTGACAGAGCAGAATGTCCAGTTTTTCAGTACGCACTTTTCCTCACTACATTTTTATATGTAATCAACTTTTTATCTTCAGTTATGAAGCAGTCCTAAAATGGTTCATTTCTGTTTCATAAAAATAAAGAGAACTAAACGGTTGTATAAAGCAGTAAATTTATATAATTCCCATCTTGTATACTTGAATATATTTCTGATGTGAATAAAAATTAATGCTCTTCCAAAATGTTGAAAAGAATATCATCATTGATTATAAAAAGTCTTCCAGAGCGTGGTTTGATTAAAGGATGAAGTATATTCTTAAATTTTCAGATACTTCGTTTGCTCCAAAAACTTTTAATAAATTTCTATATTTACAGCATTTTTCTTTGTTGATATTTGTAAAATATACAGTGTTGTAAATAAATTTCATCGATAGACATTTTTTCTTGACTATTCCATGGTAAATATACATATATTTATTCTACGAGATCATTCAATTAAAATAGATTTATATGAAAAAATATCGTTAAAATATAATTTTTAATAGAGTATAAAATATCATATTACATAAATTTAAAAGAAATAAATTCAAATGACATTAAAAACATGCGACTTATTCGTTAATGACTTATTTGTACATTCTTTTCCATCTTTTTAGAAAATATTTAAAAAAGCCTTCAATTATTAAAATCTAGTAGTATATAAAATTAAACATCTGTTTTAATATATAAATTATTTTTATATATTTTTTTAATAAAACTACCTTTTCCTTTATATATATATATATATATATATATATATATATATATATATATATATATATATATATATATATATATATATATATATATATATATATATATGTTTGTTACACACGATATATAAATATGTGTTTGAATAAATATTGTTAATTTCATTACTTTATGTATGCAATAACTTGAACTAAATCCACACACTATCATTAAATGTCAGAGATATTTAAATTTGAAAAGTGGGAGCAGTAAAGCACTACGACGGAATAAATCAGATACAAATTGACGTGTTATTTAGTGAAACTGTTATTAGTGATATTTATGAAATATTTTACGACTGACACGTTTTTTAACGCATGGAAATGAAATGTCCAAATCGTAGACAATAAATTCTACATAAAAATGAAATTTAATATGAAATAATGTTTCAATAGCAATTCGTGAAAATAAATATATTTTTTTTTATTAAAATATTTTAAAATAAACATTTTTACATACAAAATTTATACACACACACACACACACACAATGTATATACATGTAAATTTATTCAGACTATGATTGTATGCAGTTAAAGCATTTTTGCTTCAAAAATATCAAATGTGATAAATATTTAAGTTGCTGTACGAATTAAAAATTTTTTTCAACGTGTTGATAAATTAAATAAAAGTACATTGTTTGAATTATGTAATGATTAATATTCGTGACTCAAATGTAATAAAAAAAATTAAGTAATATATGCGATTTGGCGACATATTTTTATGTGAGTTGTGTTAAGGTCTTAAATATAAAATCTGTAACAAAAAAATTAACAAATGACGTAGATGTTAAATCAGAAATTAAATGTACAGTGGCATGAAAGTAAGTTATCAGTGTTTCTAAAAAAATGTATTATTTTGTTGTATATAAATCTGTAAATAATTTGATTTTAAATTATTGTTAGATTTATATTTGCAAGATCACATGTGTTCATTGTAATAAAATAAATAAAACAGGGCCATAATGTTAAATTCCTTGTCGATAAAAACCTAAAATTAAGTAAATACAGCCGTTAAAAGTTTAAACATCCCGATACATATCTATAAGTTCTGAATTGTTTATACCGACGTGTAACAAAACAGTAAAAAATACCCAATCTCGGGCATCTATTGAATGTTTATTTCAATTCTCCGAGTTCTTTAGTTTGATACGAAAATAATTAAATCAAAATAGCCGTCGGAACGACGTCCATGAGCCAACAATCTCCCGCGCCAATGGAATTTTTATTAGGAAATTATTGGAATGACATTCTGGCGTTGTAGAGAACGAAGGCCGGCAGTTCTATTATTATAAGATGAGAAAATAAAAGGTTTCCGTGAATGAGAAATAATAAAACATACAGATCATAGTTTCGTTATTAAACTTTGTTTTAAGGTGAAATAGATATAGTAAAAGGGACGTTATTTTCGATAAGTAATAAATTAGAAAAATACCATTTGGTATTAGAAAAATAATTTCCTACTTATATATATATATATATATATATATATATATATATATATATATATATATAACTAGGTCATAATTTTTTATGTGTGATAAAAATATTTTGTGCAAATTGATTAAAATATTTATTTTTATTTGCATTATAGAAAAAAATATTCATCTTATTTAAAATGTAACTATGATAGGAATAAAGACATGATATTTAAAATTTGCAATTATTATGTTATAATAGAAGTCATTTATTCAATAAACTTTTTAATTATTGTTTTATAATAATTCATTTATTTAAATCTATAAAAACTATTTTACTGATTAAAGCTCATTTTTAAATCTTATTTCAAAGTTGATAAAAATGTCCAATTATGTTTTTATTTGTAAATAATTACTTTTTGAATATTATATATATATATATATATATATATATATATATATATACATACAAACACACATAAACATATGTAAGTAAATTTTTGTACACATTCAATAGATATAAAAATCAAAAATGACAAGTTTATTTTTAAATACTATTTCAAAGTTGATAACTCTTTTAATTATGTTTTTATTAGTAAATAAATATTTTAAATAAAAAAATATTACATTAATTATTCTCTCTCTCTCTCCCTCTTTTTCACCCCCTCCCAATATATATATATATATATATATATATATGTACACATAAAGATATTAAAAAAAATTAATTAATGGCATTTTTTAAGAATCCAATTTTACTTATAAAAGGCATAGTATAGACTTCAGTATTTTTTTTTACAAGTGTACTAATATTTTATATAAAATATGTTTTAAATAATAATTTACAAACTGATAAATGTACATTTTGGATACATTACAATGTACTTATACTTCCCTGATAATGTTTTAATTTAAAGAAAACAAATATAGAGAATCAATATAGCATGAATTATTAATTAAATTACAGAACTGAATTTAGTTATAAAAGTAAATTAGAGTCTTTTAAATTAAAACAAATAAGAAGTTTGAACGAGCACTGGTTATTTCTCATTGATGTATTTTAATTAAAT
This sequence comes from Neoneuromus ignobilis, assembly GCA_029203775.1. Taxonomy (NCBI): domain Eukaryota; kingdom Metazoa; phylum Arthropoda; class Insecta; order Megaloptera; family Corydalidae; genus Neoneuromus; species Neoneuromus ignobilis. The sequence continues at coordinate 9,362,504 of CP092087.1, read as the reverse complement.
CACTTCTTTTTATCTTATATACAATTCTTATGAACATTATTAATACTTCTTGACAAATACGCAGAAATATGATTTATTAGAAATTGAGTCAACTACAATAAAATTAAAAAAGAAAATTATATAAAAAAACATTTTATTTCATTTAAAATATGGTTGAACAGAAAATCAATAATATGGAAAATTCAATTATTAAAAACGTCTTTGGAATTTCTTGATTATCTTTGTTTATAAATACATACATACATACATAAATACATACATACATACATATATATATATATATATATATATATATATATATATATATATATATATATATATACGTATAGAATAGTTGTGAGAATATGTTGGTGTATATTTTTTTTTATTAAATATGGATTTTTTTGAATATGCAACTTAAAAATAATCAAAAAGTGGAAAATAAGATCTATGATAAAGTGGTTTCATTGGTTCATTTCGTTTCAAAACTTGTTGAAAAAACTATTCGATTCGAAGAACAAGCACTGTAACTTGTCTATAAGACACCGTTCAGAAATAAAGAAACTTGTAATAACACAAATGTAACTGGAACTATACATATACACACATGTATACACATATATACATATAACACATATGTGAAAAATTACTTGTATAAAGATTGGTACTCTCTATCAGTCTCTATTCAGGGTTACAGTTCGATTTTATGTATGTAATGTTTGTGTGTGCTAGTCGGTCAGTAGTATAACGCCCAGTCATTTGACATTATTAGGACTGGAAACTTGTGGTTTATGGGGCGAATCAAACGACGATGCTGTGAGGAGAAATTACGTTGCGTTCAATATCCTTATAACGTATCAAACTAAAGTAGACATTTTTTTAAAAAAGGGTTAAAATTGAAGTCATTTATTAAATTTTTTGTCAAAAATTATATATATATATATATATATTTATATAAATATATAATGTGTGTGTATGTGCATATATTTATATAACACTTGTTTTCATAGAAAACAATTTTATTCAAAGTAAATTCAAAATGGTTCAAGCTCAAAACAATAACTTTATTTGTAGACTGTGAGGTTAACAAAATCGGCGATATAATTTTTCCTATATAAATTTATTGATATATAATTCTTTTTATACACCATCTTTTCATAAATTATTCCATTTTTTAATATAATAGATATTGAGATATTTCCGTAGTAGATTTTTATCTTCTTTAAGGCGATATTGAAATCATTCTTGAGAATATAGATTCTCAAATTTATATGTTTAAAATTGCATTATTCTAGTATACAATATTATTTTATAATCTCTTAATATTTTTACAATTTAATTGGTTAACAATGTTTGAATGCCTTATTTGTCATGTTAAATTGTTTTAGATAAATAATTTATCAACATGTTATTGAATTTGCTGAAAAGTTTATTTCAAACGAAAATCATTCGTTCAGTCCACGTTTATTTTTAATTCTTCTGTTGTTCATTCAGCATAAACAACGTTTTCGCATAACTCACAGAAAATAATTTAATGGAGTTAGATTACATGATTTTAGTGGTCAATTGATGGATCCATTTTGTAAAATAATGAACTCTTAAGCTTTTGTTTCAATAAGTTAAACGTTTCGTGATAATTTGCCAAATTATACTGAGTTGAAATGACAAAATGAATTTAAAAATATATTCAAACATGGCTGCCACCAGCAGTCGAAGTTTTGACATTCTAAGTGGAAAAATCTCTTTTTCTTGCTCTCTCTCTTTATATATATATATATATATATATATATATATTAAAGACAAATAAATATTTTAAAATAACAAAGTTTAATTCAAGTACTTCATGTTTTCAATATTTTATTTATATGTTAGTTACTTTAAAATATTTATTCAATTTGTAATTTCAGTAATTGAAAAACATCTATTTTGATGTTTTCATAAACACACAAAAATATGAAATTATATTTAGATAAAAAAATTAAATTCTACATCAGTTAAGTAAATATTAAAATTTTATACTTTTTATAAATGAAAGAAATGAAAATTTGATAAATAATTATGTATATATATATATATATATATATATATATATATATATATATATATATATATATATATATATATATGGATATATATGGATATATGTAACGAGTGTATGACATACATATACTTTTTCAAATTATCGTAAAACATGGTTATTTATGTTGATTTTCATTTACTGTAATCAAATGTTTATGTTATCAGCGCAAATGGTTAGTATGTACGTCACGTAGAAAATATAAGTGAAATAAAATATGAAATTTGCACGCAAGTGGTTATGTATTTATACGATTCGTCATGTGTTTTCACCGGAATAAAAATCAATGAACACGTTAATGTAGCAAGAACGTGACTCTTTTGCCTCATTAACATACATACATATACAGAAAAAAGTACTATTAATAAATAGAACAATGAAAAAAAACCCACACGACATATGAAAATGTTTGTTAAAGATATTGAGAGCTGAACTAGTTTATCGATATCGTAAATAGTGATTACTTCTTTTTTAAAGACATTGAATAATAAACTTATGCATAATAAATGTTCTTTAATGTAGCGTCAAGTTTTATACAAAACAGACTTTTATATTACTATAAACAGAAATTTACAAGCGTGACACTTTGGAACTATTAATTATAATGGATCGTAAAAAATGAGTGAACGAAAAATGGTGGTACTTGCTTTTAGAAAATAAATTTAAGTTTGTATTTTGCGAAAATCAATTCTGTGTTTTATCAAGATATAAGAGTAAAAATCAATAAATGGTTTGTAGACGAATAATGAATTATTTCACTTAGTATTTACGTTTTTTATAATAACGTTTAAGATGTATATTATTTTATACTTTTATATCACGATTTTTAATTTTTTTTTAATTAAGTAATAAATTATTTACAGAATTCTTAATGAAAAATCATTGTTGAAACAAGAAATTATTTTCTATTAAAATTTAATATTCTCTTTTACAAATATTTTTAGTAAAATTGTAATTTATTATTTAATATAAGTAATTTATTAAAAAGATTTATGTTTAGAGACACAGTAAAGAGTTCCAATTTACTTATTTAAATAAAATAGGCAGTTTAACATTAAATGAGTCCAAATTAGTTGAAGTAAAGACTAACATTTTGTAGAAATGATACGTTCCACAAACAACTGTGAAAGTTTTAACGTACTTCAATATGCGACTTGTTATACCATGTTACTACTATAGTGTTCTAGCAATCTCGTTACTTTAAATGATTCAGTTTTCGAGTAACGTATTACACGAAACATCACTACGAATATATATATTAAATGCTTTATTTGTCTACTTTAATGTAGTAAAAGTAGATATGTATTCTTTTTAAATTTAGTAGATAAAATTGTAAACAGATTTGATTGAAGTACAATTTACAAACATTATCAGTAAATAAAAATGTTATTACAATCAAATCAATAATTATTTTTATTCGCACTGAAGCATGAGATTTTCATTATAAGAATAGATAATGATTATTTTCAAATTAATTATAATGGTGATATAATTATCATAGAATTTATTTAATAATAACATAATTATATTTATAAACCATACAAGAAAAATATTTTAACCTTATTTTGTCATTTTTTTACTCTTACAATGTCCAATTTGATTTTTTATATTCTAATATATGTATATATAAATCATAATTATCATCATATATCAGTTCTCTATATAATTAGGTCTTTTTTAATGTTTTCTCAAGATTCTTCCACTGTTTATTGTTTGTAGCTAACATCATCCACATCTCTCTTCTATAATATTTTACAATATCAACACTCCATTTAATAGGTACTCTTTCTGGACCTCCTTTTGTCTCTTGTCCTTGATGTAAATTCCATTAACAATCCATGGGCTTTCACCGGGCTCCTATTTTAATAAAAGACTCGAAAATTCACTCCGAGAAATGTGAAAAACGAAAATTTTAAAAATTTGGAATACTGCAACAAATTTGGACAATGACATAAAAAACATTTAAAAATGGGTAAACAAAGTACAAATTTCTTAAATAGTTAAAAAGTTATTTTATAAATTATTAAATGGACGAATAATTTCTATGTAATAACAGTTTAATATTTATGTTATAAATGGGGTACGAGTAGTTTTGTGGATCACGGTATATAAAATAAATATTTTACTAAACGTGATCAAATATCGATAGGAAATTAAATCCCAATAATCGATACTAATAATATAGATTTTTTGGACTTATTATTTGAAGAAACATTGAACGCTTGTGGTTCAGAACTCATTAAAACTAAGGTCTAAGTTAAGCGTGGAACTGACGTCTCCGTCGTAAAAACCTTCACATTAAGGCTTCAACAATAATATGATTGTAGATGAATGAAAAAGCTTTTCTAAGCTGTATAAACTCCGATATTATCATCAAACAAAAGCTTTTTTTGTCAAAGGATTAGTATTGTATTTCGTCCGCCATAAGCTTTGTATTTAAATACATTCATTATTTTATAACAGGAAACTTTTATTGTACCTGACGAAAACATCTGCCTTATATAAAGTATAAAAATATATTTAAGTTCAGTTATAAACTTTTAAGTTAATATGCGTGTCATTATTTATATGTACAATAATTGTACAGAAAACAAGAAAAATAGAAATTATAGGACACGTTAAAAAATTAGTTTTTTTTTATTTTTATTTTTCTTCGAATTCAATTCAAATTAAATTCCAAATAATTTTTATTTGCATGAAAAAACACTATGAATATTATGCACGAGGAAAATGTATATCGTAAATAAATTCGTATGGGTAAGAAAATTATTTTTCATGCATCAGATAAAAATAAATTGGAAATTATATACGACGGATTGCTTTGTGATAAATATTAGAATGGATTTTTACATTCTTTCTAATATAGTTAATAGAAAAGGGTGAATTTTCTTTGATGTTTTCAAATTATGGTTTCAGTTTGTTTTGGACAACTTGAACTTTTTTATTTTCGTATCAGAATTTTATATTCATATTACGCATTAATTTACATTTCGGCATTTACTTAAATATATATATATATATATATATATATATATATATATATATATATATATATATATATATATATAGGTATTTTTAAGCGTGATAGAACTTTAAATTGAATCCCTATCGAAAGCTCTATCTAACCTAAAACACCTTTTATCATACCTTTATATATATACACACACACACACACACACATGTTTATATATATATATATATATATATATATATATATATATATATTAAATAAAATAGAATAATTTTATAAATGAAAAATTAAAAATAATAGCATATTTTATTCCAAACACTCGGTTATCAATTAAAGAATGTAATTTAATAAGTGAAGCAAAATATAAAAAATTTTTTTTTACAAATATAATAATAAATAGATAAATAATAATAATACATAGTAAAATATTTATTTAATTATTTATGTAAGTAAAAATTACATATTCACACACACACGTGTGTGTATATTTATAAATAATATAGAACGAAATTTAAAATAAAATTATTATACAGTTTTTTATAAAATACAATCAGTGAAATTGCATTGATGTGACTAAATATTTTGGTTGCAAATAAAAATTGAGTCAAATATATGAGAACAGCAATATGGTCTAGACAGGATGATAAAATATTTTATGACATTGATAAATACATATAAGGCGTGTATATTTTTATGATATATTATTTTATTGTCAAAATGACTGTGTAAAGTAATTTAGCAAAAAACAACAACTACTGAATTTAAAGCACTAGTGAACTTAGACTAACATAAAAATATAATACATATAATATTTTTCATTTAATAATACATAATTATAGATCAATTATTGAACAGTATCAATGTATAATATCAATGTATATATAATATCAATGTATATATATATGGTTTTTTAAGAGTGATAGAACTTTAAATTGAATCCTTATCGAAAGTTAACGTAAAAAAAACACCCAGAAGACAACTCAGTAACTTAAATATTTCTAAAGAAACGTATATTCATTTATTTACAAAGAAGACTTAAAATCAAAATAAATAAAACTAAATAATTAATAACGGTGAAATTTTAAAAAGGCTTGCAAATTTTAACTTACTTTCATTGAATAGAAGATTATTTCCTTTTATAGTGAATATTTCTGGCAAGAGATTGAAAGGAGAAATTTATGAAAGTTATGAGCTTTGTTCTCTAAAGGAATCTTTGTTTTGAAGTTGCCCTAAAAGGATGGATGTATGTGTGTGTGTGTGTGTGTGTGTGTGTGTGTGTGTGTGTGTGTGTGTGTATATATATATATATATATATATATATATATATATATATATATATATATATATATATATATATATGGAATTATATTGATGACTATTTATTTTGTTACCTATTTTGATACATTTGAAACAAATTGCTGATTTAAAAATAATTATAAGGATGGAAATTTAAGAAATACTAAATTTTCCTAAAAAAATATCATCAATATTTTTGATAATTTTTTATGATTATTTTTGGAGATATGAGACAATTACTGGTGATAAAATGATAATAATAACCTAATAATATTAATTATCATTTATTAATTAATCTATTATAGTGACATTTATCATTAATTATTAGTTGATTATGAGTAATTAATGTAATTAATTCTACGAGATTAGTTATAAAATTATTACTATACATGAATATAATAGAGCATTAAACTGATTTTGTAATGATTAAATCAAAATGAATTTAAATTTTATATACCTCTTTTTTCAATTAAATCATTATACAATTTTATATCACTATAAATTAAAGATGCTGGTTTAGGTATTAAAAAGTGTATTAATAAATTAATGTTAAATATTTTATAAAAAATTATAGTACAGAGTAATTTTTATGTGAAATATGAATTGCTATTAATGTCATATTAATTGAATACTATAATAAATAATTGACTTTTGAAACTGTGTTTAATTTACTTCCACACAAATGAATTATTCGTTCCAATATCACAAGATATAAAAAAGTGTTCAATAATTACTTATTGTACATTCCGTTTGTCTCTAGATTTTATAATACAATTATAATAATGAAATCATTTCTGTTGGAATGCGTATTAGCTTATTGTCGTTAAAAAAATTTGAACAATCTTGCGGTATTGAAGATAATAATTTAATTGTGTGACTTTTGGATACTAAAATAAAGTTTTTGTAATGAAAATAAAAAAGGGTAATTGTATATAATCAATTATAAAATGCCAGTATTTAGAATATATATTATTATAAGTTATTTTTATATTTATCGTTTATAAAAGGAAATTATAAAAAAATAAAAGTTTCTAAAAAGTTAATATTCTGAAAAATACATTATTTCAAAAATAGTTATATATTGGAAATATTTCAGTTATGAAAAATATTTTTTTATATATTTATTATAAAATTGCACAAATATAAGTAGTAGATAAGAAAAAATGTAAAATATATTATATTAAAATTTTAAAAACATAAGTGATAAAATTCGAATTTTGTTCAACACCACAACTACCAAACTAGTCAAAATGACTAGTTTTATTTTTATAAAAATTACTTATTCAAATTATATAGTATTTTTAAGAATTTCTACTAATTTTATTATATTATACACATAATCAATTACATATATTTTCATTCTTTGTTTTAAAAAAATATATGTAGTATACATAGATATACCATATCCAGTTGTTTTGACTAGTTGAGAATTCATATAAAATTTTAACAAGATATAAATTTTACAAGTTTTTCATGACATTTCCAAAACTTTTTGCTTTTATAGAAATGTGTTTGAGGGAAATGTTCCATCAAAAAATCTTTATTTGCAACAAATGATTCGTCTGTCATTTCTCTATTAGGTTATATATAAGTAAAAGTGAAATAAATTATTTATGTCTTTATTTTCTTAGTAAAATAGATATTATACACGATTGATTTTTGAAAGATCTTATTTTAATTATGAATTGACTCTAAATGGAACAAAAAAAAACATTACTTTTGGAATTACATTTTTTTTTTCAAAAACCAATCAGTTTGACCGCTTTACAGAAACAGATATATCTGAATCGTTGGTAGTTTTAATATTAAACACGCATACATTATTTATCTATTGATATTTCATTTTAATATTATGAAATACAAGTCAAATATTTGAACTGTTTCTATTCAAACATTGACATGTATTTGTTATTTCGCAATAAAATTTATTTTTATTTTTATATTTCCCAAGAACCAAAAATATACCAATTTGTTATTATGTTATAACTTACAGTTTATAAGGCATTTTATATTTCTTTCTGTAGCAAGAATTGAATAAATATGATGAGTAATAAATAATTTTAGTTTTAGACAAGGAAACTACATTACATTATTGGTTAATATACAAGTAAAAGTGAAATGTATTATTTATATTTTTACTTTTTTAATAAAAATGGTATGTTTGATTTATTTTTGAACATTCTTATATTTATTATGATTTTTTTAAAAAAAACCTGTCATTTTCATCACTTTTATAAAAATAGCTATATCTTAATCGTTGGTAGTTTTAATGTTAAAAAGAAAATTATATATTCTTTCTTAAGAATATGTTATGGTGTGGATGCAATGAAGTCACTAGAAATAAACATTTTAAATTTTAGTTTATATACCAATTCTATTTTAAAATAATTTTAAATAAATCAATTTATAATACGTTATAAAATTCAACTAACAGAAACTGTTTTTCGCATGAATGATAATGGCGTTGATTTTATGGTACATAATACGATAACAATATATTGTAAATTGTATTTGATTATTGGCTATGTAATAGACCTATATTTTTCGAATATAAATGATTTACGATCTGAGAATAAAATATCTACAAAAAAAAAACGATAATTACTCTGTACTGAAAACAAATCTGTACGTTTTCAATTTTATTTAAACCATAAAACTGAATTAACTTCTAAATAGATTATTCAATCGAATTCATGTACACATCGTTTCGTCTATTATAAAAAGTTATATGAGTAAGTTATAAATAATGCAGAGGAAATAATAATAAAAAAAACTGAACTTTTAGCATATGTTTACTACAGTCGAATTCAACATATTTTATAGCAGGAAGACAAGAAATAGCAACTTCTTTGAATCTCGTGTAAGATGTTTGCCAATTGTTTCTGTGTAGCAATAAAAACAAACGATTGCGAAACCACAATCTGTCGATGAAAACTGTTGTGACGTTTGCGCATTTTTCGTTCTATATTATTTGACAGTTCGCAAATACATAATATGGAAGATGTTCTTTTGTAACGGTGCCAACGAGACGTAGGGTAAAACTGTTTGAGACATAATTACGGTGCTATATGTAGAATACGAGTCTGTGAAACGCAGTGAGTAACGTGAAGATTCATTTTTTGAGTTCAATTAATTTGGCACGCGTTTTAATAAATCAAGTAAACGCATTAACACTAATTATCTATTATTAGTATCTATCTTTCATCAAGTATTTTATTCACATATATGTTTCAATAATTTTTCTAACACCTAATATTATTCTAGAATAAAACTAATCTTATGAACTTTAAACTTAAATAAATTTATTTTATTCTCAGTACAAAAATTATGATAGCTACTTTTTAGTACCATTTTCATTTTTCGTTACAAAACATATTATATTTTTAATCTATTTATTTTTATAAAAAATATTTTCAGTTTCAATTTGACATTGATTTATTATATAGGGTCATCCAAATATGACGCTTAGATATGTGTTTGATTAAAAAGAAACATGTGTATAGTTTCTTTTTGATAAAACATAAATCTAGGCGTCACATTTGGATGACACTATATATTAATTAATAACTGTATTTTGCTCATAGTTTTTTTTTAAATTTTGTATTATTATTAATTTGAAATAAGCAAACGATGGAGCAATTCCTAACATTATTTGAAATGTGATATGGAAAAAACAGAATGCATTTTTACTAGTCCTATTTTTTTATATGTATGTACATTATATTATATATATATATATATAATTATTAGGTTGGCAAATATCTCCCTTCCGCCTTCTGGTCTTTTGAATTTCGCAGCTATGTACAAAAAAAAAAAAAAAAAGCGGAAGGGAGATACTTGCCAACCTAATATATATATATATATATATATATATATATATATATATATATACACAAGATTTGTTTGATAAGTATGGTAAAAAAGTAAGAAAAAATAAATTGAAAAATTTAATTAAATTAAACAATAAATAAATTTACCACACTTATTAAACGACCCTCATATATATATATATATATATATATATAATATTGCAAACATTTCTACTTTTAATGACAAGATAATCTATTGACTTGAATTGATCTACTTTGTATTGATTTTTATATTTATTTGAATATACATTTATATATTAAATAATATAAACTTAAATATATTTCAGATTTTTCCTACGAAAAAAGAAATGTACGCAAATATATATAAAACACTTCAAGAAACACAAAAAAGCGTATATAATTTATTTTGATTGTTAGGGTAAAAATAAAATTCAATAGAAACAGTAAGCAGGAGAAATGTAAGACCACAGAAACAAGAAAATCGTATTTCAAATGTAATAACATTTTCTCAATAATCAGAGATAATAGTATTTACTAGAAATCAAGAAAACCCGTATTTGGTAATTAAATTATTTTATATTACAGTTTATTTAAAATTACTTACGTGAAAATGATTTAGTGAATAACAAAAATACAAATGTCAAAAATATGTTAGAAAAATTATTAAAAATCGAACATGTGAAATTATTATATTATTAACAAGTTACAGATATGAAAAATGTTACAAATAGAATAAATATTGAATAAAAATACTTTTTTTAATTATCATCTCTCTCTCTTTATATATGTATATATATATATATATATATATATATATATATATATATATATATATATATATATATATTAAAGTGTGAACTTGGAAAAATATTTAACAACTAATGATACACTATAATAAATTTAAACTAAAACTTTCTATAAGAATTCTACATAAAAATAAATGTTTTGTAAGATTAAGCTAAGTAGAAGATTAATGAAGATCAATCGACTTGTTTGTTATTCTTTGGTGGCTTTTTTTAAAAGAATAGAAATACTAGAAACGCGTTACTAATTTAGTATTCTTGTTAATGTTTTATTTTATTTAAATTAAAATTAGTTTTAAACAATTCTCATATATATATATATATATATATATATATATATATATATATATATATATATATATATATGTATGTATGTATGTATTTAAAGATATAAAATGTTTAGTTCGTTTTTAATATGATAACTAGTAAGCATATTCCAAAGTACAGTTATATTTAATGCGTAGTTTGTTTAACACGTGTTACAAATTGCAGATTAAGTCGCATGTTTTCTCCTTAAGCGCACCGGTTCTTAATTAAAATATGTTTTAGCACGACCGTGTTGAAATGAAAGAAGGACGTAAAAAATCCAAACTCGTTAAAATATGTCTGACAATATAAACATGTTTATTATGTATGTAAATGTAACTTCTATTCATACAAAATGATATTCAATGAACTAAATGTGATTCTTTTAAACATTTTTCGTTAACAAGCATTTTTTTGTAAAATGAATTCCTACCGTTTTAAAAAAACATGAAATGAATTTTTATAGCATTTTTTATTTGCAAACAATTTTTAGTTTATTCACTATTATGTTGTGTACTTTTTTATTGAAATTTATATTTTATTTACATTATGTTGTAATTTTAATGCATACACATGTACTTTTTGTCAAGAAAAAAAACATTAACTTAAATTTAGGAATGGGTATCTTATACATATGTATATTTGTTTTAAATATGAATAAATACTAGAGGATTTAATGGTTATTCATCAATTTATTCCTAATAGAAAAAAATGAAAGTTATTTTCGTACATAATATCTATTTAAAATTTATGATACTTTAAGAATTTTGATTAATTAATCCCAAATGATAAAAATATGTTTCATTAGAAATATTTATTGAAAAAAAACTGTTATCAAGTGCTATAAGAAATGTAGAATACATATGATTCAAGATACAAGAATGAATTAAACTTTGGTTTTATTAATTTTCCAAAGATGTGCTATTTTTCTTGAAATTTATTTAAAAATTGTCAACTAAAAAAATATTAAATTAATTAATGTCAAACTAAAATAAATTACTGTACCTATACTATTTATTTTATATGTTCTTCATTAAACTTTCACATTCTTTTCATTTAATATTATTTTTTCTTTTATTAACAAACTTGTACTGATATACAAGGGATTTTAACACTAGATATACCAAGAATTGATATAAACCTATCTCTACCAACTGGTCAAAATGATCGGTTGGTATTTAGTGAAAAAAATTGTAATTTTTAATCAATTAGAGCAAGCAGAAATAAAAAAAGATCTTTTAATAATAAGAAATTATATTTGTCATTTAAATATTGAAATTACATAATATGATCAATGGTAGTAATAGTAGCCCCCTTACTTAATTTTTCAGTTTCTTAAGAGCTATTTTGACTGGTTGGTATGTCTAGTGTTAAATGTGAATTTAAAACCTATACTTTATTTATTTGATTTTACTGAAAAAAATAACTAAATTATTTAATATTGTAATAAATAAAGTGTAAGTCTATGAATATATTTTAATACCAAATATATTATGGATGGAAATAAACAAATATATATTATGCATAAAGAATAGATAATTTTATAATAAAAATAAAGTAACAATTTTTATTTTTTAGTACGTATGTATAGAGACTATTTTGATTTACGAGATTCAATTTTAAATAACAACTTGAACGATACAATAAGAACAATGCTCAATTCTAAATATAACATTTTTGTCGAGAAAAATTTGTTCTGGTTTCCTCTATAAGCTTCACACACACACATACGTATAAAAATATATTCAACGGTACACACATCCTCACATGTACGTAGCCGTATTCAACTGCCTTCAATAATTTACTACACGGCGAAATAGCATGGCGTTTCGCACGATTTGAACTCTCGCTCATTCATCCCCGGAGGTCTAAACCCCATGTCATTACATAATCTAATAAAATTGTCTGAAATACCTGCGTTGTTCATGACGTTCGATCGGCGTATAATATCCGATCGATGTGTTGAATGTTTAATCTTATACTACATATCCCATATTAATATTCATATATAAACACGTGTACGAGAAGCAATCTGTTATTCGTGCGTTATGTATGTGATATCGATACGATTTTCACTCGATGACTTTTATGTTCGAATAGAATTTGCTTTATAATTGTTTTTATTTCTTAGACAGTATTTTTGTAGACATGATTTGTACACTGGTTTTTGGAATGTAAGATTGAATCTGATTTAAAATCATAAAAAAGACAAAAAATAAAATAAATGAAATTAATTTGGTATACAAAAAAGTTCTGTTGCTTCTGAGATTAAAATAAGAACGGTTGTATTATTTTTCAAAATATCCACCTTTATATTCAACTACTTTTTTACAAATTCAATTTTTATAAAATTTAGAATTTTTTAATTTTGTGTCACTAATAAATTCTTTACCACGCACATGGTTATAGAGATAAATATGAACAGAAATCCGATGATGATATGTCTACTATATATGGGGTATGAGGGAGAATTTCCCATCCTAAATTCATTATCATTTCTCTTGTCATTACTATAACATGTAGCCGAGTGTTATCTTACAAAATAAAACTCTTTGACGATTTATCAACGCTGGTTGTTTTTGTTGTAATGCATTGTACAGTATTTGTAACTGTTAATTGTAAATGTTCGTTGAGGGTTTGATCAACTTGTAGATACTCATAATAAATAATTCCTCTTAAGTCCATTAAACGCAGAGAAATTTTTTTCTTAAAGATAATTTTGCTTTAGGTGTTTGTGACTAAGGATCAACTAATGATATCTAGTGGTAATTACGTTTATAGCTGAAATAAAGAATTTATTTTTCGTCACAGAACAAAATTTGATCCGAAAACTTATGAGATTTTAGCTGTGGAATAAGAGATGAACAAATATTAAAATGCTGTAATTTGTTATTGGGGGATAAAACGTACAGTACTATTTATCTTCATACAATTGACCCTTTCTCAAATGCAGTACAATTTTTTTTTGCAATTTCACCAACGTTAAAATCAAGATCAAATTCGTTAAGTAAACATGCACGTATTACAATCTTTTGCACATGCATTTAAGGGTTGAAATTATGTTTTAAATAAATGAACACATTGAGATGCAGTAAACGAATAAAATAAGGTATGTACCTTATTACTCAGTTAATGTGTCCGGAATTGTGTGATATGATGTATAAACAATTCTTGAAATTATGATATGTTTAAAAATGACAGAACTTTTTTGGTTATTTATTTTATAAAAATAGTTAAATATAGACATAGTTATTAAGAAAATGTTAAATAGAGTAAAAATTAATCTATTTTAAAAATATGTACAGTGGATAAAAATATTTTGTTCAATAAATTAGAAAAAATCATTAAAAATGTAATTAAAAAATATAACATTAAACTTACATACAAATTACGTTTAGGTTATGATGGCGAACATACCTGAAACAAAAAAATAATATAAATAATTTAATGTCCTAATTATTATAATATAATTTAATGAGAAAAATTATGTTAAGGAGATTTTTTTAAAACAAAACTGTGCTTCCATAGATTAAAAACACATTCTTAAAAAATATTACTACTCAACAAAAACTGAAGTGAAAATTACTGAATGTAAAAAAATAATACATGTTGAATAATTTATATGTTAAAATAATATAAATTTATTTTGAAAATATTTCTGGCACGAAATAAGTCTTCTCTCTTTATTGTATAATACAATTTTTGGAAAATTTGAAGCTAATGACAAAACAAACATTAAAATTCGGATATATGGGTAAAAATTCATTTTCATTATTAGAATATTAAAATTGTAAATCAAAATTTAATAACAAATAAAATATTCAAAATATACGCCTAGATTTGTGTTTTATTAAAAAGAAACATGTGTATAGTTTCTTTTGTTTCATTTTAATAAAACACAAATCTAAGCGTCACATTTGGATGACCATATAGTAATAATAATTAAACAAACTTTATAACAAATAATTAAAACTTGCAAAAATTCAACATATTTAATTATTGAAAAAGGTTCAGTAATTTGTATAACCACAAATTTCGCAGAAAATATTTGGGAGTTTGTTAACTTTATACAAATGAATTATTTAGTTTATTCTATTTTCGAATTTTAATTATATAGTTAAAAACATTGAAATAACATTAGGTATAAATAAATTCACAATTTTATAAATGATGAGTGAAGTTGATTAACATAAGCGTAAATTACTCTTTTAAATTAGTTTTTCAATCACACATTCAGGGATATATATAGGTTAATTGTTTTTCTACATCAAAATGTCAAATAGAACTCAAAGAAGGCCACAAAACCAAATTAATTAAGTAACTAAATATAATCGTACTCATTCTGTCGTTTGATATTCAATATTCTGGCATTCTTTTCAATTATTTCTGAAAACACAAATTAGCCTATGTAAATTTGTTTAATGTATTATTTAACAATTTATGTAGCGTTCATTAGAAAACTTTAATTTGCCGTAGACAGTTTATTGGCAATGGTATGAGAAACGTTACGGTAGAATATTGTCAAGTTTGTTTCAGAACACAATAAATTATGTACTACACGTGCTTTTATTGTTTGGCCAGGGTTTGCTATTCTCTTCACTGTGACTGTTTCTAATAAAAATAAAAATATTATACACTTCCTATTATACGCACATATATGTATATATATATATACACAGAAAAATAATAAATATGTAAACAACAAAACACTATAATGAAATGAAATATACAAATAGTTATTTTAAAAAATGAAATAATAGTAAAAGTAATGAAGGAAATTTCAAATTCACACTCATATATATATGTATATATATATATTATTTGTTTATCATATGTAGTAAGATGTCTGCATTGTTGGCAATGATATGCAGATGACAAAAATGCAATTTGAAATAATCTCTAAGTCATAAATAACTTCACTAAAGAGATGTGTTGACAAAGATAGAATAATTTCTGGATTTGTATATTTTAATGCAAAAAATATCTTAATATTATTGAATTTTACTATTTAACTATTATTTACTATGATTTAAAATAATAAATGACTATTTACGAGTACTTCAGTATAATATATGACAATTATAAATATGTGTAATAATCTAATTTTAAAACGCACCAAGTGCACCAGGAAAATATGTTTCTTGTAAAATATTTTGATTTAATAACTTGATTATATATATACATTACAGCGTTATTTTATATATTTTTTAACAGCAGTTGGCCATTTTTCATATCCTCTTTTCAATGTATTTGAGATTTTTTTTTAATACTTTTTTTCCCTTAAATAATGAGGTGCAGGCATATCACCTAAACTCTAAACTTGAATGATAATGTTAGTTTGATCTAAGAATATTTTATTTCTCGATATCTAATTATATCTGATGAGCGTTTTTTATGTGGGATAGTAAATTTACACGAGATTAATAGATAACATAAAAATATTTTTTTTTAAATTATAAATAAATAATAATTTTGTAGATAAATATAACACACATTTCAAATAAATAATATAAATGTTTGTTTTGAAATTGTGGAAAGTTCACTTTAACACGAATGAATTCTCACCCCCAATACCACCATATGTTATAAAGTGTTCAATAATTATTTATTGTTCATTTTGTTGTTTATAACAACAATGAGCTAATGTGTATTTCGATGGCAATTCCATCATCGTCAGAGTCTTATATATATTGTTATAAAAACATTTTATAACATATTGAGGCGTAGGTGGTGATAAAGTATTTGTGTTAATATAAATGTGTTATAACTATTTACAAAAATAATTAATTATTTTAACTCTATTATTAAAAAAATAAAAAAATCAAAATAAACTTTTGATTTATTATGAAAACTAAAAAATCACACTATATATTATTTAAATTTAATTAACGACTGATACTGAATTCACATCCAACAAGATTACAATAACCGTGACATCATTCGCAACAATTTATTCAGTTGTCATTCGATGGCCTACAGATAAAATAACGAAATCAAACAAAGAAAATACGTGCCAATTTTTCCAACACGTTTTAAGTTTTTCTTGATACATAATTATTTAACATATTTTACGGACTATTAAATCAAACAAGGTATGATTTACAGATAAAAAAAAACGTTTGTTTTTCAAAGCGAATATAAAATTACATATAGAAAATGAACAGAGGTCATGAAGTTGAAAAAAAAGAAATTATTTCAAATACACCTAGACAACTGAATTCTGTAATAATATGATAAGGTCGTAATTATTTTTAAGAACTAGCTCAGATTCGCATTCTATCTTTCAAACTGAACGTGTGCCAAAATAAATAACCGTCTGATTTATTATCGTTGACACAACTCAATTGTCCTAAATCAAATAATGAACCACAGTGTTTTATATAAATGACTGATTATGTTAAAAAACAATTTATATTCGTTGCTATTTATTTCAATATTAATATTTATTACTGTCTGACAATAAAAAGAACAATTAATATATTTACTTGACATTTTTAGAAATATGTGTTAAATTAACATTTATATAACATAAAATAACATGTTTATTGTAAATTAATTTTCTCTTTAGTTTTCAAAAATATTAAATTGTACACTTTATATATATATATATATATATATATATATATATATATATATATATATATATATATCAGGTGTTTTTTAAAGCGTGATGGAACTTTAAATTGAATCCCTATCGAAAGTTTTATCTAATCTAAAAACACTTTAAATATTCATGTGTGTGTTTGTATATATAAAAGTATGATAAAGATATTTTTTAAGTTAGATAGAACATTCGATAGGGATTCAATTTAAAGTTCTATCACGCTTAAAAAACACCTATATAAATATACTAAAAAATACATTTTTATATAATCGTAACTACGTAATTAATAATTTTTATTTTCGTTAAAAAAATAACAAATATCTATTTATTATTTATTAATAATGAATATCTATTTTTGAAAATAACTGCTCAAAATAATATTATAGAATAACAAAATCCTAATGTATTTTATATTTTAATAAAAGGATTAAAATAAACATTTCTATTAATTTATAATAAATATTTTCTGATAATTTGTCTCCATAAATATTTGATTTAAAATGTTTGACAAATATTTTGTATATATATATATATATATATATATATATATATATATATATATATATATATATATATATATATACACTCACACACTTATACCAAAACATAAAAGTAGTAAAAGAAGTTATTAATAATGCAACGAGTAACAAATACCAAACTATCTTGGATTTATAGATTATGAAAAAGTCTTTGACTCAGTCAATATATCAGCAATATTAAATGCCATGAAGAATCTCGGAATTGAAGAAGCATATATTGAACTCTTAGAAAATATTTATATAAATGTTTTATTCTCCGTATAAGTACGCGTTGAAAGAGAAAAATTTAAAGGGGTGAGATATATGATCAAAAATATATTTACATGTGTCAGAATACTATTTAAGATACTAAAATGGCAATCTAAAAAAATGAACATAAATAGAGATGCTTAGTCATTTAAGATTTTCTGATAATTTTTTTTATGTATTAGACAAGCCCAGATGAATTCGAAAAAGAATAAAATAAATGGATAAAGAAAGTAAAAAATTGTTCTTATGGTAAACCTCAACAAGATAAAAATAATGTTTATTGGATTTTTGGATTAAAGAAGAATAAAACATTTTTTTTCGAGTTCCTTCCGATGATTTTTTTGTGTTCGTCCAATATATTAATGAATCTCTTCTTAGGTCTTTTTGTATATCTAAGTTCTCAATCAATATTTTCTTTTATAAATCGGTGGTCTTTTTTTCTTGCTATATAATTAGCCTATTTATATTTTAAACTTTTTACTTTTGCTATAATATCCTTTTTTTATTCTGATCCACTCTAGTCTCTTTCTAATTTTATGTGATATATATATATATATATATATATATATATATATATATCACATAAAATTATATATACAAGGATGTTTGTTGGATTGTTAAATAATTTTTTATACAAAAATGTAAAACCAATTTAGGAATTTTAGGAACAGAAGGTTTTCAAAACATACTTTAATTTTTTACAGGGGTCATTTTGATGTATGCTGGTGTATACCTTGGTGTTTATAAAAATGTTGGTGTTTTTTTATACCAGGGGGATTCGATCCCTATTCTATTTGTTCATTGACTCCCAAATTGGTTTCTATTTAACAATGTAAATAAGATATAAAAAAAACAATGTTTACAAAATTATTTTATTGCTTCTGTATGGATGATTTATATTATATATATATATATATATATATATATATATATATATATATATATATATATATATATATATATATATATATATAATAGCAATATAGATAATATTCATTTTTGCCTGAAATCTATCTTTTTTATTTTTTGTTAATTTTAATATTTCATAAAATTTGTATTTTATTAATTCTCTGAAAAGTTTGGAAACGAAATTTTTACATCAACTTGGAGGCGGAGGATCATCCTTTTTAAATAGAAATTCGACCATGAATCTTATATATATATATATATATATATATATATATATATATATATTTGTGTGTGTGTATGTGTGTGAACGAAAATATTTTAAATATGAACTACAAATATCTAAAATGTATTTTTTCAAGATGTCGATTTTACTTTCTACCACATTTCTCTCCATCGTTCGGCGACACTTGTAGAAAATACATTTTGTATATGCTTTGAATTTTCAGTAATCTAGGGATTAAAACTGTCCTATAAATATTTAAATAAATTTATCCATTGTCTTGAATTCTATTATACAAGCAAGATAAGTTTAATCTCTATACAACAGTAGCGAAATACGCAAAATACCGAATCTAATGAAATTATGAAATGAAATAAAATGAACGCATTATCAAAATACTTGTTAAAATAACTTTCGATAATTTTCAGATGGATCTCATACAGTTTTTTTTTCATGAATGCAGCAATAAAATTGTGATTGCTGGGAAAGTTTTCGGTAACTTGATTACCGGTTCAACGTTCTTCCGGTCGTTTTATATGCAGGGTAAATATTAAAATTCTTTATAACAGTAAGTAGATGGTAACAAGGACAGCGGAATATTGAAGTAGTACTTCAGTTGAAGATTTGTTCCTTCAGTTGTGAAATGTTTATGGATGCATGATGATCGTTAAAAAGTGAACTCGTCACTTATTAGAAAGGTAAAAAGTTTAAAATTAAATTCGTAATGAAAATAAAAGAATTTTGCAGTTCACTTTTTATAGATTCGATTATTGATTCTTCCTATATAAAAAAAAATAATTTAATTTTTATTTTCAAATTGAATTCTTTTAAAGCATATTCATTTTAATCCGTTTTTCGACGTAAACTTACAAATATATAAATTTATTATTTACAAATATACAAGGGTCATTTGATAAGTATGGTAAAAAAATAAAAAAAACTAAATTGAAAAATTTAATTTAATTAATTAATTAAATTAAACAATAAATAAATTTACCATACTTATCAAATGACCCTCGTATAACATATCTAGTACAATTAATTTTATTAATAATTTCTTATTGATTGATTTTTTATTTTTACTGTTTTAATAGTAAATATATTTTCAGGGCAAAATTACAAATTCAGAAATATTACTTAAAAATATTATTTTAAATTATTGATTTCACAACATATTATGTTTTTTCACTTTTTGTTATACCAAAAAAATAAATATAAAATTAATAATATATTAGGAATTTTTTTGATCAAACACAAAATTATTTGCATATTAAATAGGGTTTTATAAGTTTTATGTAAATTTAATTAATGAAAGTATGTAAAGAAATATATATATATATATATATATATATATATATATATATATATATATATATGTGTGTGTGTGTGTGTGTGTGTGTGTGTGTATGAGTAAGTATATACTCATAGAATAAACGAATGAATATAATGAATAATTGATAACATTCGAACTGACAATAGTACAAGTTCGTTAATATGATTTTTAGTTTTCAATTAAAAAAATTACATTAGCTATGGACTGAATTCTATTTTAATTTGTACTTGTTCGATCACTTTAGAAAAACTTTCGAACAACGTGAAATAACAAAGTTAGAAATCGTATAAAAGTTGGACAAAGAGAAAACAAAGAAAATGTGTGCTTTTTTATCGCCTTGAATACTTAATTTAGATTTCGTGAGAAAATGGTAAATAGACGTAGATTTATTTATTTTATTTTAAATGTAAGTAACATAAAAAATTAAACTCATATACGAGGGTCGTTTGATAAGTATGGTCAATTTATTTATTATTTAATTTAATTAAATTTTCAATTCAGTTTTGCTTACTTTTTTACCATACTTATCAAACGACCCTCATATATATATATATATATATATATATATATATATATATATATATATATATATAGAGAGAGAGAGAGAGAGAGAGAGAGAGATAGTATGTATGTAAGTAAACGTGTTTGAATAAAGCAAGAAACAGGATTCATTATTTATTAGTACTAAAAGGAATAATAGTTTATATTCATTTCTTTTGTTCGTACTGAATTGTAAAAAAATATGAAAATTATTAAAATTGAAGCGATAAACAGAAGCGTGAAGTAGTCCTGGTTGGAAATCGTGAACTAGAAGACATCAAAATAAGGATATCATTTGACACTGCTGATCCCACATTCATCCCACGTTTGGTCGGAATAGCCCGCAGGATTAGGTCATATATGCCGGTCGGGCTGGATTGTGCTTCCCGTTCTGTGTAATAGTGCAAGCATACATCCTCGACTACCATATAACCACTCGTAGCTTACAGAGTGAAATGGAAACAAAAAAAAGTACTTGAACGGCGTCAAGTACGTTTCTCGTTTCTTTTCAACGGGAAGTATCGAAAAAGATACGTCGTAAAATGAAACATCGCATACGAACATCGACGAATATCAGTTAGTTATCCCTTTTTTGTAACGTTCGTTTCATTTGATGACGTTGTGTTACAGGTGGCCGATGGCCACTTTGCTAAAGTCACACTGTATTATTGGAAATGACTTAATGGAAAAAGTGGCGAAAAGAAAAATATGTTTGATATTTGAGTCTTATTGACGTTTGTAGAGAACGATTTTTGTTTGTGGGCGCATGCTTTATAACATCTATTGAATTACTCGTTTGCTCGAAAGTGTAATAATGTTGTAATACTGACACATAGGTATTCTTAAACACACATGTACATACATACAACCACACATTCATCATATATATATATATATATATATATATATATATATATATATATATATATATATATATATATATATATATAAAAGAATTTACTGTCAGTGAATTTCAATCAATCATTTCATCTAAAGAAACATCTTAAAGATAATTTTGTAGAACGAAAAAATACACTTCTTGTAATCACTTAAACATTTTAATACTGGGATAAAATACTTTTATTAAATTCTTTATTAAATTAACACGTTCCTTTCATTAACACTGACTAGTACTTTGTTATAATATCCAAAATCCAAACGACGTGGGATGAATAATCAAACATTATTATTTTGTATATGTTTATATTAATAACGTATACTGAAATCAATAAAAAAATGAATTACATAAATTTATTTTTACACTTGTAGATATATTAGTCGTTATATTTTTGTATAAAGAATATAAATTTATGTACATATATATATATATATATATATATATATATATATATATATATATATAACATTTTTGTCCTAATCTGTAATTTTTCAAACATTTTATAAAAATAAATTAATATTCATTAAATAGTCATTTTTTCATAAATTATTTAACATTTTTAATCAAAGTAAGTGTTGTAGGTGAAAGAAAATGAAATATTACAGTTAAATACACTTTGTGAAAATAATGGCAACTCAAATAAATTATCAGAATATGGTAAAAAAATAGCGGATATCAGAACATGTATTTAATGATAGATATCCTGTTAAAGTAAACTATGTTCATAATATTAATTCGATCAGCCTGGTTAATGTAGTGAGTATGACCAAGTACCAGTGAGTGGTAACATTTAATGAGGTTTTCGCTCAGCAGTGGGCTGATATAAGCTGATATGATATGTGTGCGTGTGTATACAATAAATTGTTCAAAATATTAACAAAAATAAATTAACATTTTGATAATTGATTGAATAACCGATCATTGATAATTGATTTGTTTTAATATATTTTTAAGAAAAATATTTATTCAATTATTCATAAAATTGAATACATTTTTTTTTCGAAAAATAATAATGCATTTTACTGATATTTTTATTTACTTTCTGTATATAAATTGTTAATGTTTCACAATTTTTATAAAAAAAAAATTATAACATAGGAATTCAATTATGTTTTTCTTAGTGATATAATCAATATTTTCATTTATAAATACACGAATATATCGTTTTAATAATAATATTTTATACTAATTTTATCCACATTTAAAATTCATTTTAGACTAACAATATTTCTTAATGTGCTTGGAAAATATATAAGCTCATAGAAAATTGAATTTTTTTTTCAAACAATGGATAAAATTGTGTATATATAACAATATATGGTCATCTAAATGTGAAGTCTAGATTTGTGTTTTATAAAAAAGATATATATACATGTTTTCCTATACACATGTTTCTTTTTAATAAAACAATATTTAATAAAATAAAATCTAGGCGTCATATTTGGATATATATATAATATTAGAAATACAAAATATTAAGTAGTTTATTTTTATTTATCAACTAAAATCAATACATATATGTATAAGAATTTTCAATAACTTTGTAAACTTTTTTTTTTAATTTAAACAAAAAAACATATATAAACTTCATATCCTGTTATGTAAAAACACTTTAATTTACTAATGGCAATTGCAATTAAATGTCGCAGGCAGAATGTGTGGCATATGAACCGAGTAATGAATATCGCTGCTTTAGACAAATGATTTCTGGTTTTGAAAACGATCTGCAGTTACATTTACACAAAAGATACATTTACCGTTATAAACTAATACGCGTTTTGTGTTTCATCACTTCAATGTATAAATGTAGGATATTTCAATCAATGTTGTTTTTCAACATACATGAAATTGAAATAAAAAATACGTATACAGAAATTTTCAAAAAACGAGAGATTGAAAAAAATAAGCAAAAAAGAATTCAATAAAATAATATTTAACTTGAAAATGAAAATAGAATATTGATGTATTAATAAAATCGTCGATGTATTCTATTTATGATTCGGTTTCGTCAATTAAAATTTCTATATTCCTACATAAGTTTTAAAATACACAAACAATTAATAAGCTCAATATAATCCGAGTGAGGAATATTAACTTAATAATCTGATAAAAAATAAACACAAATTTAATAAGCATTTATACAGAGACTGGAGCAGATATTATAATCATTATCAAACTCGGCTTCTTGCCACGTGTCCAAATATTAGACTGTGTAAAATTTTCAATTAAGATAAAGGAATTAAACCACACTTGGAATACATTGGGTTAACTTATATTAAATCTGGCTGGAAAACTCATTAACAGTTTAAGAAAATTAGTACGGGATATGAGGGATCGGGTGTTTTATTTATCTATTTTTTTTATATTCTGATTGAGCTACTTGAGAGATAAGTATATTCGTGGACTTCGATTATACGAGCAAGATTACTTTTTATGTTATATCTTTATAATAATGACGATAAGAATAAAATAAAGTGATTCAGATAAAGTACGATATTTTTAAAGTTAAAAATATACACAGTTTAAAATGGAGAACAAACTTTTAACAAACGTAATAAAGAAAGTTCTATGAAAACAGTTTAATTAAATTAATAAGCTTTAAAAGAAAATGTTAAAAGTTCAAAATTAAAAAAGAATGTACATATATATATATATATAATATACATTTTGTACATTAATGATTTGTAATTTTATACTACAAATCAAAGGATTTTTTCTCGATTCTACAACTAAAGAAAATGTATTTAATTATTTTCTTCGACTGTTAAAACCATTTATACATCATTAACAAAATTAATAAAGAAGTAACAAAATAATTCAAAAAATCTTTTTGTGATTAGTATAGATTGTTTTGTACCTACCATAAATATAAAATAATAATTTCATGTGTCTGCATTTCAAAACTATGACATCAGAATTTTAATACGATAAGTAACAAAGAATAGACAAGAATTACTGAACGCTCTGAATAGATATTTTTGGTCGAGTAGTGATTTATTTGTGAAATTTGTTTTTACTAGAAAATATATTTTTAAAATAATATTCAGTCAATCTACTAGTACTTATGCCGAAAATAATTTTGACTGAAAAATTTAAAACATTGTTTTATATATTACTTTATAATATGTTTTTGTAAAATAGTTTAAGAAGAGAATAATAGTTTCAAATAATAAAATATGTGCAGTAATAACATAGTTACTGTGAGTAATTAATGCATAAAAAATCTTTATGAGGATTATTGAAAATTAAAGATATATATGTATGTATAAAAATAAATATGTACTAAGGAGCTCCTCATTCCTAGGGAGCTACACCACCCGCTCATTTCGCTCCACTCAACAATATTTATTTGCAATAGTTAAAGTTCGGAGATAATAGTTTAAGATCGGAATAGATTAATGTCAATAATTTTGCGATGAAATTTATATATATATATATAAAGATATATGAGTCATTTCATAAGTACTGTGATATTTTTGTGTTAGTAGGAATGAGCACTAGTAAAGCAAAATCCTAATTTAACAGTGGAAGAATTAGCCAAGCAGTTCTAATCAATTCATTTAAAAATTCATCGGCATCTGAAAACGATTGGTATATTCGAAGTTTGGTTAGTGGGTTTATTACAAATTATCTGAAACAACGAATGGATATCTGCATTTTTCATGTTTGTAAATTGGAAAAGAATTAATTTCTGAATCGAATTATTATCGATGACAAAAATTTGATTGTTTACAATAATATTGAAGAACTTCATTCAAGGAAGATTATATTTGGTTTGGTGGAATATGGATGGAATTATCAATCAAAACAATTTATCGAGGAAAAAAGGTCAGCACTAGCCAACTAAAAAGGCATAATTTTTTATTGTGACAATTCTTGGTTATACACGATATGAGAAACGTTGCAAAAACTGGAATAATTTGAATAGGAAAATATGACACGTCCATCGTATTTTCCTGTCTTGATACCAACAGATTATCATCTATTTTAAAGTCTCCAAAACCATATTAGTGGGAGACAGTCGAATAAAGAGATTGATGTGTGAAAAGAGTTCGATTTATTTTTTTAAAGAAAAACCAAGAGTTTTATCATCAGGGAATTGAAAATTTAAGATTAAGATAAGAAGAAGTTGTGAGTAATAATGGAAAATGTAATTTATATTTTTAATTTCAAAACTTTCTATTAAAAAAAAACGTATATATAAAATATATTTTTAAATTTCTACTATATTTATGCTTAATTATATTGAAAGTCTTCAAAATATTTGACAGGTTTATAAAATAACAAAAGTTTTCTTAGAGAACCTAACATATAATTAATGATTTATATATATATATATATATATATATATATATATATGTGTGTGTGTGTGTGTATGTACATTTCGTTAAAAAGCTAACAAGCCCGTTGCGATTGTATTTAACATTTGAATTAATTATAGAACATGCACGTCAATGTAAAATAACACTCATGTTAATGCGAATACAGTAATATTTTATAAATATGACATTATGCGTGACTCATTTCGGATGCAAATTGTTACTGTAAAAACGAACTTTTTCACACTTTTTCTATGTACACAAGAGACGTAAGAAAAAAGTATACAATACGAACACCTTAAACATATTAAAAAAATAAGCTCGAGTCCTGTAAATTCTGCAAGATTAATTAGGCGAGTATAACCGTGCTTTTTTATTACGAGCATTATACTAAATGGAAAGATAATGAAATATAAGCAGCATAAGTAGACGCTGTTTTAAAAATAGCGACACGCAGGCAAGTTTTAAAAAGCACATACTATTTATAAAAGTACACACATTTATATATATATATATATATATATATATATATATATATATATATATATATATATATAAATAATGTTCATATTTTCTAACTACGTGACTGTATTGATTATTATAACTTTATATTTTATGTTTAATATTTGGTCTTAACAATTTCTAAATATTTATTCTCCCTATTCATTAAAACGTTCCTACGTAATATTGTTTATTTTTCATTGCAAAAATAAACAGATTAATTAAAGTCCACCCACAGACTTCAACAAAGATTTCATACATCAAACAATAGAAATTGAGTAATACAATTATCAAGATTTTAATATATTTAGAAATTGAACAAACAATAGAAAATAAGCTCATTATATAATTGGTGATGGTTGAATGTAAAACGATTAAAATGTACGTTTGAATTAATAAAGAAAGTTGAATAAATATTTAATTAAAAATGTAACTAGAATTTTCATTAAGTTAATAAGCTTTTGATGGAAATAGTAAAAAGAGAATTAAATTTTCTTCTAAGGTTATAAATAGATTTAAAATTATTGTTTAAATAAAATATGAAATACATTGAATAATCATAAACGAAATTTATAATTAAGAGAATCTAATTGACAACTTTTCAAGCCGATTATTTTGAATAATTCTACGCAGGAGAAATTAAAAAAAAATATTGAAAAGTAAAATTTATTTTTACATAAGTTGTTAAATAAATTAACTTACATATAAAATTTAGTGAAAATTTTCAGAATATTACTAAAAGTAAATTTATCATTCTGTTCTAATATCAATGTAAAGACCAGTTTTGTTACTTTCTTTGTATATTTTAACAACATATATTGCGTTTGCTAATACTGAGATAAAATGTGCAATGTCACTGTAAACATTTTCCCTTGTACAATTAACAACCAGCTTACAGAGTTGAGCTAAATACTAAATTCCAGGGTTTAATACAGTTTCTGACACCACATATGCGGTTGTATAATTTAAGAAAATAAACACGGTACATTTGAGTTCATCTTTTATATGAGATTTTAAATTGTAGGATTTAACAAGAAAAAAAAGTAATGGACTACGAACTATTTTTCATGTCCACACTATAATACAACAAAGATTTCATTCTATGAATATTTAGGTTTGACATTTCTCTTCTAATACAAAAACCTGGCACTGATAAAATAAACATTTTTAGTGAATATCCGAGGCGAAAACTTATGTGACAAATTTCACAAAAAAAGTGTGTAAAAAAGCAGAACCGTGACCGCCCACAAACAAATGAGAAAGTTACCAACCCTCCCGGAACAAATTTTACAAAGCTATTTCTGAACTTCTAGCTTCGCGTAAAGGAAACATGAGTGTAGGTAGGTGGTATAAGTTGAACCCATTCTTGCATATATCGACCTTAAAGCACGATGCCCGCTGTTGTTATAAAACGTTGCTTTATTTATCCTTTCCTCTTCCATGCAAAAATGTGTCAATATTGCACACACGTACATACATATTTTGTTTGTGTGACACCGTATCCTGCATTTTTCCCCATTGTAATTTTCACTGTGATTTTCAATGTTCGTCGTTTCCGATTTACGGCCTCTCTATTGATATAAACTTGAACAGATAATTCTGACATTTCGAAATGAGAAAAATTTTTCAAAACAAACAACATTTATGAAAAAAGTATTTTTTCATTGTAGCTGTTTCTGTTGCGATGTACGCATAGCTATATTAATTAACTTTTTTAATGGGAACAGTTTTTATTGAAAATGATTTTAATTACTGTAAACTTTTTTGAATATATTTATTTATATATATATATATATATATACGTGCACAAAGATATAAAGAGAAAAATTTTATTTTTAAATTATATATATATTCAATAGTTATAAACATTTTTAAATACAAATAAAATAAAATATCAAAAAGATTGATATTATTTAGTTTATATTTTCTAAATAAAAATATATTGCGTATATAAATTTTAATTATAATTAAAATACAATAATTATACGTAACGAAAACATAGAAATACAATTAGTGATAGATAAAATTATTTTTATGTATAGTCATATATATATAGACATTCAAATTAATAAAATAAATTTAAGTGCACATTCATATCATAAAAAATTATATAAAATTGTGTAGGAAGTAAAAACAAGGTAAATATACAAATTTATAGTTTTTGTAATGTTGTCTGATAATTTTTACTATATTAAAATGCAATAAAAAATTAGTGACTAGTTTTGAGTAAATTTAGAAAAAATCACTGTTTCTTTATTAGAAATGTTTTAGTGATTCTTATATATTTTTCATAACTTTATATGAATTAATAAAAAAAAACTAATGGAAAAGAATTTGACGATACCCTATAATCAGAGTAGGAAATTATCTGATTAAATTTTCATCTGATTAAAAATTAAGTCATAATTTCTTAGTCCTGAAAATGATTAAAAATCTAATGACTAAATTTTCAATCAAATAATCATGTCATTTTAGTCATTTTTTAATAAAAAATCATTTGGACAAAAATTTAATAAGATAAAAATTTCAAGATAGTTTTTTTTCTTATGTATTAACTTCTTTTCGGAAATGAATCTTTGATAAACAGAATTCATCCCATTTTATTGCCTAAAAGGATTGTTTCTTATTTTAACTGTTTTACATACTCCTATGAAAATAATTAAGAAATTATTATATTTTGTTGATAATCATTGAAAATTCAATTTCGATAAAATTACAAATTAAATTTCGTTAAAAATTATTTACAATTTCATCAAACAAAATAATTTTATTTAAAAATTTGATTTTTATCTTTTAAATATTTTTTCGTGACGATTCAATCAATAGTCATATTCAACTAATATTGCACAATTTTGAATATTAAAATCAAATCATTTATTATTCGTTTAAAATGATTGATGATTAAAAAATCAATCATGAATAATAATTAATTTATTAGTTGTTAGTTACAGACTGATTTAAAAATGACTAATTTCAAATCAATCGTTTTATCAATCGCTTGTAACGATTAACGACTAATAAATAATCAAAAATAACGATTAATTTTACACAATTAAAATTTTAGTCGGGTAATTTTTACCCTATTTTGTCGATACTATGATCGATTTTTATACCAAATAAAAAAACATATCACTAATTATAATATAAATTTACTATTAAGTAAAGGATTTATTTTAATTGAATCGTTTTTACTTAAAAAAATGAAAATATATCATTCACTTTAAATCTTTTCTAGTAGATAAAGAATGATATTTTTCAAATTTACTCAAAACTAGTTACTAATTTTTTGTTACATTTTAATATAGTAAAAATTATCAGATAATATTAAAAAATATAAATTTGGATATTTACCTTGTTTTTCCTTCTTTAACAATTTTATATAAATTTTGTGACAGGAATGTGCACTTAACTATGTTTTATTAATTTGAATTTCTATATATGTATATTACGATATATAAAAAATAATTTTATCTATCAAAAATTATATTTCTATGTTATCATTATGTATAATTATTGTATTTGAATTATAATTAAAATTTATGTGCGCAATATAAACTAAATAATTTTTAATACATAATTTAATACATTTTCATTAATAAATGAAAAAGAATAGATTAAAAAATTAGATATCAAAAATAGAAAATTCAAATGAATAGAAAAGTCAATTTTTTAAAAGGCTATTTAAATAGAAAATATTCTTTTAGATTTTTTAATTATAAATCTTAACTATAGAATTATATATCGATCGACATAATTCTCCGAAATGTAACAAAAATTTCTTTACGAAAATCACATTCACTTTCTATCATTGGTCCTGTATATAAGACGGTACTGAAATTAGGTCAAAATATGAATTTTCATTGGAATCGACGTTTCATAGCGAAAATACGTCTGTCGGTAAGCTGAAAATGAATTTCATCGACACGATCACAATACAACCGCTTTCGCCCGGCCACGACGGCTGCCACTGAATTTTCGACAGTGTTATTGAGGAAGAAAAAACCGAGAAAAGTTTTTGTCGACCTATGAAAACACTTCGCTAGCAATACAAAAGCACGATATGATTTTTGTAAATCTGCAATCTCGTATTGTGTTCGAGCGAGAATAGCGTTTTGCCGCGACAAGTACAATTCGATTATGGCGACGTGTTTGCAATAACGTCTCTCACGCTAAATAGTCTTTTGCGCTCGATTTTCGTTTTAATTTTTTTCTTCGGTGACTATCAACAAAGAATATTTAAATAATATATGTCATAAACAGCAGATGTCATTCCGTTATAAAAGAAATAGTGATAAAAATGTCAAGTTTCTTATATGTTAAAAAAAGATAGAACTGTTTTAAAAAATAATGCTTTGGCTATAAATTTAATTTTAATTTTAGTACTTTATATATATGTATATATATATATATATATATATATATATATATATATATATACATATGTGTGTGTAAAACAGTATATACTAATCTGAAAAAATAAAATACAAAACAATGCTTTCCGTATAAATCATTTGTAAAAGCATTGTTTTATAACAAAGCCTTTATTTAAAACAGAATTGTAAAATTTTATAAAAGTATTCAATAATCATTATTGTCGAATGTTTATCTTTCATATTTATTTCAGTAACCATAATATTATTTTTCAAATTTCAGTATTACGAAAATTTAAAATTCCGTACTTTAATGATGACGACATTGAAATGTATAAAAGCGAAAAAGTGGTCAATTTCTAAATAAATACATATGTAAAAAGATTTCTAATATTAAAGAATATTTAATTTATGAAAAAGGGAATTAAATACAGTATCGAATTAATTGTGAAAAAAACATTGTTCTTACTCAGTAAGTTATTTATAAACAAAAAAATATGAATATTAAGAAATAAGAGATTTAATAAAGAAATAAAATATTTTTTAAACTTTTCATTATTTTGGTTAAATAATTTCTTGTACAGGGCAGCCTAAATGAGCTTAAAGGGTTTAGACGTACATTTACTATCCTTCAGTACTATTCAGGACACCCTATATATGTTTATGAATGTGTTGTTAATTTTGAGATTCAAATTTGTTTCATTAGGATAATTATTTATTAATGGTAGTAGAATAGTTAAATTTTAATTATATAGGATCGTCAAAATATGATGACTAGATTTCTGATTTATTAAAAAGAAATAAAATAAATTATACACATGTTTTTTTTAATAAAACACACATCTAAGGGTCACATTTGGATGACTCTATATAATAATCAATAAAAAATCAAGTTTTTATGGAAGAAAGCAAAGAATATATTGGATATAAAAACATATCGAAAATATTTTTTTGTAATCAAAAATAACTGATTTAAAATATTTATAAATATTTAAAAAAGCTCCTTTATTAATTACAATAATTCTAATGATAATATTGAAAAAAATATGGTTTTAATAAGCAGATTCGATTATGGTCTATTTGGATATCAATTATAATCTTGTTTTTTCAAATAGGAATCTTTTAAATTCACTCAAGAGCACTTTAAATAAAAATGAATCATTATAAAGGACGAATAAAGAGCAGTTTTCAATTAGTTGCCAAATTGACTTTTTTAAAGGAACACACAAGTTAATTTAACATTGAATTTATTTTATTTATTAGATAAAAAATTGCAAGAAATAATATTTTTTTAAAAAATATATAACTAATACTTTTTGATTTTTAAAATAGATTTTAAAATTTAAAAAAATATTCTGAATTAGAATTTAAAATATTATTTTGAATTTTTTGGATAAATATAGCGCCCCAAATGAAATTAAAGAATAGTAAAAAATAATAAATGATCGTAAGGAAATAAAGGCATGTTTAAATTATTTTTTCTTAATTGAGTTATTCTATACATAAAGATGTTTTTCAAGCGTGATAGAACTTTAAATTGAATCTCTATCGAAAGTTCTATCTAACTCGAAAAAACACTATCATATTTTGATATATAAATACACAAACATGGTGTTTTTTAGGTTAGATAGAACTTTCGATAGGGATTTAATTTAAAGTTCTGTTACGCTTAAAAAAATCTATATTATTTATATTATTAGAGAAACAATGAATAAAGTATATCGAGTTTTCTTTCTCATTTTAAACTAATTTGTATATATTTAAAAATAAGGTAGAAATATGTATTAATTATCCGATAGATGAAATTAATCACTTCTATTCATAATAAAAATTAATTTTCTTCTAAGAAATTTCCAATTGTCACATTCTATTAACGTATGTATTTTACATGAAAGAAAGACAACGAATGTTGAATTCGTTTATATGATTGTCGCGTGTCTGTAAATGTAAAAGCAGAAATATTTTTCCACTCTACTGACTTCTTTAATTATTATAAAGGTACTAGAGTCTGAAACGCTCTTACGTAGTGTTTTGAAATCCATGCCGCACTCATTATTTTTTTTTCGAAAAATAATTTCTATAGACGTTAATTAACCTTAATATTGTGAAACTTTTCAACTTGAAACAAAAATAAACTTAAATTATTTCGTTATTTTTGGACGCTTAATTAATTTTTAAATATTATTCTCGTACCGTTTACCTAGTTCTCTTTTTAATTATTAAAAATAAAGAATGATAAAGATTCATTATTTTGATTGCACATGAAATTTTATTTTCTATAAACAAAAAAAGGTTATAAAATTAATATTTGTTTGCAATATAAAAGATTATTTAGAATTAAACTGAATGAAACGTTTATTATTCCGTTGGAATACATAAATAAATATGGAAATCAAAAAGTGAATTGTATTGTCGAGAAAAAAAAGAAACAAAATAAAACCGAAATGAATTCAGTTTTTTCTGCACAAAATATTTCCAGACGATGCTATATTACAAACATAAACGAATTTTATCATTTCTGTATCCATTCAAAAAAAAATTGTTATGAAACGAAATAAACGCAGTACTGGAAATCCATCGCATTGTATTATTTCGCGCATCAACACACAGCGTACGGAGAACAAAAAAAATATTTCGATAAGATTATGATGTTTTGGTAATTTTTATGGACGCGATAAACTTGACATAGAGTACGAAGTTTTCCGAACATGAGAATTTCATGTTCGAGAACAGAGAAAGCGAGTCATTAATCAAATGCACGGCAACGTAGAACAAAGCATTATAATCGTGATAAAAAAATGTGTTGTTCAACCAATTTCCTAAATTACAAAATGTTAGAAGCTGCCTATCAAAGGCATATAGTTATGACGCCTATTTACTAACAGAATATGTTATTAAAATGGATATTTGGCCGGAACGAAAATATCATTTATCACATATATCATGTTTGATGAAAGCTTTGGAGTTTTCGCTTTGTTCTCTAAGTTATTTTTGGTGTCTTTTTTACGGAAAGATGAAAATAAAGGTACAACTTATATATATTATTACCATCTGTGTTTCATAAACAAAACTGAATTAGATTTTCAGTATAAATTAAAAAATAATAAACATTTATTGTTAATATTATTTAATTAAGATTCATTTATTTATTATGTAGTGGCAAATTTATTTTAACTCAAATTAATAAAATTTCATAAAAATGTACATTAATTAATAATTGTTTACTTCATTTAAATTTACTTGCAACGCTTTATTTAATTTCAATTAAATACTTGAAATATTCATGAATAAATCAAATAAATAAAATTGTGTATTGCTCACAGAATATTTATTTATTTATTTTTTGGATAATTTTCCATCTCTCAACTATTCCATTTCAATGTTTGTTAATTGTATAATAGTTTAATTCGCTGATCCGTACTGTAATACATAACACTTTTAAAGTTTTCAACGAGGCAAGTGTAGTTAAATAGGTAGAAAGTTGAAGCGTTAAACGATTTATTTTGACCTTGTGTTATATTTAGAGCGTTGTAAAAATTAAATTTATATCAGCAGTTTAATTAAATACAAATAAATCTTTTGTTTACAACTAGAATAAAATTATGTAAATGTTGTTACACAGATATACATACATACATACATACATACATATATATATATATATATATATATATATATATATATAAAGCTTAAAAAAGTTTTTTTATAAAAATAATTATTCTAAAAACGAATTCTTACTGTTTGCTGGAGTAATATATATTATATTTTTTCAGAAAAATAAACTATTTCTAAATTACTAATATACAGTGATCTCAAATGACACTGAAGGGTTTAAACATATATTTACTTGCTTAATATTATTTACTATTCTTTAATCTCATTTGGGCCATCTATGTAAATATATAAAAAATAACAATATATGTAAATTTCATAAGTATATGGTGATCCAAATGAGACTTAAGGGTTTAGTAGACATACATTTACTTTTTACTCATTAACCATTTTCTTTACTATCTTTCAGTTTTATTTGGGCAACTTTACAAACACTAGAATTGTCAATATTATTTTATATATATATACTTTCATATAGAATTATTTTATAAACATAAAAGTGTATTATATTTCAGTAAGTCTCGAATTATGTTAGTTTCATTTTTATATAAATAAATAATATACAAAAATTATAATCACTTTTTTGATAATGATTCAATAAATAATTGAGTGGGAAATATTGTTCCAAATAAATTTATAATTATCTTTAAATTAAAATTAGTACGATTGAAAATTTTAGTCTATTGTAAATTGTTAATTGTAAAGTAATATTTTTAGTTATATTATTTGTACTTGTATATATATATATATATATATATATATATATATACATATATATATATATATATATATATATATGTATACAGGTGTTCCAATATGAGTGCACACTCATCATTCACTCAAAAAATGATGCGTTTAATTCCAAAATTAAAATGGCCGTTCCTGATGACATACATACATACATACATACATACATACATATAAATATATATATATATATATTTATATGTGTGTGTGTGTCTGTGTATATATGTATGTATAATGTATCAAATTTTTAAGAAAACACTAATGCAGCGTTTATAAATAGTTCATTGTAACAGTCAATTACACATGAGTATTTCATATTAATTAATCTAATTGAATGACCGATTTAAATTGTACTTGTAGTGGAAAATAAATTAATTCGAAGGGATAATTAAATCTAGCCGCTAATATGTGAAAAGAAAATCATTCTGACAATAAAAGATGTATTCTAACTTAATTGGCGCATCAATCTTAATGAAGAGGGTTCTTCAGAAAACTTTTTCGGCCATGGTAGAAGTTCATCATACTTGTCCGTGAAAGTAACTTCGAAATCAGTGAAATAAAAAGAACACGGATTGTGTTTAATGATCAGAGACGTACATAAGCTATCATATATATATATATATATATATATATATATATATATATATATATATATATATATATATATATATTTGTATACGTGAGTGTAACAATATTATGGACGCGTATAAGTTATGTAACTACTTCTGAATGCTGACATTAAACCATAAAACATTTTATTTGATAAGGATACTAAATTAAGATCAATAAAAAGTTTTTTTAGTGTGCTATTTGGTTGACAATTTATTGCTAAAAAGCTTTTTAATCTATTAAAAACATGAAAAAAGTGAAATGGATGAATTAAAGATATGTAAATTTTTATTTGCAACATATATTTGTAAATTTTCTTTTATATAGGTATTTAACAATAGTCAAATAATAAAATATCTAACTAATTAATTTATATTAGGTTGGCAAGTATCTCCCTTCGGCTTTTTTTTTGTACATAGCTGCGAAATTCAAAAAACCAGAAGGCGGAAGGGAGATATTTGCCAACCTAATATAAAAAAATAACGTTACATTCATTATTAAAATATTTATAAAATGATATTAATTTATTACTTTTCATTTCTTTATAAAGTTTTTATAAATGTATTATATTATTTTTCGAATAAAAATATATTTATTAAAAATCGAAATATTAATTAAAATTAAAAATCGAAATATAAAAAAAATTAAAAATATCAAAGGTAAATAAATTATTTTAAAATAAACAATACACATATTTTACCAGGCAAGATATATTAAACAATATTTTTGTAATACATGTAAGATATAATAAATGTAATAGTTTTTTTAATAAATGTAAGATAAAGTGTTTTTTAAGCGTGATAAAACTTAAAATTAAAAATCTATTGAAAGTTCTATCCAACCTAAAAAACATATTATATAAATATATATATATATATATATATATATATATATATATATATATATATATATATATATATATATATATAATCAACTTCTTTATATCTTTGCTGGATGAAGATCTCTCTCAAAATTTATAATTTCGATTGAACCAATGACTTCCTCTTCCAGTCTATTCCGATATTTTTTTTATATCTCTTTCTTATTTATCCATGTATCTTTTTTCTGTTTTCTTATATATCTTAGTTCTTAACCTCTCTTTTCTATCTTTATATATATATATATATATATATATATATATATATATATATATATATATATATATATATATATAAGGCAACTTTAAAAAAATAAAATTCAAATTTTCTTTGAAGTTGTATTTATTTTACTGATTGATCTTGTAAAAGGAAAAAAAAACTGATGAGAATTAATTATAATGAATTCTGTAGACAGAAAATATTTTTTTATAAAAATTGTAAATGACAATAATTAGAATTTCATATAAGCATATATATATATATATATATATATATATATATATATATATATATATATA
Organism: Neoneuromus ignobilis; assembly: GCA_029203775.1. Classification (NCBI taxonomy): domain Eukaryota; kingdom Metazoa; phylum Arthropoda; class Insecta; order Megaloptera; family Corydalidae; genus Neoneuromus; species Neoneuromus ignobilis. The sequence goes on along the minus strand of CP092087.1, from coordinate 9,324,396 downwards.
TATATATATATATATATATATATATATATATGTATGTTTATAAATTCTATTGTGCAGTTTCATTTATGTTGCATTATTAGCTGAGATATTTACATGTTACCTTTTAAGAGATACATAATATAAGCAATCTCACATAAAATAATTAATATTACATGTTTTCCCACTGAACGCCCACAAATTGTTCTCTTCATCCATAAATGAATTACTCCAGTGAATGCGAAGACATACTAATGCATATTGAACAGATCATGGGATTAATTCAATTGAAATACAGTTTTAGTTTCGGATGCATCACGTGCCATTTTCACTGTCGTATTAAACTGCAGAATAATAATCCGAGCGAAGCGAAGAGAACGAACACACAATTCAGGAAACCCGAAACGTTGCGAAGACAATTTCAGAACAGTGTTTTCGGCGAATATGCATAAACTATATTCCGATAATGTATGTATCGCAATTGTATTATATTATTGTGCCTTTATCTTCGAGATGTGATAAACTGATATTACGTTTCTGGCCTCACGACTCGTTGAAGTTACAATGGTCAGCTCGACTATAACAACAACTAATACCACCACTATAACCTACCCTTATATAAAACACTCGGCGACTATTGTTTATCCAGAGTTTGCTGAACTGGCCGATATTATCGTAAGTTTGATCTGGAACGTTAAAATATATTGCATGTTTTTCTTGCGTCCGACCACAAATTGTTCAATGTTTGTGTTTTAGTTCCTGTTTGTTTTTCGTGCAATGTAAATATTTTTCGTCGCGTTGGACAATTAGTAGCGTAATGATTATATTTTGTTAATAAAACGATTATACGCGATATAAAGTCGTATCACCATTATTATACAGAACTGTGACTATATTTTTAGAAATACAAAAAGATGCCTTTTCTTGTACAATTAGAAAATTAAACATTAATTGATTGATAAACGAATCTTTTTCATAAACTCGTTTAAAAAAAATAGATTTTTATATACAACTGAAAAATTCTATCAACAACAACAACAAAAAACTTTTTAAGCGAAAGTGTTATAATATGTCCAGTAAACGAATATAACGGTGATAATACATTAATTCAAATCGAACTAGTTAGAAAACAGTCACGAATTTATACGTGATTGATCATTTGAACGGGTTAATGGAATTTTTAAAATCATATCACAAAATCATTTAATTAATAAATGGAAATAAATTTCATATTACACCACTGATTATATCTGAACTATAGGATCATTCAAATATGACGTATAGATTTGTGTTTTATTAAAAAGAAACATGTATATATAGGGTGGTGTATAGAGAAACTTGTGTATAATTTCTTTTTAATAAAACACAAATCTAGGCGTCACATTTGGACGACCTATATAATGTATTATTTGGCAAGGTTTTTTATAAATCTCAATTTATAATTTCGAGTATAGTTTTAACATTACAAATAAAATTTCAATGTAAAAAAAATTTTACAATTTGTATAAAAAAATATGAAATATGAAAATAATTACTAAAAGTTACTATACAAAATGTATAAACTAATCATTTATCTAATAATTTAATATATACACTATAAGTAAATAAAATTACCATTTTAGTAAATAATGAAGAAATAGATTCGTTTCTTAAAAAAATAAATAAACAGTTTAAAATTAATATAACTAACTATCAAAATATTTTAAAAAATATAAATAAGACAGAAAAATATATTCTTTACTAAATGAATATAAATTTTGGAAAAAAAACGAAACAGATACTCAATAATACATTAAATATTCTGGCATTTTGTTGTATGTATTTCTTAAATAAAAATTATGAAGTTGAATTCCTGTATTTAAAATGACAATACTTCAAGCAGATTTAATTATTTAAAGGGGGCAAAAAAATTTCGAATCCGAATGTCCAAAAACATACGATCCAATAATAATACCACAAATATATATATATTAGGTTGGCAAATATCTCCCTTCCGCCTTCTGGTCTTTTGAATTTCGCAGCTATGTACAAAAAAAAAAAAAAAAAAAAATACTTGCTAACTAATATATATATATATATATATATATATATATATATATATATATATATATATATATATATATATATATATATATATATATATATAAACAAGGTTTTTCACAAATGCGTAAATAAGGTCCAAACAATTTCAAACATAAAAAAATAAATAATCTTGTATTGTGAAAATAAGTTTATTTGGAAATGAAATGATTTTTCTAACTAATTGTGAAGATGTTTTATTTGAAAAGAAAGAAATGTATTTTAAAATGAGAAAATATGCATGTTTTTTAAGAAAATAACAATTTTTTACTGAAAAAAAATTAGTATACAAGAAACATATCAGATGTTATTAAAAGAAACATGATAACAAGAAATATTCAAATATTTATGATGAAAAAATAAGACATTTTTCTAAAAATATTCTAGTCATTATTTTTGTGCTTTAAATATATTTTTAAAAATTTTTTCTCTCTTTATATATATATATATATATATATATATATATATATATATATATATATATATATAATTTACAACACACACACATATATATATATATATATATATATATATATATATATATATATATCCGTGAAACATAGGTCTTGAATATCACAATAATTCAACGGTGTCAACCAACACAAAGAAGCATGAAAATATACATGTTAAAAAAAATAAGAAAAAATAAAAAGGAAAACTGAATGGATTAGTTAACAAAACAAAATTTAAGAATTTTATGAGAAAAGTAAAAAGTTTGAAATGAAAATACGTCAGTTATAAGAAAAATAGACTACCATCGGTGGATAAGAGAAATAACTGATTGGAAATGTAGATATAAAAGAAAACCCAGAAAGAGATTTATGAATAGATGGAATAGAGAAATACAAGAAATTTTGGAAAAGGTCTTCATCCAGCAGTGGATAGAAAAAGGTTAATAATTTACACACAAACACACACAAATATATATATATATATATATATATATATATATATATATATTTCACTGAATTCATAGAAATAAAAAAAAATTATCGAACAGAAAAAGAAAAAAATACAAAAATTTTAATTTCAAAATTCAGTTATGTTTTTGATAATAAATATATAATTTCACCAATTATTGATTTCATTACGCCATTCCTGATATTTTCGAATAAATATATTTTAAACTTAATCTAAGTTTCTGTACAGTAAAGTATGTTATATTTTCTCTACATATTTTATTTTATTTTTCCAAACGTAATTTTTATACACAATTTTAGTACGAGTAAAAAGACATCAAAAGAAAATAATATAAATCTTCCTTAAAAATGTTCATTAAAAAGAAAACACATTGTAGGCAGATTGAATATAATTATGCATTGAATTTAAGGCACATAACCACATTTAAACATTACGCGGTAATATATTTTTAACACGATATTCAAATGATTTTATTAAATGAATCACTAAAATTTTTTCATGCAAGAAATCAATTTTTAAGGCTTTAAGATTTTACACAAAGACTGTTCAACTCTCATTAATTAAACACAATACTTGTTTACTATTTGCACCAACATATTTTAATATCCATGGTATCAACCTCTAAGTATGGAACTGAAGATAGTAGTATAGCTATAGAAATATATATTGGCCAATTGTTGTATAATGTTATATAAAATTTTGTAATATTTAAGAGTGATCTGTTAAAAGACAAATTAGTGACAGTTCTAAAATCAATCAAGACAATGAAGAAAAAAAAGAATATAAATAATTAGGGTTGAAAAAATTATTTTATTAGGTCGTATTTTATGAAATATCAGATTATTCAAAGAGAAATAAACATTGATTTTTTAATGTCGAGATTTTTAACCATTCCCATGTTCTTGAGATGGTTATCGATAGTTTTGTAACATACTCTGGGATCAGCTCCCATCAGCGCTTGAAGAACATCATCATCAACAAGGACAGGTGGTTTTCCGCGAGGCTTATTCTTTAAGTCCTTTTTTCTACAACAGAATTTTCCGAACCATCTCTGTACGGTTCGTTCATTAGAGGTATCATCGCCAAACACAGTGTTGATATTGAGAGAGGTATATGGCGCGCTATTACTCAATTTGAACTCGTAAAAAAATAACCCTTATTTCCTTGGCCAACACCATTATACAATTTTTTGCGAAAATTACAGTTATACAAAAATTTTATAAAAAAATAACTGTAACTTACTGAGAATTGCATGAACTTGAAATGAGCACAAAAAACATAACTTTTAAACATATAACTAATCACTTGAACACTCAATTTGTGACTGATGAGAGATCTGACATTTCATATTACACGATCTAATATTTGGATGATAAGAAAGTATTAATATCAATTTATTGGCACAATAATGGGTATTTGGTAATGTTTCAATGCAATTAAATTAATATTTAAAAATTATGGGATTAAGAAAATATTTCATTCGATGCGATTTGCCAGAGCATTGTCTCGATTATCATGATTTTGTTTCGTTTAGTATTTTATCTCTGATAAATTATTGTAAAAATAAATACATCGTTCGCATTACAATCCTAAACCCAGATCATTATATGTTATGATAGCAAAAATATCATCAAAGAACTATACATTATTCTATACCATTTGTCAACACATATGTACTGAACACAAATATATCCCTGTTGCGCGTATACTAAAGAGAACTGAAAATTACCCATCTGCTACATTGTTACAGTACAATAAAATGAAATTGCACATTTCGCGACTCTCACTGAGAAAAGAATAAGTTTGCGGCGGTGTAAGCGGGAGGTATTGTCTTTTTGCAGCCATCGAGAAGTGTTAGTTCTTGTGTGTGATGCTGTTTCATGTGAGACGAACGGATTCGTCGGGGGTGAGAATTTCATCAGATTGAATTTCTATTCAGTCGTGTGTTTTTCATGAAAGTGAAAGCTAACTGCAGTGGCGGACGAAAAACGTCGCAGGCTTTGAAAAATTTATAACCTAACGCACAAAATCCACAATGCTTATTGTCCTTTGGGAATAATATATTTCTATTTTTTATTGCAGCTATTTTCAAAAATATATCAAACACTAGAATGATTTACAACTGCAATTTATAATCTATACGATGATGTTTGAACAAGGGAAAGCAAAGGTGAAAAAGTATATTTAAAAGATATATATATATATATATATATATATATATATATATATATATATATATATATATATATATATTTATATATATATAAATAAAATGTGAACTTTTATCCTATTTTAAATTTACATGTAGACAAAATCAATAAAAATTACATTTAAAAATATTAAATAAAATGCATATCAACAATTTTACAAAAATAAATAGTTACCCTATAGGATTTTGAAATAAATAATTAATAATAAAACTACAGTCAGACAAATCAGCAAAAAAAAAATAAGGTTATCCAAATGTGACGCCTAGATTTGTGTTATATTAAAAAGAAACATGTGTATAGTTAATTTTATTTCTTTTTAATAAAACACAAATCTAGGTGTCACATTTGGATGACCCTATATTAATCTAAATTAGTTAAATGCTGTTAAAAATATTTGTAACATTTTATTAACACTCTCAATCGGGCGTTTTTATTATAAATATTGACTTGGTCTGATTTTTTTGTCAGAAAATATGATGGGTTTCTTCAAATTGATGTCTTTTAAATTAATGGAGATATTGATATGAAAATTAATGATGTATTAAAGGCTTAGATTAGTATTTTTGAATTATTTCTTAAATATTATTCAAATTACATATTATTTCAAATATTTGTATTCATCCAAATTTTTTTTCATTATTTAGAAATTATGTTTTGGATTTATACAATAGATACAAAATTCACTTTTGTATAAAATTTGAGAAAACAAGAAGAAAATTTGGTAAAGAAAACAAGGTAAAGAAAATTTGCACTCTTTATACATATTGCAGAATTTTTTATTTTATGAGGAGCGTAAACTCAACATATTTTTTTATTTCGGGTTGGCATTTTTAATTGTTTTTTTTTTTAGATCTATGGAGAATTTTTGTAAAGGTGAAAATAACGATGCAGATGGTCATTTGATTGCAAACAAGACTAAATATGCAATTTATTCTCTTTAGTTATATAATTTTTATTTTTATATAACCAGGGGGCTCTTTTCCCTATTCGATTTGCTCATCAATCCAATTTTCTCCTATTTAACAATGTAAATAAAATATGAAAAATAATACTTCGAAGAGTTTGCTTAAAAATCTTTTTTCTATTTTTTGTTAATTATAATATTTCATAAAATAGGTATTTAGGTAATTATTGGAAAATTTCAGAAAAATTCAGAAAAAATTTACATCAACGCGGAGGTGGAGGCAGACTATATATTCTTTTATAAATAGAAAGATAATCGATTATGAATTCGAATTTTTCAATAATTCAACTAGAAATAAATATACTTATTGTAATTTCTGTGACGGTTTATAACAAAGAGAATTTACGATTGCTTGAATTTTCACCAAATATAAAATGGATGCATATATAAAGATTGCTATATACTTCCTAGAACATTGCATTTGTACACTTTTTGTGAAAACCAAAGCGTTTTCAATATTTACATATTGCAATCTGTAACGCAAATTGGCGTTCCTGGTAGATAACGTAAATTTTAGTTAGAACGCCAGTTGGTGTACTCGGTCGTTAAAGTATAAAATATTTTTTTTTATTTTTCACCGAAATAGAAAAAGGTTAATTTTAACCAAATATTAAAATAATAATATTGAAAATTCAAGATCTACAGAAATTATAGAAGTTAAACTAAGATTAGAAAATATTTACAAAATTTCCATAAATATAAAAAAATTAAATTTCATTTTGACACAAATAAAATATTATCCCCAACTCCACAAAGAGTTCATTTATTGAATACTTGATAACATATTGAGGTGTTGGTGGTAAAGGTGGATAGAATAATTCATTCGAGTGAATTTCATACATTTTCAAAATAAACTAAATTTTATTATCATGACCACAACAAATATATAAAAAAATTGATAATTACAAAAAAAAAATAATTAAAAATGTATATTAGAAATTATATCATTATTTATATTTTAATTATTAACTAAATATATCCTTGGAATAATATTTTACTATACAATAATGAAAAACTTGACACATTTCATAAAAGGGGTTTTTGTGATGATGGATATTTGATTTATACAAAATTTGATATTTAACAAACTGCTTCAAGATATATGAAATTAATTTTCACATTCCACAGAATCCGCCACTGACAAACAGCCCGAAAAAAGACCTGTCCGATGCCATTGAATATAAGAACGATGACAGAAAAGCATTCGTCTATTCATTCATTCGTTGTTAATATTTGTTTTGTAATAGTATCTCTTTCAATGCGACATACCAGTGGTTGTTAAAACGGTTTAAACATAATTTGTTTCCTCTAAAATGACTTGTAAAAAATGTATGATAAAGTATCTCTTTGTTGTTTTGCTGTTATGTGCGAATATTCAAAATTCATACGTACAAACACGTTGATATATATATATATATATATATATATATATATATATATATATATATAATATATATAAAAGTGAAAAATTTATAAAAAAATTAAATTTGTGAAAATAAATATTGGAATGTTTAAGATGTGAAAAATTATAAAATGTATTTTCTATTAATGATTTATTGAAGACAAGAGACGATAAAAAAATTACAATGAAATAATTCTAAAATAGTTTTTTTTAGCAAAAAATATACATAAAAATGTATAACTAAAAAATAATGATAAAAAAAAAATTATTTAAAAATCATATCTGATTATTAAAATTTTTATTACTGTTTGTTATTCAGGAGAAATATAAATAAATAAATGTAAATTATTTTATTTATACACATTTTATATATATATATATATATATATATATATATGTATATGAATAATTGGACTAAAAAATAGGTAATATTTATTCTACGTTTTAGTAACAGCATATGGAAATGAACTTAAAAAGTAATATAATTTATATCAGTCATAAAATATAAGCAAGAAACATTTCTGTTTCATGATTATTGCTAATAAAAATGTCTAATTTTTTATGACTTACATTAAACATGAAGGAACAATTATTTCGTTTAAATATTCATGAACGACAGACTGTAATTATAAAAAAAGACTAATTAACTGCATTAAGAACAACGATTTGGATCAAAAAGGGGATAAATTTAAAATATGAATGAAGTGTGCATTCTTAATTAGATAAATTTGTATGATATTAAGAAAATTTGTAAACAAACGTTTTATAAAGGGGTACGTGTTAAAAGTTAACTTCAACAAATCTTACACTCTACATTAATATATATGTACATACACACACACACACACACACACACACACACACACACGAATATGTATTTGTGGTATTCGAACTTTTTATCCGTTTGGGATTGAATTTTATTCTCAGAATCACTTAAAAACTCTAGTTATATAAAGAACTAGAACTTGAAAGTTTATTGACTGTTTGAATACTTTTAAAGTTTGAAACAATTATAATAAAAATAGTTATTTTATTGCTTGAAAGTGATGGTGAACAACATATTATAATTTATTCTATGCAGATACATATAATATATATATATATATATATATATATATATATATATATATATATATATATATATATATATGATATATTCTTAAGCATATGTGTGGATGTAATTCCCTTTACGAATGTGTATATAAAACCACGCACAGATATAAAAATATCCACAAAAGTGAAGAAAAAAACCTTACTGGAATTCAGATGACCCACAAGAGGGTCACAAAAATAAAGCAAGAAACATAAAAACGACAAAGTGAACGGTTAACGACAGTGCAACTGCCGTACCCAAATTTCTGTCAACTCAGTGTATCCGCTGGAAACACTAAACAAAACATTAGCCATTGAAGAGATGTAATTGAATACATTGAAAACATTCAGAGTATCATTTTAAAGGTTTATTATATTTATTATCCACCTGAATGCGTGTTTTTATTATTTTTTCTATTTTTGTTAGTGACTCAATTAATAAGGAATTTGGAAAAATATTTTTTTTGTTTAGTATAAGTAGTAAGCAAATAATTATTAAAAAAATATAATAATTAAATTAATGAATAGAGAAATGTTTTTTCAATAAACGAAGTTAAAAGAAAAATTATTTATTATCTGTTGAGTTCTTAATTGTACTAAATTCTTCTGTTAAAAGTTATAAGGGTTAATTTTTTATAATGAAAGCTAAAAATTAATTATTCAAAAAATGAAAAGAAATTCTGTTTTAATAAATGCAATATCATCGGTAATATAACAAGAATTATAACAAAAAATCGTAATTGTTACATATAGAGACATCCAAATGTGACGCCTAGATTTATGTTTTTTTAAAAGAAACTATACACATGTTTCCATATAAAACACTCTATTCACATGTTTCTTTTTAATAAAACACAAATCTAGGCGTCACATATAGATGACCTTATATTTTGAGTTGATGGTTTTAATGTTTAACAAAGTTAACACAAAAGTAAAATATTAAAAAAAATTGATAACTTTTATTATAATCAAATATATTTTATACGAAAAAAATCATTAAATAAAAAGCAAAAAATATTTTTTTGATCTTGTATTATAAATTATTTGTTGTGATGTTGGGGTTTAAATTCATTCGTGTAAAGCCTGTATTATAATTTTGTATATAATTTAAGATAATTCTTATTTTTTATGCAGAATGATTTTTAAAATAATTACAAAAATTTCACACAAATGAATTGAGGGTGTTAATTCATTTGCGTGTAAGTGAATTCTTCACAATTTAGAAATAAATTGTGAGTAAAAAGATAATTAAAAATTAATTATTTTATTTTTTGATTGAAGATTTCAAAACAGATTGTTTAATTTTTTTACAATAAAATTTTACAGAAATGAAAATTACAATAATTTAAAAATTTTCCTAAAAAAAATTATTTCATAAGGTGCTATGTAATAAAATTAATATTAACAAGAAAAGTTCAAAAGAATTAAAAATATTTAGATAAATACAAATGTACGATATTATATATGTGTGTGTTGTGTGTGTGTGTGTGTGTGTGTGTGTGTGTATGAATATTTACAATTCGATAGACGAATATTTGATTTATTTTTAGATCGATTGAAATTAATAAATATAGTAAGGAGTTTAACGATGGAAGTGTAAATTATAATTTAATAAAGCTATTAGTTTCAAATAATTAAAATATTGAAAGTAGTGTTAAAAAATAAGAAAGAAATATTATAGAGTTTAAAAACATAATTTATAAAAATAAAAAAAATACTTGTAAAATCATTACAAGAAAAATAAAACCTAAAATTTTGAAGTAAATTTATATAAAATAATAAAAGTAAGAATTCAAAGAACTTTATAGAAATTTTTGCATTCTATAAAAATATAAGTTTATAAAATTAATTTTATCAGAAGGAATATTAAATCATTTTTAGTTAAAAATTATGACAAAGTTTTATTTAAATTGTTGTGTATGAATTACGTAATTAATTATTACATTTTTGAACAGAATAATAAAAAGCAATTATTTTAAAATTAATAAAATTAGAAGAAAATTTATAATTTCATGAAAATTACAAATTCTTCTTTAATAATGACAAAGTAAATAAAACGTTAATTAAAATAATCATTTTCATTAAATGTACATAAAAATTTACATAGTATTTAATATATATGTATATATTAGAATATATATGAATATATTATATAAATACACACACACACAAATGAAGTACGCACATGTTTATACATCAATACAGGCACATAAATAAATATTCCATTATATCAAAAATAATTTTAAACAAAATATTATTAATATATATGGTGAAATTATATAAGTTTTATTAATATATATATATATATATATATATATATATATGTATATATATATATATATAAATGAAAATGCAAAGAATTATTTTCAAGCCATAAATCATTTTCATCTATTCCTATCATCTACTTATGCTTCGCACGTATCTAGTAGCAATAAATTTAAGTCCTAGTATTATGTTTACCATATTTCCGAAAATGAATACTTTTTTCCAGTCGATTTTCTAGTAAACGTATAAAATTGAAACACGTTACACTTTCTACTCGCACTAACATTTCCATCCATAGGTCGTTTCTTTTCCAACGATATTCTAGCAAGAAAAAAATTTATCAACCGTCATGTTTACTGACGCGACACATTTTCACCTGAATAGATATTTTAACCAACTGAAGAATGATAGGTTTTGAACGTTGCAAAATTTCAAATCTGCTCTAGAAGAGTTTATTTCATCCTCAAAGGATAACCGTGTTATGTGCTATGTTTCCCCTCGGAATAGTTTCGACAAAGTTACATACGACAACAAAGCTATGTGAATCCAGCACATTGAAGAAGAGTTGATACCAATGCTCGTGTACGACGGTATCAGTAGTCAACACTGTTCACATACACAATGCAGATAATAAATATGTTTTATTTCAATTTTATGTATTGGATTTTTTTCTTAAACATCGAATAGCAACGATAAAATTTATTTATAATGTTGTATCATTTATCAATATTGATTTATAACATATTTAAAGAACTGACAAGATTAAAATTCTACAAGTTAATTTTTCCTGAATTTTAATTACATATATGACAATAATTGAAAAAAATATGAAAAATTGATATTTTACTTATAAAAAAATAGTATATAATTTTATATACAAAATTACATATCACTGTGATTACAAAAAAATATGAAATAAAATTATATTCATCCTTATTTTTATACATCAGTAAAAAATAAACAAAATGAAATTATTTAAAATCGACTTTTGGTTCTAAAAATGGGTTGTTCTAATAATAAATATTGTTTTTATTAAAAAATAGTTATTTTGTAATGAAATAATTGAATTATAACAAAAAGATAATTTAAAAAGGATTTTAAAATTTTAAAACCCTTAAAAAATAACTTATATGACAATATATTTGATGAAAAACTGATATTTTAAAAATTGAATTTATTTCGTTTAGAATCAAGGATTGACTTTCATGCAAATGAATTATCACACTAATACAAAGAGTGTTTAATACTCATTTATTGTTCATTTTATTTATTTAAAACAATAAGTAAATGTGTATTTCGATGGTGATGTCATCAATGTTAGAGTTTGTATTATAACATTTTTTATAACTCAAGCTGTAGATTTTTAATATCTTGTAGTACTGAAGATAATAATTAATTTGTGTGAAAGTGAATTTTTCACAGCTTCAAAATAAATAAGATTAAAAATTGAATAAAAAATAATGTCATTTGATGATTATTTTCGTATTAAAACAAATTTAATTTATAGAAAATTATATTTGTCATCAGTTTTGAAATAAAATAATAACATTTCTGAAATAAAAATCATTTTCATGACTGACTTTAACATCAAAATAAAATGTTAGAATATGAATTGTTTCATTGCCAGATATCTGTCAAATTATAAATGCATTTATCTGCAACTGAAATAACACGTAAAAAAATAAGACAAATATTTGCTAAAAATATTTGTTTTATTTGTTTTTGGCATATATTTATCGATCTGGCAAACACAAGGAACTTTTTACCCTGGCACAATTTCTCAACAGATGATTTTTTCTGTAATTTTAGTTTAATTTAGTATCTTAACACAAATTAGTTAGTTGTCACTTTACAGTTTATACACATTTTTATTTTATTTTTTCTGTAAAAAGTTAAAGTTACACAAACACTTAAAATTCTATAAAAATCTCAAAATAAACATTCCTGAAAAAAAATTCTCAGTATATTACAATAATTTGAATAATACTATTTTTAAAACAGTATAGTTATTTTCTTTACAAAATCTCATCTTACGTTACTGAAAAAGTGAAATAAACTAAATATTTACAATTAAATTTAATTTAATCGATATATATATATATATATATATATATATATATAAAGAAAAAAAGTTAAGGACGTTATATTAAAAGTAAGGAATTTAAAATGAAAATAGACTGGTAATATAGCAAGAAAAGACAAAGATCAATTGACAAGAGGAATTATTGATTCAAAAACTTAGATTTATGAAAAAGTTCAAGAGTAGACTCATGGATATACGGGATAGAGACATAAGAAAATTTGTCTGAATGAATTGAAAAAGAAAGGATCAATCAAAGTTGAAAGTTTTGGGAGAAGCTTTTCTCCAACAAAGGACAGAAATAGGTTGCTGTACTGAAATAACTAAGTAAACAATTTATTAATAAAAAAAAGTAGCAGGCGTTATTGAAGTAATGGAGTGGTCGTCTCAATCTACTGATTTGTCTCTAATAAAATTGGTCTGGGCAAGAGAATTAAAAGTCGTGCTCCTACTAGCTCTCAGCAATTTTAGCAATATTTTTAGACAGAATTGGAAAAAACTGATGAAGAATATTTCAAGAAATTAAAAAATAGAATGCATAAAATTTGTTTGTAATTAATGAAAAATAAAAGAAATCTCTTTGACGAGGCAAGAATTTAATTTCAATAAGGTAGTTTTTATATTTTTGTATTGAAGTAGATATAAGTAAATGCTGTGATTCCAATAAAATAATATATATACATTTATTTTATTATTTATTCAACAATTTGTACTTGCTTCCAAAATTTTGAACGTTAGTGTCTCTCTCTCTTTATATATATATATATATATATATATATATATATATATATATATATATATATATATATATATGCACTCATACATACATATACAGTGAGAAATATTTATTTTATTGAAAAATAAAATATAGATATTGTAATTATTTAAATAAATTATATTTTCCATAAAAGAATATTACTTTGTTAAATGAAATATTCCAAAATATATAAATAAATGTAAACAGATTTAACGTTATTTTTATTAACACTTGAGTAAATAAAAAAAAATAATGTGAATAAAATATTACATCAATTTATACATACATACATTAAAACATATATATATATATATACATATATATATATATATATATATATATATATATATATATAAATAATAAACATATATAATTAAAAAACGAATTCACTTTTCATGAACGACGTGCAATTGTGTATTTCTCCTATGTAAATCAACGACTAAACCCCTGGAATTTCCATTTTAATAAATGTTTTGTTCATAAAACCTTTTTATGTTTTACAGCACAACACTTGAATTAACTCAACGCCATAATTCTTAATAAAAAAAATCATTTACCGAATGGGGAGTTATGTATCGTACACGAAAAGGTCAATGCGCATTTTCCAACATTTTCAACGAAATCAATAACCATTACAAGTTTATATATATATATATATATATATATATATATATATATATATATATATATATATAATCTAACTGACATAAACCATACATTAAAACCCATTAACATTTGTGCAACATTTTGAATCGTATCGATAGGATACATATGTGTATATTTACACATAAATTTCGGTTACTATATGCATTGTAACAGTGCGTTAGTAAAAATAAAATGTTCTCTACAATAAAAAAAACGTTTCGTTAGCACTAAAATCTAATATTATATATATATATATATATATATATATATATATATATATATGTATATAAAATGTTTAATACGAATTTACGTGTCTGGGTATTTGTGAATCTGTATCTGAATGGTAGTGTGGAAGTCGACGAGATGAGGCTAATAAAACAAACGTTTTTGTTGATTTTATCAATGGAACTGTTTTTCAGCTTGTTTTGCTTGTTGTTTTAACTGTTGTTATTGCCGAACGAACTAAATTGAGTTTTATTATTTCATGTTTAGTGGAAGCATAATAATAATAATTACTAGTTTAAGGTCCAGGTACATCCCAAAATTATGAAGGTGGAAAGTAGATTAAAATACACTAACTGTATATTTATAATTGTTGCTTGGTTAAACTGAAATTAAACTTCTAGAATGAAATAATACAACATAAAACAAGAAATAATTAAATTTAAATTGAAAAAAGTAGAGCAATATATATTAGTAACTGTAGATTACAAGATGAGGATTTATTTTTTAATTCGATTGCTTTTTTTATATTGCTTTTAAATATATATAGGGAGAGAGAGAGATCCAAATGTGACACCCAGATTTATGTATCATTTCAAAGAAACATGTATAAGGGTGGTGTATAGTTTCTTTTTAATAAAACACAAATCTGGGGGTTACATTTGGATGACCATCTCTCTCTCTCTCTCTCTCTCTCTCTATATATATATATATATATATATATATATATATATATATATATATATATATACAAATATATATTCAAAGAAGAGAATATGTAAATTTATACACTTATTTTTTTTTCGTTAAATTAATATATAAAGAATAAAATTTAAATTTACAAAAAAAGACATTTATTTTGATTGTAAAAAAGTAAAACATTTTTATAAGAGAATTATATGTTAAAATATAGAGATAAATTATTAATTGCATGTTAATAATTGTAAATAATAAATGAAATTTAAAATACAATTAAAAGACAGTTAATGAATAATAATTGTAATGTAAATATTAGAGAACTAAATTTAAATTTCATGGTGATTATATTATAATAATATTTGTAGATGATAAGTAGAGCTTAATAATGGTATTATGAATAATTTAAATTTAATTATGTATAAAAATATTTTTTTTTATAAAAATCTTATAGAAGGAGGAAATTTAATTATCATTTTTTTAAATGTGCAAAAAATATTTATATACGAATTTATTATAAAATACTATAAAATAAAATTATTAATGAAATAAAATATAAATGAAAACCGTATGTTAATATTTATAATTAAATGTTATCCAAGTACATTTTAAATTTAATAGAGGAGAAAAATGTTATTAATTAGAGAGGGAAAATTATATTTTAAAATATGATAATAATTATTATAAACATGTTTCAATTAACCACAGTTATATTTTTTTATTAAATAGGATTTATAAACTATTAATATTTTTTGTTGCAGATTTTTTTGTTTAAATTATGAATTATTAAATACTATTATTTAATTATGAAGTTATATATAATATGATTATCTTCTAAAAATTTTAAAAAATATATACAGATAAAAACAAATTTATAAAATCAGTATTCTTTTTGACTCATGGAAACAATTATTTTTTTTTACATTGTGTATTCATCATCACATTTTGCACTATCACGTATAAGTCAATTGCTATTTACACATATTTACTAACATTCATACATCATCATCATCAGTTCTTCTCAATCTACTGCATGATAAAAGTATTTCTAAAAACCTTCTACTTTGACCAACTTAAATAATTTCGACGAAATTCCTTACTTTTTGTTTTATCTTTCTATGGGTCTTTTCTAGGACCTTCCTATGTAACTAATATTTGTAAAGTAAATTAAAAATATTTGGAAAAATATCATACTAAATAAAATACAATTTATTAAAAAAACATACCAAATAATTACACACAATATTTATACTTAATTTATTAAAATATTTTATTTATTATAACAATAAATAACTTTACTTACATTTTTTTCTTGATTTCACGTTTTTTTAATTTTTTGATATTGAAAATTCTATATAAAAAAAATACTGTTTACAAGAACGAACATTGTATACAATGTATTTACATTTTTTTTCTATTTAAAGATGTACCATTATTTGATAAATAATTTTTTTAATCAAATGTTGACTTATATTTTCAAATATAAAATTTTAAAACATAAACTGAAGACTTCTACCGTATACGGAAATATTTTCTTTGAAAATAATCTTAAGGCTTAAAAATAACAACCTATTCTTACGCTGCTTTTAATTTTGCAGTATTAACTGTACGTCGACGTTATATTATGTTGACCTGAATAAAAACGTTTACTTAGGTAATCCACTTTTGAATATTCTATATCCAATTAAAGTATACCTTTTTATTTCGAGAGATATGTTTTTTTCCAAATTTTTTGCATTCTAATTCGATCATGTCTCAAAAACATTTAATTGACATAAAACCATAAGTAATAATTATTGAATACTTTTCGATATTTTGTAGTGCTAAAGGGTGATAATTGATTTGGGTGAAAGTGAATTTGTCACAATTTGAAAAAAGTTGTATTTTAATATTTTAAAAGGATCAGTGAAGGCAGAAAATAAACTACCGATGATAAATACTCTGATTGATTCGAAATATCAAAAATTGGATGATACAGTGAATAAAATAAAACAATGTAATAAAAAAATGAAAATGAGAAGTTATATGTAAAAATGTATTTTGACTAGAAAATAATTAAATTATGTATCAAGAATATACATCAATAATTTTCAAAGTATAATTTTTAGTTAACAGAAATAAATTATATTTAAAAAATTATCTCATTCACCTAATTAAACATTTAACATATATAACGGTAGTCCGAATGAGACTGAATTATAGTAAGGATAGTAAATAATAGTAACAAGTAAATGAACGTCCAACCTTTCAGTCTTATTTGAGCTACCCCTACAATTATTTCCTCAAATAAAAATAATCTATTATTAGAACAATGAGAAAGTTAAGACGAAAATTAAAGTGTTTATAAAATGAAAAATTTATATAATAAGTACTAATAATGATTATTGAGCAGAAGCTTAGAATTTTTAACACAAAAAATATCAACCATAAAATTTAATTGAATGAATGAATAAGTGATGTATATATGAGTACATGAATAGTGTTTTGTAAACAAAAAAAATAGCTTTCTCATGATCGATTTTTTTGCGATTAAATAGGGTAGTAATTAAAAAATCCATCCATGCAGCGAACGTAAAATGTAAAACAAAAGAAATTCTTTTAAAGTTCAAACTGGATGAACGTTTTGACGAATTCCACGTTTTTATACGATGGCTTTTATTACAGAGTGGCTACAAACATCGTTTGCTGGTTAGGAAATTAGTGCATATGCTACATGATTGATTACAGTGAAAGAAGTTTCTTGCTGATTTCTCATTATCTCAAAGAAACTTACAAGAGTGTTTTATATATATATATATATATATATATATATATATATATATATATATATATATATATATATATACATCCATACACATACACACACAGATATTACACATTATTAATTATTTTCTTGTAGACAATGATTAAAATTTTTACTGTTATTACAAATAGTTAAATGACATTTTTATATATTTTAAAGATCAATTATGAAGAAAAGTTCATATTTTTTATAATGAATTACCATGATGATTAATGTATTTTTTAATCAAAAATAATTTTAATTATATTTAAACATTTGATGCAAAAGTAATAGTAATTAATAAAAATATAAATAAATTCAAGACAAAATAAATATAAAAAATATTAGTGGTAAGTATAATAAAAAATTGAAACAATTTTCTCACAAAATAATTAAAAATATAAAAAGAAAAATAATAGCTATACTAAAATAATATTTTTAAAAATTGAAATATATTCAGAATAAAAAATTAGAATATCAAAATGAATATTATATATATATATATATATATATATATATATATATATATATATATATATATTTATATACATGATAAACATGAAACGAAAAAATCATAATATAAACATTTATTTTCATCAATAATATCCGACAATTTGACATGTGACATACAACAAATTTACATTTTTATTTAGACAAAAAAAACTACAAACAGTTTTTTAACACGACGAAAATGAATTTAATTCATGATAAAAATAGTTATTGCTTAATGTTAATAACAACTTCAATAAGATTTATGTACTTTCATTATAAAAAATATATAAAATATATATATACATATAATTTTACATTTATTAATACAAAATAAATTAATACCGGAAATTAATTAATTTTCAAGTTTTTTCATTTTTTTAGTACACACTAACACAATTGTATTGACATTGTTTTTTGTAATTTGTACATTTTCATGAAAAATTTACAAATTACAAATAATAATGTCAATAAAATTTCTATGTATTTAAATTACCATTTAATTATTTAGCAATAATTTATTTTACGGTACATTATTCACAAGTACTAAAAATGTATAACAAAATCGACTGTAAAATGATTAACTTTTTCCTTTTTTAATATAGTTATAAAATTTTCAAAAAGATTCATCAACTATATAATCACAAAAGCTCGTTAGAGTATATACATATAATTTCAATAGAAATTACAGACTGCAATTAATTACAATTTTGCACACGAGAGTCATTTCCTTTAATATTGTCTAGCGAAATAGAATAAATGAACGATTACTTAATAACAAGAATAGTTCTTGATGGAAATGTGAATTGCAATTTTTAGAAAATCAATCCATTTTCATTAAATTGATTATTATGTTAATTAGTAGCTTTTATAAAAGACTGAAGAATATAGAACATTACTAATAAAATAATATTATTTCTTCAGTAATAAATTATTATTCACTTACTTCAACTCTTTTTTTATATTTGTAATTAGTTAATAATGAATATAATTATAATATTTTTCAATTAAATATATTAAGTATTTTTATTCAAAAATAATAGATATAAATATTAAATTAATATACCATAAAAAATTATTAAAAATTAATATTTTATTACATATATATAACAGAATAAATTAATATATACTTTTTTTAATAATAATAATTCGTTTAATTGAAAATTAATTCATCTATTATAATAATTGTGATTTTTCTTCGATTTTTTTAAAAGAAAAATTCTTTTTAACAAATTTTTAAATTAAAGTACGAACAATATTTATAAAAAAATGTTATTTTAACTAAAATAATTATAATATTGTTATTTTCTTTATTCCAGGAAATATTAGGTCGTGTAATATGAAATGTCGGATTTCTCAATTAAAAATCAAGGAGAAATTCGATATTTCATATTACACAACTTAATACAACAGAAATAAAACTTTAATTTTTTTTAATACGAGTAATTGAAATTAATAATCAAAAATATAATGAAAAAAAATAGAAGATTAATAAATACACAATTTTAAATACTACATAATTTTATAAAAAAACAATTATCAGTAGTATTAGATTTTATTTAAATGCCAATATATATTTTTAAATGCAGACTATTTAATTGTAATTAAAAATTTTAAAACATGAATATATATATATATTTATTCATTACATTATATTAACTCATTACGGTCCAGAGTGTTTACGCAAAAATTGATGCGTGTAGTCGACATATTTTAAAGCGATAAAATGTTTGAAAACGATTTGAAGAAATATTTGGAAATTGTAGGGTTGAAGATTAAAATTTACTGTTATACAAATATATATATATATATATATATATATATATATATATATATAAATATAAATATATATACATATATATCTTGTTTTGAATATTATCAATGCACGCAGTATTAGTCTAGTCGATAAGAAATATTATTTTTAGCATATATATATGTAACACATATTTATATATCGTAGGCATTTAATGCACAGTACACAAAACCCTATTTATATGTCTCCGATATTTCACGAGCACTCAATAAGAAACATATTTTTATGTCTCCGCAAGGTAATGAATTAATAAATATTTGATATATTTAAAAAAAAAATGAATAAAAATATAATATTTAAAAGTAAAGATAATTTAGTAATAATTTTAAGAAATAAAGCACTTAAAAATGAACAAAATGACAACTAAAATTAATGAAAAAATGATAACGTAAATGATTATCCAGGTTCATTACTTGCATTAAGTTAAACAACGACTACCGTACAGTTGATTCTGGCATATTAACGAAATTATAATACAATTAAAAACTTCGCTAAACTTAACGTCAGATCGTCGAAAACTCCGTTGAATCTCTTACATCATCTACTACATCGATGCAGATTTTTCAAGGGTAAGCCGCTATATCACGGCAATAACTTTTAAATTAGAAAAACTTTGACGGCTGATACAACGGGAACGAGTTTCACAAAAATCCACACGATGAGTGAGTGGTGAAAATAATGATTTAAAAGTCGAGAGAACGTATAAACGTGGTTGTGATAAAAATGAATATATCCCGGTATGGTAATGCCAACAGATAGACCATATCCATTAATAGCACGTACTGGGGTCATGACATGTGGTTGTATTAAGGTTTGCTTTTGATACATTGATGGTGAAAAAATCGAAATTATCGTTGAGTATTTTTAACCATTCATTTTTATGGATGTGTGATTTTATATATATATATATATATATATAATTATTTTTTACATGTAATATATTTTTTATTATCTGTGGATTTATCAACACTATTCGTACTAGTTTTTATAAATCTACTTTCTATCTAAATAAAGTTATAAACAACCATTTGATATGTATTCTTTTGGGATTTAAAAGATATAATTTAAACAAAAAAATAAAACAAATATAAACAATTATATAAATTTTTTTTTGGTTCAATATACAATTAGTTTTTTTTTTTGTAATATTATATGGTTATCCAAATGTGAAGCCTAAATTTGTGTTTTATTAAAAAGAAACATGTGTAGTTTCTTGTATTTCTTTTTAATAAAACACAAATTTAGAAGTCACATTTGGATGACGATATATAATTTACTTCAAAATTTTTTTATTAAAAATATGTACAATTATTAAATACCATTTTAAATAAAAGAGTCTGAAATGAATTTCAGTCTTATATTTTTTAAATACTTATCATTATTAAATGCCAAATTGTAATTTGTTACAGCTGATAGTTTTATTAAAAAAATAATTTCTGGATATATATTATTTAATTAAATCATATTCATTGAAAATATTTTTATCTAAATGAACAAGATAAATATTTTTTGTTCTTAATTATTAACTTTTCTGTTTATCAATTCATATTGAAAAAGAAAAGAATTATAGTATTTAGTTATCATTGATATAAATAAAAATCAAAAACTTAAATAAAATAACATTTTCAAAAGATATTATTAAATCACTACTTTTTTATTTTTTAATATAGTTGAGACTGGTAGTTTTACAAAATACTATTAATATCTGTAAGTATCAGACTAACTAAAATTAGAACAAGTACTGAAAGTATTTGTAGTATGATACAACAGAAATTACAAGCAAAATATTATTAGAGGTAAGTACAATGGGTACAAAAATAGAAACAAGTAATTTTAAATACAGCATTTAGCATGAAATGTCTTAATTTCTCACTTGTTGTAAGAAATGATTTATTATACTTTTTTCGTCGCTTTAAAAAAATATAGAAAATAAACTATATTACATTTTTCTATTTAACTAATTATAAGTTTATATTTTTTTGGATTTAACACCTAAAATTGTATATGCTGTTTTTTTTATTAATGAATTATGTGTCAAGTTCGTTATAATTTTTCTTTATTCTTATTCATTTAAAATTTTATTATTTGATTTTTATTTTCTTATAAGACATTTTGTTATTTTTTTATTACAAGTTAAATAACATTATTTGAATCTACTATGTAGATTTTTTTATTTATTTTTATATGAAATTCTATATTATTTTTATGCATATTAAAAGTTTATTATAAAAAAAAATTCCGTTTAAAAATTTATAATAACAATACAATATATTGAAAATAAATAATTTTTAAAAAGTAAATAAAATTATTTTCTACACGTTTTATTACATTTATTATTATTTTCATTACAAACACAATTATTTAAAATGGTTTCATTACTACAATATATATTAACACTCAATTCTCTCTCTCTCTCTCTCTCTCTCTCTATATATATATATATATATATATATATATATATATATATATAAATGGTTTGATAAATATTAAAACCATACAGTAAATATTTGAAATAGTTTAAATGTATGCTCAGTACAGCCCTGTTAGTAACTGGTTTGAGGTTAAATTGGTGCAAAAATAGCTTTCATGGACAAAATTGTTGAATCAAGCAAAATCATCAGAGTGTTAACCAATTTTAACTTAGTATGGAGTCAACATTCCCGTCTATTTTTTTTCTCACAGCGTACAAACCGCTGAATGCAGATGAAGCTTTTAACCACTGTTCCACACACTGTTTGTAAACACTCGGTCCTCAGCTGGTTTTTGGTACACGTATGTTAATGGTGTGAGATAAAACTCCATGCAATGTTACATGTAAATATATACATTTTTTTTTTAATTTCCATAATTCAATCAGTTGACGTAACATACAGGTAGAAAATAATTTATTCAAAATAATTTTGTAAGTTCTATTACGGCACGTTTAATCACGTGTATATTTTACTAAGTCCATTAATATGTACGAATTGTATTCATAAATTTTAAATATTATGAATGTGTATAGTTGTTAATGAAACGTATATGTATATGAGTGTACATACATATATATTTACATATGTGTGTGTGGATGTATGTATGTATACGTGTGTGTCTGCACGTCACTTTATTATATGTCGTGATTTTCTCAAATCAAACTTTAAAAAAGAACAACTTAAAAAAATAAAATTAACTCTAGGTGTAACAAATCAAAAATTCAAAAAATATATTTTCTTTATTAAAAACTGATATTTGGAGAATTAAATATTATTTCCGTAATAATATATTAATACATATGATATCATAATAAGATAAATCAATTCTACCAATTAGGATATTTGTATAAAATTCCTAATTTTTTAGATCAAAAAATTTCGATTTTTTTAAAAATGAAACTTTTACAATTTTTTCGTAATAGAACGATTATTTAGTATAAAAATATAACGTTTCTGGTAAAAATAATTATTACTACATATTATATATTATTTTATAGACGAAAAATGTTCTTTTTTGAAAAACTGGTTTATAATCAATTATACAAGTTAGCATATTTTCATTTTTGATATTAATTTCATTAATTAAATACGTATAAATTAATTCAAAATAACACGATTTATTTAGAAGAAAACATTTTTTATATGAAATTTAACTTATTCATTCGAAATTGTCAAAATTATGCAAAATTATATTTTCATATGCTGGAAGTCGAAAAATCGAAAAAACTTATTTTCTTTAATGAATAGGACTGTTTCGATGAACAATTGTTGTTTTCGTTAATAATAAGTGACTATTTATGATTTTCGAACAAAATAATTAATTTTTAAAACATTCGATTTTTTGACAAAATTTCCATACTATAGGTCGTGGTTTTTTTTGACCAAAAATATCGAATTTTTTGAAATTGAAAATAAATTATTTTTTTGTTTATATATTGATCATTTATGATAAAAATATTACATTTCTAGTGAAAATTGTTGCTATTGTTTTTTATATATTATTTTATAAACGAAAAACGATATTTTAGAAATATCGGTTTTAAACCGATTGTACAAATTGGTATATTTTCACTTTAGAAATTATTTTAATAAATTATATATGAGTATACTAACTTATAAAAACATACATTTATAGAGAAAACACTTTTTTGTAAGTGTTATATGAATTTTTTCTTTAACAACGATGAAATTATAAAAAATGACGTTTTTCATAGGCTGGAAACTGAAAAGTTAAAAAAATATATTTTTTCTAATAAATGTAATTATTTATATGAACACTTAATGTTTTCGTTAATAATACGTCATTATTCATGATTTTAGTGCAAAATAATTCATTTTTAAAACATTCGATTTTTTGACAAATTTCTATACTATAGGTCGTGGGGTTTTTTGATCAAAAATATCGTTTTTTTTTTAACTAAAAATAAATCAATTTTTTATTTATACATCGATTATTTACAACAAAAATATTGTATTTTTAGTAAAAAAAATATTAATATCTATTATATATCATTTTATAGATGACAAAACATATTTTAGAAAAACTGGTTTTTAATCGATTGTAGAAATTGGCGTATTTCTATTTTAAAATTCTTTTTATTTGTTATAATATGTGTACTAATTAAAAAAATATATAAATTATTGTTAAAATAAAAATAAGAATAATAATGATAATAGAATGTATTTAAATGGTATAGTGGAAAACTTTAATTTATAATTTTTTAATAAACTTAAATTGGTAAAATATATATTTACATACAAAAAAAAATAATTTTGTTAATAATAAAAATAATGATATTTTATTTTTCTACTTTTTATTTAATTTTTTAAAAAAAAATTCAAAAACTAATACGACATTTTTTTTGTGATAATTGAATTTTTTCATGTCAAAAATATTTACTCAAGAATCAAAACGTAAAATAATTAACATAATAAAATATCAAACTTCGTAATTAATTTGTCCTTTTTTAACACCTACACCGTTTAAACTGTCTATTCGTGGAACTGACAAAATGGTAAATATTGTCAAATTAATGATCGGTGAAGATTTATTCGGATAAAAACAGACTGATTGATGTTCAAAAAACAATTATTCGGTTTGTAGTTTTTTACTGAAAATTTCAATTACATTGTTAATTAACTTAGGTTTATTATTAAAAATCTAGAGGTGTTTAATTGATTAAAATGGTTTTTTTAATAAGTGAAAGAATTCATGAATATCTAATATTATCTCAATGAAATGATATAATCGAATAAAAGAAATATTTCAAGTGTTAATTTATTTCTAAAACTAAATTTAATCGCTGACCAATTATCATTGTGAATGAATGTCATTCAACAGGTTTGCAACAGTTGCTTTCACACAGGAAAAAAAACAATTAAAATTTAACTTTGCTATTTTTCGATGTAATTATTTGTATGTAAACATTTCAAAAACGAGCTCTGTTTAATCGAGAAAACGAAATTAACGATGTCAATTTAATTTAATTTCAATATAATGGAAAAAATCGAAAAGGCGAACAAATGAATTATTATGATTACAGTCTTTTCATTTAAAGGCTAAGGCGGATACTTTAAACAGGTCATTTTTTGTTTAAAACTTTTAATACAAAGGCGTGTGCTTTAAACGGAAGTAGCTAAAATCAAAAACTTTTCCCATTAATTGTACTGATTGTATATGCTAACACAATAACCGGCCAGTATAGCATTTATCTATAGAAATTGGATATTGTAATTATGAAATCACGGCGTTTCGTAATTAAACAAGCCGTGTTTACATAAATGCGCTATCAACTTTAAAACCGTCACGAAAAACACTACCATCGTGCGTTTTCCCGATTAAACCCAAAACGTTTCCACAGAACCGCCGGTGGTGTTATTTCGCTCATACCGAACAGTAGTCTCGCCACGTCGCCAGTCCCCTCTATACAAAAAAAAGTAACTCAACCTACATCCCACACCAATTCATTTTCATTCGACTGTACTCAAATATCCACACAGTGCTTTTGTACGAACAAACCAACCAACCAACCAACCAGACTCTGCAATCATGTAATACCCGTCCGCGTCGACTGAATTATGCAAGGTGTCAAATCTGCTGGAAGAAATACTGTCAAATCAGCGATTTGCGGATTTTTATGTTATTAGATTATCGTTATGTGCGCACTTTCGATAAATGCTCTCGTTTTAGATCTCGCTCTTATTCTCAGTTCGGATTCGTTGAGCCAGGCAAGCAGAAGGTGATTCGATAAAATCGTACTCTTAATTGAATTTGTTTTGTTTAAATTTAATATTCCGGCGGTTCTAGTCATGAATACATAACAGAATATATCTATATCTGTTTTAAATACTCTGTACTTGCGTTATGAAATTTGAAAAATATGTTTTGATTATAAATAAAAATATAATAATAAAGACATTGTCTAAATTAAAAACTTTTGTTTAAATGAAAATATATGGAATGAGTACAGAATATTTAAATAATTTTTTTTATCAATATTTTACATGAAAAATGTAAAGAAAAATTACACATATTAAATATTCTAGAATAACAAAACTCTAATTGGAAGTGAAAATATATTGATCAGCTTGAAATATTATTTACACAAGTAATGATCGTTAAGAAAAAACATGCGAAATATAATTACTAAAAGAACTATTATACATTAAAATGAATGCTGAGAGATAGATTTCAGACAATGAGATAAAAAGATAAGTTTGAAATATATTTCTCTAATTTGGTGTAATAAAAATATTATTTTATATATAAAATAAATACCTAAAATTTAAATAAATTTAAATGAAAAAACAATTTTCCAACAAGAAAAAAATTTAAACTATTTTTTTAAAAAACTCAAATAAGAAACTGTTTATTACTATTGTAAAAGAATACTGAAAGAACGATTTAAACCGTGAAAAGTAAATATTGCTCTCCGAGGAATAGTTTATGAGGTAGTTGAATTTTTTTTATTATTTTTCAATACAGTCTTCGTTTGTAATAATATACTTATTTTATTACGAAATTTCGTATTTATATATTTTTATTTTTTATCAATTTTTGTACCAATTACAATTTTGTACTGGTTTTTATTGTTATTTTGAATATTAAATTTAGTTAAAAAATTAAATTTTTATATAGTTAAAAAATAGATTTTTTAAAAAATAAACTATAATTGATTATACTCACTTTTAATCAATTACAATTAAAAATGTAAATAAACATTTACTCAAAATATACAAATTATATTGACATACTCAAACAAAAAATATTTTCTGTACATGATTATATAAACAAAAAAAATATTTCTAGAACTAAAATTAATTTGAAATTTTTTTTTAAAAAATAAATAAAATATCAAACCAGAAATATAGATTTAATTATACAGTTGACAATCATTATTCAAATCACTGGTAATTTAGTTCCATAGCTAATTTGGACATAATTTCACTATAAATGACTTTATAGATTTTAGGGTTTGAAAGGAAATGTAGATTAGACATGAATTGATTTCCTTCATTCATAATTTTCTAACTTATTTTATTACCAAAGATCTTATATATCGAGGATAGATAAAGATAATATTATGTAATGGATGAATGTAGATGATTTTGTAGATACTATTCATCATTATGCCAAGTCAGAAAATATACAGATGGTTGTAAGTTAGGAGAAAGAAGATAGTAGAAGAGAAAGCAGTTGATAAAAATGGGAAAGATGTAGTAGAAAGGATCTCTATTGAGAGATTATTTAAGTTGATAAAGTGCTTAAAGGTCAAGAGCAACGTAGTATTATAACTGACTAAGAAATAAATGTTTAAATGAACGTTTACATCCTGCAGGATAAACTAATTAAAGAAAGATCAAAATATATAAAACAGCTTAAATTGCAAGATATGTTCAAAAAATGAAACGTAGGAAGAATCGACTTTTGAAAATCTTGTGTAATCAATTTTCTCTTAGTATAACCATCGTTATTATTTATTCCTAAAGAACAGATTCGTTCCTCATGACCAGATTCTTATGTTTCAATCAATTTTAAAAATGAAGATTGTAAATAACTGCTTAATTATAAATTCCAATTCTTCAATTTTCAACCGGCTTTGATGAACTTTTAACGTTAGTTATCAGAATCCGTACCTGTAACCTTTATTTTATTTGTTCTTTATTAAAATTTCACATTCTTTTCATTTAATATTATTTTTTCTTTTATTAATCAACTTGTACTGATATACAAGGGATTTTAAAACTAGATATATCAAGAATTAATATAAACCTGTCTCTACCAACCGATCAAAATGACCAGTTGGTATTTTGCTGAAAAAATTGTAATTTTTAATCAATTAGTACAAGTGGTAATAAAAAAGAGCTTTTAATAATAATCAATTATATTTTTCACTTAAATATTGAAATTACATGATATGATAAATGGTAGTATTGGTACCCCCTCTTACTTATTTTTCATTTTCATTAGCACAATTTTGAAATCAGTCATTTTGATCAGTTGGTATATCTAGTGTTTAATGTATGATGAGGTGGTTAGTTATTGAATAAATTATATGTGCTAATCTAACTACAGGTGATCGGAAAAATCACTAATCCAGCATCTTACAGGCCCCAACGATGTTGAATTAATGATTGTCTACTTATTCTCTGATAATGGCAAGATCATCAAAATGCGATTTAGCAATTAAGGACAACAAGAAACAATTATTTATGAAATTAATTTAAAAAAAATATTGAGCAAGCAAGTAGTAGTTGATTTATGTAGAAAGGAAATAAAAATTAATAATGAAATTTTTTTTTGAATTCTTCTATTGAAAAAAAATAAAATATAAGAATTATTATACTAGAGTAAACAACTGTATTATTAATAAACAATGACAAAATAACAGTAATAACTAGTAATTATATATAAATGTATGAGAAATGAAATAAAATACTTTTTTTTATCCACCAGAAATAATAATAAAACAAACATTATGAAAAACTTTCATAATATATCAGACAAGTTTGAGTATAATAAAAAAAATAATAATATAAAGAATGAGACGTTAATAATTATTATTTATGCGTATAAAACGCGTTTCACGCAACTAATAAATACACAAAATGATCAAAAGCACAACGAAATTGATTAACAGCGTAAATGAGCAAATAACGAATCATAAAGTACTGTAATAGTATAGGAAGCCATTAAATTGTCAAATCAGACATGATTTATGGTTGAAATTTTGTAATTTTGTTTTCATAACGCGGCGAACGGGTACAATTTTTTTTGTAAAAAAAATGATTGTTTATAGTTGCCAAGAAATGAGGACATAAAAAAGACATCCATACAATGAAAATAGTGTTTTATTTATTGTTACAACGTGCGAGGATTGTATTAGTATAACTGTAAAAGATTTTTCTTAAATATAGTGACATTCGGAGACGCAACAAGTGATTTATTGCGGGTTTGCGGAGAAACGTACGGAAAACGGGTGAATATCAAAATTGTAAAGGATATACATAAGTATGACGGGACGGAGTGTTTTTATATTTAGAATATCAATGATAGTGGGATTTTTTTTTAATAGATTCCTGTCATTAGAAATGGATATTGAAAAAATCTTTTTTATGCATAAAGTTTTTTAAAGAATTCAAGGTTTAATGTATTAAATTCGAATAGTTTTTTTTTTACATATATTTAATAATAATGAATCTATTTAATTCCGCAAATGCATGTAAATATATTTAGTTGTATTATTTTTTTAGAATATAAAATCTTGATATTTATTCAGAATCTCAAATTATTTAAGTATTTGCTTTTTTATCAGTTTAACATTAAAATATACAACTTTTTATTTTAAAAAATAAACTATGTATATTAATACAAAATACTAGACTAAAAATGGGAATAATAGTATAAAAAAAATTAGTTTTATATTTTTTTTGAAAAGGAAACAAAACTCAGTTGGATTTTTACAAACTATAGGGTCATCCAAATGTGATTCCTAGATTTGTGTTTTATTAAAAAGAAACTATACATATGTTTTTCTATACACCATCCTATATATATGTTACTTTATATTTATGTTTCAGACTATACAATTAAGATTTTTAAATATCAATCGAATGGTTTTAATTATCTAATCGTACATCTTGTACTGGGAGTGGAGTCATGTTTGATCTGTCCTTTCGGTTATTCCACAACAAAACAGGAAGAAATAATTTCTTACGTTTGTCTGATGAAATGTCTATGTATTCTGCTAAAATTGTAAATTTTGACAAAAGATAGAATCATATTTTGTCAAATGGGTATAACATATATAAATAGTTACACATTTGAGGATTTTAAGATGTTAAATAAAAAATTTTCAACAAAAAATATCAACAAGTTAAATATGAATCATAGCCCATTGCAGGATTAAATAATATGTTATTAATTTAAAGATAAAATATAAAATCAAATTAAAACAAAAATTGAATTGTATTAAATTTTATAAATTATTTTTGAAAATAATAGCATAAGAAAAATTTAAAAAAGAACAATAAAGTATCTACAATTATAATTTTTATTTAATCTAAATTGATAAGAATAAGTGGTGTTATTTAGTAACTTTTGTGTTAAAAAATATATATGGTACTAATTTCCATAAAAATATTTTAATTGAAAAAAAATATATTTCTCTTAACTTTTTTTAATAAATGTTGCATTTTAAAACATTATTTCATTTACGAAAATCCAATTATTTCAGCAAAAAATATTTGTAAAACTTTATGACAGTCGAGGTAAGTAAAGTTTAAAAATAATTAGTATAAAAGTGAATATGAAAAAATGTATATTAAATAAATACTTTTGTTTGAGAATTTATTCAAATGAATAAAAATCTCGAATAAAAAAATAAAATATTTAACATACATAAAGAAAAAAAATAAACATTAAAATATTTTTTTAAAACAATTAATTGCTTTTAAATACGATATAATAAATAATATAATTGGTTATGACTACTTTTCTAAATTAATTACTATACAGTTTAATTAAAATTAATTAGAAAAACAACTTTATTTAAATATAAAATGAGATTATTTTTTTATATTTATATTTTTTTTATATACGGATTAAGAATTTGATATATAAAATGACGTGCTTTAGGATTGATTATTTAAATAAATAAATTATAATGTAGTTGAAAAATTAATAACCATGATTTAGACATTTTATAAGGTATCAAAAAATTAATATGATTAATTAATTTACTATTTTAGAAATTAATATTTTTTATCGATAAATACTTTATATATATATATATATTAAATACAATTTGTTCATTTAACTGAAACGTATCTTGAAATAATGTTCAAGACAAATACACGTTAATTATGGTTTTTGAATACGATCACAAACTGTATAACAGTAGAATCAGATAAATGTGGTCTCATTAAAACAGTGAAGAATGTAATGCATGTTTCTAAGAAGTACTTCAATATTTTGCGGAGACATACTTGTAGTGCTCTTAAAGAATCTCAGTATACTTTTTAATGTTGAAGGACATCATTAAAAACTTGCGTTCACATAGACGACGAATTATTGATTATTATTTTTTTAAATATATATAAAATAAAATACAAGAATGTTTTGTATAAGAAGATTAGACTCTTTGAAAATTAAAATATACGCTTTAAAAGAACATGAAAATATTTGAAAAATATTAACACACGCTCACAAATATATATATTATTTTTATATTTTTTTTAAATATTATTAATTAAAAGTTCAAAGTAGATTTTGACAAACATTTACTAGAGTATGAGTAACGATTTTTACATTTTTTATTACAGGGAACAAAAAAATAAAGATACACACCAATATAATTGAACACGTGTTTATATTTTCTTAATAATATATTTATATGTCAAATATAATTATAGATGATTTTTTGTAGAATAGAAATAATATTTTGTTGCACTAATCTGTAAATTTTTGAACTAAAATAATTACTAACCATTTATAACACTTTCTTCAAAAAAATATTTTTAAAATACATTTTATTTGAGATCTGACAAAGATTTTTTTTTGGTAAAAACACAAAAAATACGGAATATATATTTTCTAAAAAAATAAAATATGCTTATAAAAACATTGTTCATTATAAAAAAATATTTTCGAGTTATCATGATTTTCGTCAATAAAATTAATAGAAAAAAATATACTTAAAGAAATCTAAGATAAATTTAAAAAAAATCAGGATTAATTTAAGTAAGAAAAAATTTTTGTCGAAAAAAAGTATGATATTCGAAAAGAACGAAAAGTTTTCCACTGACGTCCTTTTAAAATAAACCAATTTCCTTTTACCGTTTGTAAACATGTCTCAAAACATCTAGATATACGTTTCGACATATTTGAGATCGAATGTTGAATTTGTGTTCACTCATTTGTATTTTACAAATATTTTCCATATAAATAAACATGACGGACATTTAATTTGGTATTTATTTTGTTTAATTAAGTAATTTGATTTTATCTTGTATTCAATGTTGGTTGTCATCGGAATCGTCAATTGAAATAAATTTTATTTAAATATATATTTACATTAAATAATATCTATGTCGACTTTTTTAAAT
The DNA here is from genome assembly GCA_029203775.1 of Neoneuromus ignobilis. NCBI lineage: Eukaryota > Metazoa > Arthropoda > Insecta > Megaloptera > Corydalidae > Neoneuromus > Neoneuromus ignobilis. The sequence continues at coordinate 9,291,425 of CP092087.1, read as the reverse complement.
ATCATATTATATATATATATATATATATATATATATATATATATATATATATATATATATATATAATAACATATGTTTTGATTTTTGAAAGAAATTAGCAAAATAAAGTGAATATTAAAAAGTATACGTTTTGAATTAATATGATAATGTAATAAACTTCATAAATTACTGCAATTTATCATAAAAATATATGTATTATTTAAAATATGCATGAATTTTACGTTTATTATGAAAGAGAGAATAACAATTTGCATATAATTAAATTAATCAGAATTCATATTAAAATATCAAATTTAATTTGTAATTGTGTACATTTACATTTGTAATTTGAAAAATATACAAGTGATCTAAAAATATTTTTTGATTATTAAAAAGATTTTTTTTTTTTAAAAAATCTGAACTGAAAGTATAAAAAATAATTTATATTTTCTTATAAAAAAAATTAGAATAATTATTGAGAATTATAAAAAGTTGTTTATTTCATTTAATAAATAATTTCATGAAAATACAGAAATCAATTGTGTGATCATAGTAAATTTTTTTTAGTAATTAAAATATTTATGATTACTGAAAATGTAAAAAGGATACAAAATGATAATTCAACTAAATCAGCTTTGTAGATATAATAACATTTTAGAAATTATTGAATATTAATTTTTTAATGTTATGTTACTAAAATTTTTAAGACTTCTATTTTTGATTGAATATAAATATAATTTAAATTTAATGAATTAAATTAAAAATATAATTAAAATTTAATTAAAATATTTACACGAATTTTAAAAAGACATATTTCCAAAATAAACTAAAAATATGTATTGTCGATTAGATAATTTATTTTTAAAAATATTTACCAGATTAACTGCAATTAAATTACCTATACATCTTTTAAAAACTATCTAAAAAGCAAAATATCAAAATAGTTTACATGCATACTTAAAATCTTTCATTACATGTTTTTAATATTTCTGTAATTTATTCAAAACAGAAAATTTCGCATATATACAAATCACGAACTTCCTTTTGTAGTATATGATTAAAGTTAGCAAAAATTTAATGTATAGTTGTAGAGCAGAATTGGGTATAAAATATTGTAATGACTAAAATTTTGACTAATGGCTAGTCATAATCAAGTTTGTTATTAGTTATAAATAATTTGTTATTAGTTTATTTTCCAAATAGACTAATTTTAGTTAAGAATAATCACAAATCATTACTTAATAGTTATGATGTGATTAAGTTTGAGAAGGAATAGGAAATATAATATTCAAAACTTAAACAAATATTATACTCAGTTTAATCTTAGATTTTTTTGTGACAATCTTTTATGATAATTTTTTATGACTATCTTTGTAAACTGTAGATTTGTTACTATTATCTACTCATAGAACTCCTTACTTAAAATTTCTTTAAAGAAAATTTGCT
>CP092087.1:9247500-9285000 GCA_029203775.1 Neoneuromus ignobilis | reverse complement strand
TTTATTTTTAATAATTTCTTTAACTGAATTAAATTAAAAAATATTATATATCCAAAATAATAAATTACTTATAGAGTTACCAAAAATATTACATTATATAATTAATTTTGAATTGTGAATTCAGTTTTATATAAATAAATTATAACCACTAACATTACAATATAATAAAAAGTGATCAATAATTATTTATTGTATACTTTATTCATAAAAAATTGCAAATAAAAATAATACATTGAATTTAATAAATAAAATTATGGTATTTAAATTAATAAACAAATTTTAAAAAAAGAATACATTTTCAGATTTATTTACTTACTATTAAAGACGATTCATTTAAAAGCAAAATCGTGAAGTGTTGACTTTTAAGTGTTTAATTTAGTTAAATACATTATAACATTACGTACAAATTAATAAAATCAAATTTGAAATGAACTCTGGTAAAATTAATTCTAAATTAAATTCTTTTCGAATAAAACTAATTTATTTAACATTTACATTTGCACGAACGCCACTTTATCATTTTAACGTTAATATAAATTATTCATAGTTGTACAAACTTACCTGCCACTTGCTGTTATATAAATAATATTATAGAGTAAGCGGATTACTCTATAGAAGCATCGGAGTATGAATTCGAATGAGACAAATTGTATGCGTTATTTAAAAGTAATTGACGTCAATAAATACACAATAGATGGTTATTCCTATGAGATTTTTTTGTAAATTATATATACAAGGTCATCCAAATGTGACGCTTAGATTTTTGTTTTATTAAAAAGAAAAAGAAACTATATACATGTTTCCCTATACACTATCCTATACACATGTTTTTTTTTAATGAAAAATAAATCTAGGCGTCATATTTGGATGACCCTATATATATATTAGTTTTTCCGAAAAGTTCCATTAACATAATTAACAATTATTTTAAGAACGTAGAAAAGTGTTTTAATGAAAGGTATATAACTCATTTTTTCATAACTATTATATTTTATCATTGGTGCCTTTCAGTAAATACTGAAAAAATGTTTTATTATCAGTACTTATCAAGGAATAGTGAAGGAAAAATGTCTGTTGATAAGATTCATTTAGGGGTACTGTATACTTTATGAATATCAACAAGAAAAGAATACTGTAGAAGTACATAGAAAATTATTAAAAGTTTTTGGAGCAAATACAGTATTTAAAATGATATGCAGAAGTTTATTTGAAAAATTTAAGAATGGAAGCTGCTTTAACTGTAAAGATGAACCATGCTCTGGAAGATCTTCTGTAATCAATAATGATATTCTTCTCACATTTTGTAACGAGATCAATTTTTATTCACATCAGAAATAAATGCAAGTACACAAAATGGGAGTCATATGAATTAACTGCTGCAAAAAGGCAGGGTAATGTAACCGTTTGCTTGTCTTTACTTTTATGCAACAAAAATGAACAATTTCTGGAATGTATCATGACTGGAAATGAAAAGTTGATTACATATGAAAATGTAGTAAGGAAAATAGTATATTGAAAATCTGGACAACCTACTCTGTCAAAATCTAAATTGAGTTTAAGAGTAAAAAAGAAAATATTATCTATATGGTGGGACATAAAAGGACAAATTTATAATGAATTTTTAAAGTCAAAAGGAATGATTAATTTTTAAAAATATTAATAGTTGGATAATTTAAATAATAAACTTTAAGAAATTGTTCAATTCTTGTTACTTGGAAAAAAGTTATTTTATGACAAAGCAAGGCCATATGTTTTTTCAACAACCTAGAAAAAATAGCAAAATTTGATTTGGAATTTTAAGACACTCAGCACATTCTTCAGATATGACAAAATCTGACTATTATTAACTTTTGGTTATAAAAACTTTTTTAAATGGAAAAAAATGAAAATAGAGATATAAAAATGAGATGTCAGCTTCCAAGAATTTCATTATATCGAAGAGGAATTTAAAAGCTTTTATTAAAATACGAAGAAATTGTTAATATGAATAAAAATTACATTGTTAAATAAATATTATTCAATAGTATAAAAAAATATTATTTTTTTACTTAAAAAATGTACAGAACTTTTCGACAGACCAAATATATATATATTTGTATGTATATATGTATGAATGTACATATGTATTATATGTATGAATGTATATTATTATTTGGACAAGATTTCTATATTGAGACGACACAGGTTTATTATTTCGTTTTGTCTATAGAACGACGATGCAATATCATTGTTTTTCGAGTCTACTGCAGGCAAGTTTCTTCCCTGAAGCAATAAAGCTGTGTGTTTATGTTTCGTGTTACCGGTTTGATTCCCTGTCCAGGGAAACACAACACGCACTAGAATCCGAAAAGTCGTTGAATATTTTAGAATGGTATTGTACGTATACTGCAGTATAATGTCATTGTAGAATTTAAGCAACGGATACTTTTAAATATTCATTAGTTGTCTTGTTTGTCTGTTGTACGGATACATAACTGTTAACACTTTACAAATCATTATTATTTTATTTTATTAACATTTTCAAACACATTTTAGCTAATGTGTTCGTATGACTTTTTAAAAATGTTTGCATATTAGTGTTTGTACATATATATGTTTTTGAAATATTTAACTACTTAGAGTGAAATGAACTGTTTTGATTATGATAAATTATAAATTTGGAATATATTTGTAATATAAAAAATCAATTTAAATTCAAATAAATATTAACAAAGAAATATATCAATAACTAAATAAATATTATTATATTTTTAAAATATACTCCATTTTTAAAACTATCTTCTCTTAGTGGTACAATATAAGACTTTAGTATTTTTACAAAGAGATATATTTTCAAAAATTTTATTCCAGATAAACAATTCCAAATGATAGAAAATATGATAATCTGCTGGTAAAAATCTGATGAATAAGACTGATAGGGCAATATTTTATAGTCAAATTCTAATTACATGAATTTGAAATGATGGTTTATAATGTGGGGTGGAATGTTGTTGAGTAGTAAAATTCGGTCAACGTTTGTCTATCAATATTTGCTATTTGATGGTTAATTTTTGATGTATAAAATAGATTTGTTGACAATATAATTTTGTTACAGTTGATTGATCAAGCGTACAAAAAATATTTATGGTTTGTCTCTATGATTTACTCTCGTGTAACCATATTTTTTTGCAACTGGATATATATATATATATATATATATATATATATATATATATATTTATAGTCATAAATCACTGTTTAAATTTTTTGATTACCTTAAACAAGAAATTGTTTCAACAATGCTAATTCTAATTAACACTGAAGAACAAATTCCACATTTTTCAAATTATTCATTCATAAAATTATACGATTATTATTTTTCCATTTTTTCTTTTATTGGAAAGCACTTGAAAATAATCATAATAATACTCCTAAGTTCATTTTCAAAGATTGAACTAACATTTGTAGATGAGACTTTACTGTTAACATCTATTAATTTTTATTTACAGATAATAAGGGTCTTTTTATTGAATAACAATTTTAAGATTTACTGAATAGAATTATTTTTCACTGAATACTTATTACAATCGAAATTCGAATAAATTAATAATAACTAAATTAATAATATACACTTTTATAATAATTTTCTTCAAAAATCGTGCCATTTGACTTCAAATGCATTTATTCAATAAGTGTCTTCAAAAAAATGAATTATAATAAAATTATGAATTATAAAAATGAATTGTAATGAATCATAATTTATCGGTGATCTCTCCTTTTCCCTCTCTCCTTCCCTTTCTCTCTCTCTCTCTCTCTCTCTATATATATATATATATAGAGAGAGAGAGAGAGAGATAATTGATGGACAAGGGAAGTTATTAACTGGAAACCTTGATATTTAAGAGGGGCCAGAAGGAGATACATGAAAAGATGGGACAGAGGTATTGGATAGATTGAAGTGGATACTTTTGGGAAAAGCTTTTATCCAGCAAAAGATGATAAACACACAATTATATATATATATATATATATATATATATATATATATATATTTATATAAACAAGCATTCTGAAACGTAAGGAAAATACATTTTCATTTAAAGTCTATAAATGGCGAATAATCTTTTTTTCAATCGATTTAGACCTTTTAAAAAATTATAAATAAAAAAATATTACAAACACACTAAGTATGTTTATATATATACAACTTGGTTAAAATGGGAAAAACATTAAAAAATACAAAAATATTTCATAAATTCAAAAAGACTGAAATTTGTTAAGAAAGTTTAAATTTTTAAAAAGTCATCATGTTTTTAATTTCTTTAAAAAATATATTTAAAAATATTTATTTCACAGATGGATTTAAAAGAATATATATAAAAATATGGATATTTTGTTTGCCTAATAAATATTTTAAAATTTTTTTAGAATAATAAATTTAATATTGAATAATTTTCCACTTTCTTTAGAAATTCATTCAAAAACTTTAAAGTAAAATGTGAAGATATTTTTTTAGCAAAAATAAGAAAAATTGTTAAACAAATAGTCAAGTAGTATTTGTTTATACTGTACATTTGAATATATTGTTACATTTAGATACATTTTTTATACTAAAATAAATGAGTGAACAACAAAAAAAAAGAACAAAATTTAAAATTATAAACGACTCTTCATAAAATATACAAACAATAGATAGATACACTTTCTACAGAAAATAAAATAAAATAAAACTTTATGTGAAATAAGAAAATATCGTGAATATATTTTCTTTCTGATTCGCTTTATTCACACATGACATCTAAAATATATATCTGTATGGGTCAGAAAGAACAGCTTTTGTAACCCCAGAGTACACTTTCTTATACCTTTAAACTTTCACACACGCATTGGGATTCGAAGTCGAGCCTATCTGAACAATATATGACGGCATTGTCGCTTCAACTAAAATTAGTTTATAATATAATACACTGTATGAAGCATGAAACTTTGGAAAGAAAATATTCTGAAATTTATAACGGCAATACACTTTTAGTACGGTTGTAACGGTTATACGATTTACGTTTATGTTATAATTGTAAAATTATATTCGACGTTCCTGATAAACAATAAAAAAATTGATAGCTTTATAGTATTTTGCTATTTCACACGTTATTTATTAAACAATACAATGATCTCATTATTTTGTATATTCCAATTTATAAACTGTTTTCGAATTATTTCTATAAATAAATGAAATAACTGCTGATAAAATAATACACGATCATTATGTCTGATTAAATGAAATGTATATGTATCAATATATATTTGTGTAAATTTCAACATTTGTAAATTAATTAGCAAAATTTAGTTTCATATTACGTGGTTGTGAAACAGACATCATTAACGATATTATATAAAATTATTGTTTGAATATAAATGTACAACGAGGTAAATGATAGTAAATTGATAACATTTCAAAACGAAAATTTATTTTTAGCTTCATAACAATCTCTCAACAAATAAACTAAACATAACCTAGAAAATAATTGTATGTATATATATATATATATATATATATATATATATATATATATATATATATATGTATGTATGAAAAAAAGTTACTATAATTTAAAAATGAATGGTGTAAGTGATTCGATTATAAAATAATTAAATGATTTAAAATTCATAAACGAAAAACTTTTTTAGCTATTTACAGTTCTATAATAAAAGATTAAAAATAAATGATATAATCTAGCAATATGAAGAAATATCTAAACGAAAAATCTCAATATACTTATAAATAGATCTGTTGCATTTCAGTAATGGCACTCAATGGAAACATCCTGACATCCCATTGGACTTACAGCTTAACAGTTTTCACATGCATGCCATGAAAGTTTTATACATTTTGCCAGTGAAATACGATTTTACCAGAATAGTCATTATGGAACAGATTCACAGTTTGAAAAATATTAAATATTATAAATGTATGATAATATGTGTGTGTGCAAATATATATACAGTGAATTTGTGGAATTTTTTTTGGTTTTGATATATAAAGTAAAAGAATTTTTTTCTTTTTTTATCATATTTATTATATAATTTCGATTATTTCTATTTATGATTATTCTTTTAAGTTTATTTATTCCATTTTTAGAAAATAATATTAGTTCAGGTATCAAAAAAAGTCTTGATACATGATTTTATTTTTGATATGAGTTTATTTTTTACCATTGATATTATTTCGTAAAGATCGAAATAAATGGTAGTTCGAAGGTGCAAGATTAGGTAAATATAAAAATTATGTAAGAATTTTGCAGTAAAGATCTTTTAGATTTTTTTGAGTGTCCAGAAGTGTCTTGAAAGATGGTAGTATTTATATTCTCTATTTTTTTGTAGTATACAGTGATTTATTTAATTCAGTGAATTTTTTATAATAGAGATCTGAATTAATAGTTTCATAGGGTTTTAGGAATTCAAAATACATGTCATTGTAATCCTAGGATTTTGATCTTTTCAGTAGGTAACAAAGTGACCTTTTTGGAAATCAATAATTTTTTTCTTATTTTTTCCTACTTTATGAAATCTATGTTTTATTCAGAATTTTTTAAAAAAATGAAAAAACAGTCAATCAATTTGTAAATCTACCTATCAAATTTCTTTCGTTTAATACGAAAACAAACTTTTTTTAAAAGTAATCAAAAACTGTCATATGATGAACTTTGAATCTACCTACAAATTGTCATCAAGTTTATCATGGTTCTTCAGTTACCAATTATTTCAGAATGTTATTATAAATTGCCGATGGTGTTCTAAAACAGAATTTATTAGTGAAGTTAAAATAGCCAAAAAATAATTTTTGAATCAAACTTGATATATGCATTTAGTATCTGAATTATTTCAAAATATATTCAGATATTTCATTGATAACTTGCCACGCTGATACCTTTTTTAAACTCATACAATATTATAAACCGAAATTACATTTTATCTGACGCTATATTTAACTATTTTGTAAGAGTTAAACTAATTTGAAGATTGAAATGCATTAGAAGTTTATTATTATTATTTTTTAAATAACAAATGTAAATGTTATGAAAATAATTTACGATCTAAATATATAAGGCAAAGAAAAACATTGTTATATTAATATAATGGGTTAGGGAAAAAGTATTTTTAATATTTATTGATAGATAGAGGTTTGGTTGATTTTGACAGTGCGCAATTTTGTGACATGCTAGTGTTATATATCGTTTAAAAGGTAACATTTCACAAAACATTTAAAAATAGATTAGCCAAAAAATAGCAGGTCATAGTTAAAAATGACACATATTTGGTTTAATAAAACATTTATAAATCATTTTAAAAATATGTTTTAATTTTGTTTCAATTTAAAAGGACTTTTTCCTAACTCAATATATTTTTATTGGATTTTTTTTAATTGAACAATATAATTAAAAAATGCAAAAAATATTAATATGAAAACATTTTAATACAAGTTAGATTGAATTAAATTGAACTAATAAAACTAAATTTATCAGGTAGTTAGATTAATAGGCATTATTTACTTCGAATCATTTGATTTCCGTACGATTTCTATTTAAATAGTAGTGCCATTAACAGAGTTAATCGTGCTAATACCAATTCGATGGGGTGTACTAACATCGATTAATGTTCATTTATATAATATATTATTCAATACACATTCAAATAGACACAATGGCACACATTTCATAAACTTGATTATGCCTTGTTTGTGTTGATTGCTATACAGTTTATCGTTTAGTCCATGCACTGACCTGACAAGTATCGAAATCTATAAACCACAGACACTGTCACGTTAATAGCCTTTTGTTCTATAAATTACATATTGTTTTAACATAGATTCATATTCAATATATAAAATTATTGAGGACATTAAGACATACATAATCGCATGTACAAAAATTATAAATGTGTGACGTGTAACAAAAACGATTAAATGAAACGTTTAATTCAAATTGAAATTAATTTCCAACGGTATAGTATGGAAAATTCCGTGAAATAAATTATAACAATCACTAGAATGACGTGATATTTAATATCGTTTGCGTTCAAAAATGAAATCGCAAGAATAAATTATATCATCCTTTATTTTAATAAATGTAATGAAGATAAATGTTCAAATGAATTGAATAGAATTTCAAAAATCTAAATTATAAAAATATATTACAAAGAACTAAATAAGTACAAACTTTTTTTTAACTTTTATGATAAGATCTTTCAAATATGATACATTTAAACGATCTTTTAAATGACTTCGTGATAAAACGACTGTCACGCAAGATATGTCTTTAATGTTTAATGACACACAAATACTTATAAATATACATATAGAGTTTATTTGAAAAGTTTTTTTATCTAATAAAGATATGGAATTTAAATTTGATTTTTTTAGGTATTGTGATAAATCATCTTCAGTATGAACAAGTGTGGAATTTCAAATTAATCAATCAAGAAGTTTTTATTTGACAATCATTTTAAGAAATTAGATAAATTTGTATATAATAATAACAAATGTAATTTCTTTGTATTCTAAAAGTCTGTTAAATAGGGATTATATTTATTAATAAATAATTAAAAGAGAATTTTCCTGTAATTTAATGGAATGTAGTCATCTGATTTAGTTTAGTTTTAATAAAAAAAAACTTTCAATCACGTTGTATGACTTATACACCATTTTTATAAAAAAATATAAATTATTTTTATGATAAACAGGAACACACACGATACTGCATATTGTTTAATTTTCTTTGTGGATTAAATGCAAAGGATATAATTAAAAAAGTGATATTTTTGGTATATATTGGAAATCTGCAAATGATGGTGTTGACCTTTTTAATACAATTTTAAATGGAAAATTAATCAAATTTAATAATGACGCCTTAAGATCTGTCAATGAATCCGATCCAAAATTATCACAACAATTTGAATCTACACAGTCAACAGTTTGCAGACATCTGGAAGAAATTGGCAAGGTTCATAGAGAAGGAAAATGAGTTTTATATGAACTGTCTTCAACTAACAAAGAACACAGAATAAAAAATTATAACTCGATACTAATGAGGAATAACATGGAGCCATTGTTATAGGATTCAAATTGAAGATGAAAAATTGATTCTATTTAATAATTTGAAGCGAATTTAATTAATGGTTTTTGCCAAATAAAACGCAAGTTCTAACACAAAAACCTAACTTGATTCTGAAAAAGTGTCTTTTATAAGTTTGGTATGATTTTCGGGAGATGATTCACTTTAAATTGCTGAAGAATGGAGATAAGATAACGGATGAATTCTACTGTCAGCAGTTCGAAAGATTATAGTAGAAGATTCCAGAAAAACGATCCGAATTGATCAACACAAAAGTTTCCATCTTATGAATCCAAATGTATCACAAATTACACAGGAAAAAAATAAGGCGTTGGGTGGGAAGTGTTACTATATCCTCCCTATTTATCAGACGTAGTTACATCTGATTATTAACTGTTCAAGTTGTTGAAACATTAATTTATTAGGAAACAATTCCTAAATGTCGATGAAGTCAAAAATCAACTGAGTTATTTTTCTCTTTAAAAAAGTTAGAATTTTTTAAATGAGGTATTGAATCTTTGGAGATAAAATAACAAAGTGTCATAGTTAATAATGGTGATTATATCGTTGATTTAAAAATAAAAGTTTTTTGTACAAATTTGTTTATGTATTTCATTTAAAATACGTCATTATTTATGAATGACCTGATAAATTAAAAAATATATAAATTGATATCATTTTTTTCTGATATAATTACAGCTAAATCAAAAAATATTTTTTTTATTTTCAAAATAAATTTAATTTTCCATTTATTAAATAAGGAGTTGATTAATAAAAAAATAAATATATAATGAAAATAAAATAAAAATATCGTGTGAACAATAACTTAAAAATAAATCAGTACAAAATGTTTTATTTAGTAAATCATTTAGCTTCCATTCACGATCTACTACATACGCAAGTATTTGTAACTTTATCAAGATCAAATTACATTAAGGTTGATACTGATATTATACATCTTATTTATCAATACGTTTCGTACGACTTCATCAAACTCTTTAGAAAAGTGCAAGACGAGGGAACATCTATCCACCTTACTTGATCCAGAATATCTGATACATTTTAAACTAAATTGACAGGCTGAGATTCAAAAGAAAATGTAACGAAAACGAATATCAAAAGATAAAAATATCAAGTACGGTTCAAATACGATGTCGATGGACGATCAGTAGTCAGTCGTGACTTTATCAAACGAGTTCACTCGTTTTTTAAGAAGAAAATAAACACATGTTCAAGAACTATTGTGAATATCGATAAATGACAGAGGAGTACACATGTCGTCGTCATCATCATCATCATCATCAACATCGTTTTCTGATTCTGGAAAATGTATTTCCTAGTCTTAGAAAATATTTCAACTTTATCATAGACAATGAATCTTTGATGCATAACAAAGTAATCATAGATACACACACAAATGTATATACATGATAAAGTATCTAATGTCGTTTCGATAGTAGTAAATACGACTGCATTATGATATTGCATTATATCTGCAGAAGTTTTCTTGTCGAGTTAGTCGACATGAACGTACATATATACAAGTGGGGACTTGGTGTATGAGTATAAAACGCGATGTCGGTGCAAAGATGCGCGAAATAACAGGGCGTTCATATCGATTTATCGAACGGTTGAATATAGCCAGTATGATATATTCAGTTGACGTCGTTCGCTCGAATGCAGTGAAAAGGTAAGTGAAGACAAACCGCAACCGAATGCTTTACGGAAGCTACGGCTGTGTTATTAACGAAAGTCATTCGTCTTTCGAACATATTTAAGTAATTCAGTCTTGTTCTTTGTATGCGTGCATGAACTTTTCTGTTTGAACAAGAAGATCGATTCTTTTGATTCTCATTCTGTATTAAATCCCTCGTTGGGTTGAAATAATTATGTTTTTTATTAAAGAAATAGATTTCGAATAAAAAATAGAACGATGAATGTTTTATTATAGAATGATATAAACAAAATCATTTATATTTTATTATAAAATATCCATAAACAAGGAGAAATATATTACTAAAGAAAGATAAATATTAAAAATTATTATTGCGATTTTTTAAAGAAAATATCAATAAAATCTAAAAATTAAATCCCTTTTTCATTTTTAAGTATTTAATCTTTTTATTACTGTCACTGGTTCAAATTTGTAAATTATAGTAAGTGTATTAACTTTACATAAACGAGGTGCGACTGCAAAGTCACGGAATGGAGTTCAAAATTTCTATGCACGTACCTTAATAACAATAATTTATATAGAACTGTGTATAATGTAGTATAAGAATCGAATTTATACAAGTTTCAACCTATAAATAAATCAGGACGTGAAATATAGTGGTAAGAATTAAGTTAGAACGAATTATCTTACTTGGTAAGGTAGGATATAAAAAATGTAAGATATTAAAGTGAAATAATTGAAATGAATTATTTATAATAAATATATAAACAGAATAAGATTATGAAAATTTTGTGTAGGTGTATATAAAAAATTGTACGATAATAAACAAAATGGAAGTCCAAACAAATTAAATCAATACAATTAATTAAAAAAATAATATGATTAATACAATTAGTTGTTTTAGTTTCTGTATTATATGCATGTAAAATATATATTAAAAAAATACTTGCCTACGGAAAAATTAAATAAATTAAATTAAATAGAGGTAATATAGAATTAAAAAAAGATATCAAAATCAAGAAATTAATATCAGAATCATGCTTATAATTACACCATATTTAATATCATTTGTATTTATCAATAATAAATAATTATATAAATTGAATGGTTGGAAAATCAAGACATTTTATTTTAAATAAAAAATACTTGTTTCTAAAACTCTTTTGATCTTTACTATTAATTAAAATTGAACCAATTGTATTTTACACTACATATATATATATATATATATATATATATATATATATATATATATATATAAGTGTGTGTGTGTATTTGAATATAATAACGAAAATTATCATGTATTTAAAACATTCTCTTTTTATACATTAAACAAACAAGACGAGATCAAAGGAAAAATGTAATAACATAATCGACATTTTCATTTGATATTAAAGAGAATGTTACACGTATAATGACATTAAATGAATTAAATTACTTCGATTTTCAAACAAACTGATATTTCTTTTGATATTTTGTTAAATTCTATATACGCATAACTAAACATACACACACACATACACACACACACACATATATATATGAAACATTAATTACATAAAATTCAATTGAAACATTTTATATACGATAGAGTAAATGATTTTATGAAAGAATTTAGAATTTTTGAAAAGAAAAAGAAAATCTATTTTTTATATTTCTTTTTCATAAATCTATTAACTCTTTATAAAGGGTTTTTCGATAAGAATGTCAGAACTTTGACAGTGGGTGGCAGCCATGTTTAATTTTTTTAAGCTCATTTTAACATTTCAGCTCAGTATAGTTTGGAAAATTAAGATAGAACGTTTAATACTTCAATAACGCTTAGAAATTGTGAAAAATTCAATAGACTTATTGAAATAAAAGTTTAATAAATCCATTATTACATGAAATGGACCTATTAATTGGCACCAAGATTATGTGATCTAACTCTATTGGATTATTTTCTGTGGGGTTTTGTGAAATCATTAGTTTATGCTAACAAACCACACACAACATTGAACGTGTAATTTATGAAATTGGACCACAATTATGTAAAAGAGTGACTAAAAATTGGAAGGAATATGTAAAGCGAAATCGTGATAGTCATATGAGTAAAATTATGTTCCATTATTAATGCCAAAGAATATGCTTAAAAATAAAAAAATAACTAATTGAGTAAATATTTTTTGTTTAATTTCCATTTAAACTTCTAAAGCACTTATTAAAAAATCCTATATATGTGGGTAATCTAAATGAAACTTAAGAGTTTAGACATACATTTACTTGATTACTATCATCAAACTATTTTTTCTAATAAATATATATATATATATATATATATATATATATATATATATATATATAATAATTTTAAAAAAATCAATCAAATCATTTATGTATGATAGAGTAAGTGATTTTCTATATAATTATAATATTTCATAAGAAAAATAAATTTTTCATTAATTAAACGTCAAGAACATGTATTTTTATTATTTTTTTTTATAAATCTATTAACTTTTTTATAATTTACTATTCCATTTTAATTTATATATATATATATATATATATATATATATATATATATATATATATATATATAACTTTAATTACAATATTTTAAATAATTATACGAAAAGAAATAAGAAGAAAAATATTATTTCTCTACTGTAAAAATATAAAAAAGTATTAATAGAACTTATATACCAACTGAGATTGTATTTAATCAATTAATAATTAGTAAATTTTAACAACTGTATTTTATAAATTGTGTTATTAAAAAGTATATGAAATTTATTTATAAAAAGTAATAAAGCACAACAAAATTATATTTAATAGTACAGTTAGAATACTAGATTGATGTATTCAAATAAAAAGTTTTATGAAACGTAAACAGTGTAAAAATACATAGTAGACAAATGCTCTATTCATTTTATTTAATGTTAGTGAATGTTAAACACGACAAATGTGTTAGTTTAGATAAAAGTTAATGTTATTTACAGAATAGAAATACTCTTTATATATATATAAATATAATTTGATATTAAATACTATTTTTATTTTCATTAAAAAACAAATAGTAGAAAAAAAATAATCTGTTGATAAGCTGTTAACTAAATGACGTTGATGTAATAAAAACTGAAAAATATTCTTACTTTTATATTTAATTAAAACGTAAAGCATGTTAGCTATGGTGTTTAATTTTTACTTTCACTGTACTTCATTTACATATTTTGTAAAAATCGGATATTAAATAAATACAAAAAAAGATTTTATAGAGTAAAAAGTTTATGTATATTTTGCGAAAGATATTCGCTTTTATTCGTAAAGATTATTTAAAAAAAACTAACAGTACACTTTTTTAAACAGAATACTTTAAAAACGCTTTCGAAGTCGAAGCTAGTAGAGCTATTCAAACAATTGGCTTCGTAATGAATTATTGCAAGTTTTAAAGTTTTTTTTCGACTCGTACAGTTACATATTTATGAACTGATTTTATATTGTAAACAACTTATAAGAGTATATATATATATATATATATATATATATATATATATATATATATATATATATACATTTGTCAAGAAACTCCTGAATAGAAGCTTCCTAGAAATTTTTACATTTCTTTCGTATAACAGTTTGGCTTCACAACTTCCGCGCATACTCTGCTTTCTATACTTGTTGCCTGACCGCTGTCATAGCCAAGAGCAATCGTGCATCCGGAACGTAAGGGCTGTGTTTGAAATCGAATATTCATGAGGAAAGTAAAGCCATTTTCCTCACTACGCTGGCCTTGATCATTCGACGTAAAGTAAATTATATACATACGTACAACTATATATGTGTGAAGAAGATATATACATATATATATATATATATATATATATATATATATATATATATAAATATGTACATATATGTATACATACACGTGTTCAATTTATTTTCAGTTTGTATCGAACTTTTTTTGAGAAAAGATGTCGACTTTTATATAATTGAATTTCAATGATGAAAGATGTTGTAAGTTAATTCATGATGGATTTCAATGACTTGTACTAGATTTGTATGATGAAAAAAATTTGTAGCAAATTTAAGATTTCACTCAACATATATATATGTATATATATATATATATATATATATATATATATATATATATATATATTCGAATAATTTGTAAGTCTAGCTGAACAGAGATAGCTTGAAAAATATTTCTGGTCAAAGTGAAAAAATACTCACTAACATGCAAATGAGATCAGTTAAGATTTCAAATTTCTTGAAATTATACTGAAAGAAAAAACTATTGGATTAGTCGACATGGAAAATTTTGTGAGAAGTTTTTTCCAACAGTAAATAGAGAATGTTGCTGCTATTGATATATAGCATCATATCATATGTATTGATACGAATAAAAATAAGTGAATTTGAAAAAAAAAGTTAATGATATTATAACAAGAATGAAAAGTTTAAAATGAAAATGTGCTAGTTTTAATATAAGAAAAGAAGACTAGAATTAGAAAGGATTGCTTTGAAACCCAGAAATTTGTTGAGAAAAGTATTGTATTATTGAAGTGAAAAATTTTAGAAGAAGCTTTTTTTAAATTGTAACTAAAAAGTTGATAACTAGAATAGATATAATTGTAAGATATTTTTGTATTCTGTAAAAACAATATTAAAAAGCATTTTCAAATTTCGTTGAAATAAATTTAAACGAAAAAATTATTCGCTTTAAATTTGCAAAAATTTTATATTAGAACTTTTATCTATTAAAAACTAAATCTAGTATTTATAATTAAATTGATTCAGGCTAGCTGCTTGATATAAAGATCATTTTTATGATAAATTTCTATAATTTTATCATTTTTTTAAAAATAGCTATAAAAAGTTAAAAATAGCTATAGTTTTTTTTTAAATAGCTATAATAACTATAAAAAGTTAAAATTATTTTTATTAATTATTATGTGTAAAAAGGAAATGGGTTGAAAAATAGTTGCACTAAAATACATTACATAAAGTAAATAAAGTAATAATAATAAAAAATTACACATGACACAAAAAAGTCATCCTGAGTTATTGATGAATAAAGGGTTTATAGAAAAAATATATATATATATATATATATATATATATATATATATATATTTGAATTTATGAGGTTAGGTTAATGACTCAATTTGCAAATTGTATGGTTAAATAATTTGTGTTATTTTATATGAAAAAATATTTAATACCTCTTAAAATATATTGTTAATAGTGGTTACAATTTATTTTTTTTAAACAAATTATTTAATCAAATATGTATTATTTGTTCATTAATGTTATTTTCATTTTTATGTTAATATAGATTTAATTTTATAATATAAATTTAGTTTTTATATTAAATATTTATTTATGCATTATTTTTAATAATGCAAAAAATATTATATTAAGAATAATTTATTTATTTATTAATTCAATATCTTTATATATATATATATATATATATATATATATATATATATATATATATACGAGGGTCATTTAATAAGTATGGTAAATTTATTGATTACTTAATTAAATTAATTAATATTCAATTAATTTTTCAATTTAGTTTTTCTTACTTTTTTACCATACTTATCAAACGACCCTCTATATATATATATATATATATATATATTTATATATATATTTTTTTTTTTTTTTTTTTACGAAGTATCTCCTTCCGCTTTTTTTTTTTTTTTTTTTTTTTTGTACATAGCTGCGAAATTCAAAAGACCAGAAGGCAGAAGGGAGATATTTGCCAACCTAATATAAACAAATATAAATATATATATATATATATATATATATATATATATATATATATATATATATATATATATATATATATATGTATATAACATTTCTTTTAATATTTCATTCTTTTAGTTCTAAATACATAGAATGCATCACACATAAATTCATATAAAAATAATAAAAAAACATAACATATCATTGTGAAAAAGGATAGAGTATATACACAAAACATGTACTTATAATCATTAACTGTTTGAATAAATAATGATGGAACTGGAATAAACGTAATTGCATTGTTATTCATAAAAAATATACACACACATACATTCACATCAAATAATTTTTATAAGCGTACTTTTCGTTGCGCAGCGAAACGCCAAAACGCCAATTTCATCGAAAATTACAGCACTCAATCTTCACAACCTTTTACCACCCCCAAACGATTTTAGAATTGAAAAATTGAGCGATAAAAGTTCCACTCGAGTCATTATTTTCACTTTTGATAGTAAATTATATTTTGAACAGTCACTTGAAACTCATTATACTCCCTTAATAGGACTTTTCATACATTCAAATAAAACTACTTTTTACACACGGACACGTCTTAATAAAATTTTATTTTTAAACGTTCACAGGCAGGCAAAAGGAATGATGGAAATTTTGCTTTACAACTTATTGAACAATAAATGATTGAAATTATCCATTTTATTATAAAATAAAGTTTTGTTGCTATTATATTTTACAGTATATATATATATATATATATATATATATATATATATATATATATATATATAACGATTGATAACTAAAAACGGACTATCAGTATACAATTTACACATTAACATCTTTCCATTTAATTTTTTACTTTCAAATGAAATAAGTATATAAATATCGAACGAAGAAAAGAAATCAAATTTATAATTCTAGACATGTTCTTAAATTTAAAATTCCAGACACGTATTATTGTTATACATTTGTTCCGTGGGCAATATCTCAAGTATACATATTATACATATACATATATATATATATATATATATATATATATATATATTATATAAAACCACTATCCTAATCCTTGTATAGAATGAATAAGTCCTGAAGGTATACCATTTAAAATTCAATTTAAAACTACTGCGTTGGCCTTAAAAGATTTATATTTAAATGACTTGCATTTCAACGAAATATTTCATTAAGTTTTCTAAACATTTCTTATATAACTGTAAATATTTAACAGAAAAGATATAAAAAAAAAATTCAGTGAAAAAGTTATACAGATATTTGGATTTAAAAGTACTCAACCCAAATTTGATTTTAAAACGTTTTAAATGTTGTAATTTACATATATTTTACACAAAAAACTTTTAAAGTTTTATTGTAAAATTGGATTAGCAATATTTTTAAACAGCTATGTATATATTTTTAGTAGAATATACAGCATGTACATTCTATATACATAGTTAAATACATTATAAATAAAAACAGATGTTAAATGGCTGAAAAACAAAAATGAAAATGTCAAACAGTTTTTTCAACCTTTTACATTTGTAATGATTTATAGCTAGTGTACAAGTAGAGTAAATGATAATACACATATGTTTGAGTGGAAAAGTTTAATTAATAAATATGATAACATCAAATAAAAAATTGTACTTAGCAGAATTCAAATGATTTTTCACATAATTGAAAATTAAAATAGACTACTGAAATATATTTTATTCTTTATTAATTAAAATGTAAATAGATATACATATATAACACACACACACATATATATATATATATATATATATATATATATATATATATATATATGTCTATGTAGAGAAAAAATTATTATATTTGTATGCTATTATTAACTGAGAATGAAAAATGAAAAATTATGATTGTTAAGAATAAATCGAAAGTGAACAGGTGTTTAAAATATATTTCTTTTAAAAAAACAAACAAGTTAATATGGTTTATTTTACTAAATAAATCTGATAAAAACAATACAAGAGATTTATTCAATACAAAAATAATAATGTTTAAATTATCAATTGATTGATGTATCATATATTTGTTTTATAGTTAAATAATTCTTCATAAACTATGTATTGTTAAATGATCTGAAAGTAAAGTATCAAATAGAACTATTATAACAAATATATACCAAACTGAAAGTAAATAAAGATTATATTAAATAATAATATATATGAAAAATATTATTAGTAATAAAAGGAAATGATATAATTGATATATCATATAAAATCAGTAATAAAATTACATTGATTTATATAAAAAATATTTGTTTCCTTTATAAGTATATATATATATATATATATATATATATATATGTGTGTGTGTGTGTGTATGTATGTATGTATGATATGAGGATAATACCATTCGATTTTATTACCAGTGGCTGGTTCTTAATTTTGTCAATACAAACTATTTTTTATAACAAAAAATACACTTTTTCTATGTTCCTTTTTGTACCATTTACATTTTATTTCTTGCTGATGTATTTTTATACATGTGCATGTGCATACACACACAAACACAAATACATACATATATATAAATATATATATATATATATATATATATATATATATATATATATATATATATATATATATATATATATATGTACTGGTCACAAAACAAGAAGAGAAGGTCACTGATGGACAACAAATATTATTGATGTGCAACTCATAAATATAAAAAGGTATAAAAAGAGATCCATGATAGATGTGATTAAGACATGAGAAGATTTGTCAATGTGGAATGGAAGAAGAAGAGCACTGAATCACTGGAAATGGAATGTTTCAGGAGAAATTTTTATTCAGCAGTGGACAGAGAGAATTTGATAAGATATATATATATATATATATAATATTAAAAAAAAATCCATATTATTTATTTTAAAATTGTAACAAATTCATTTTCACACAAATGAATTATTATATCATGAATATCTTGTGGTGTTGGAAGTGAACTTTACTTGTGTGAAAATCTATATGATTGACAATTTATGTAATATTGGCTAAAAATTAAAAGAAATGAACATTTTTTTAAAAAAAGTAATAAAAAAACTGATTATTTTAATTCAAAAATAAAACCAACGATTTAATTTAAACTAACTAACAAATAAATAAAAAAAGAGAATTTAGTACAATTTTCTGTAATTACACATACACACACACACATACACACACACACACACACACACATATATATATATATATATATATACACACATATGTATGTATTTATAAATGAATAAGAGTATTATTAGACAAATAAATAATTTGTAATTATTTTCCTATAAAGTACGTTTTTTTTATTAAATGGCGAAAAATCAATAAAAAAATATTTAGGTTATTAAGCTCGTGTGAAATCTTTAACCGAAAAAAAAATAAAATACATAAAAAAATAATATGAATTTACTATTTAAAATCTTTTCTGTTAGATTGAAGTTAGTTTCACAATTATTTTTGATGAAAAATATTTTGAATCGATTAAATATATACACAATGTATATGTATATGCATATGTATATATATATATATATATATATATATATATATATATATATATATATATACATACATATATATTTATTCATAAATATTTATGTATATATGATTGTAAATATTAGTTTCTCTACATAACGCAAATATTTTGAGATGTTTTCGACGATTATACGTTTCACTGAACATCGAATAGACGTCAAAATATTTTTCCTTCATTGTAGTCAAAAGTTTTTATCAATAAACGACAACCAGAAATGGAAGTCATTGAAGGTCAATTTTCTTAAACTGGAAAATTCCTTGGGTTATTTAATAAACATCTATTTTTATATCAACTGATATCGTTTTCATTTCATCTGACAAAAAAATATTGAAATGCATCACAAGTAAATATAAATATATATTTTTGGCTTCGCAATGAAATTATATAAAAAAATCGATGTTATGAAAATAGTATAAAGCATACGTGAGATGAAAGCAAAAGCAGAACACATGAAAACTTCTAAAAAAATAAATAAATAAAAATGGCATTATATAGGAGAAGAACGTTTACAATAATTCAATATTAATAAACGTATGTCCGACTGTATTGAAAAATGAAAAACACACAGTGTATTGTCGATATTGTAAGATATATCGACAATAATATTTACTAAATCGTAAATAGCGTCTTTTTTTCTCCATTGCGACGTAGTTCGGAATTGGATACCGTCATGTTTTCTGTATTAGGGGGTCAGGGAGCCGTCAAACAACATTCGTCAAACGGGATGATTGATTTATTGATTGTTTGATGTGAAAGCTCTGCTTCGAGGGATTGCTTCAGTGAACTTTCATTGTTGATTTTATGTGCTGAAACATTATCTTGTTGGATTGTTCTTTTTATGATCCAGAAAAGAGATCATTTCAACAAAGTTATATCATGTGTTTAACTTTCAAATATACTTTTTACTTAACGAGTGATTCTTTTTAAAGTTTTCTTTCTGGTATAGAATTTTTGTACCAATTTCTGTATTGGATTAAGTGAAATAAAGAAAAACAAAGAGACGCTTTTTTTATAAATACATACATATTTTTATTTTAGAGATGTTTGTATTCCATTTATTATATTTTTAGTGTATAAACTGTTTATGGAATATGGATTATACGCAAATATACAATTTATTTTGATCATAGATATACCTATACAAAAGAGGGTATGTATATATATATATATATATATATATATATATATATATATATATATATATATATATATATATATATACTTGTATGTATGTACACAATGTTGTAAATAATTTTTGGAATTATTTTTTAAATTTAAATGTAATTTAAAAATAATTTACTGTTTAATTTAATTTTTAATCCTTGAAATAAATTTGTATTAAGCATTTAAATAAATATTTTTGAATAAATAATTTTTTAAAAATTGTAAAAATACTTATTTTAAAAATTGCATTATAAAATAATTTTATATAAATTATCAATCAGTTGTAAAAACGATTTCTAATGAATAACTATTTTTTTATACAAAATATAAATGTATGTATATATATATATATATAATTTTTCATATCATTAATATATTAAAAATTAATAATACAAATGTAACCAAAAAAGAAATTATTTAATTGTTTAATTATTAATATAAATGTAAATATTAAATATATTAGATAAAAATGAAAAAACATGAACCACAACAAACATTAATTTATATAATTATTTTCTAGTCATATGATATCCATAATTTTCAACATAATGAACTGCAAAAATGTTTTTAATAATTCAAATAATTTTTAAAAAATGGGTTGTTTGTTTAAAGATTAAAAAAAAATTTTTGAATATTTTTACAAATACAAAATAATATCTAAAATATCAAAAATTAAAGAATATCTGAAAGTTGTAAGAATAGCTCAGAATTATTGATTACATTTTTTCACACTAGACAATAAAAGTTATATATATATATATATATATATATATATATATATATATATATATATAAAGAGAGAGAGAGAGAGAGAGAAATAAACTTGTTCTCATCGAAATGTTTATTATTTCAATAAAAAATATTTAACAACGCTAAAATATAACAAAAAATAATTGGTTTGATAAAAACCGAAATAAAAAAAGTAACAAAATGTATTTATAGCAATAAATTATTTCAAAATTTTAGGTTAACTTATCACAAATAATACATTATATAGGCACAAGAATAATTACAATTATAAATTATGAAGAATGGCAATACGTTAATGTAAGTTATGAATACAAATCGTAATTAAATTGAAAATCAATAACACACTTTCCATAATTTGAATTAAATTTTGCAAATTTTGATTTCAAATTAAATTACAAAAGTTTTTATATCAAACAGACTGTAATTTCCTTTGTAATGACATATGAAACATAAATGTGATTTTATACGATGCAGATAACTGATAAAGGGTTTAAACTATTAATTAAATCCAAAAAAAAATTTTTTTATTAATTTTATTCTAATACGAGCGTCCCCATATATTTTTTTTAATCAATTATATTAATATTTTAAAAAATACTTTAGAAAACCAAAAAAAAATTAATTACAATTTATAATTTACGTTTTATCATTCACTATAGATATATAAATTCTTGTTATTTTATATTTGGAACTGCTATAATATTTATAGTTGTTTATTATTAAAATACAATAGACAATTAAGTGGTTATAAAAAATAAATCAATAAATGAAGATGGAAGTAACAGAAATGATTTCAATTAGAATTAAATAATAAATAAAGTTGATTTCAAGATAAATTATTATTAAGTTTTAAAAATGTGTCGGTTGAAACTAATTTCATTATGAGTTAAAATTTCGCTGTATACGAAATGTTATAAAATCCTGCAACAATTAAAAAAACATTTGTACAAATATTCTGTTTTAAAAATGTGTAAAAAAATAAAAAAAATAAAGGATATATATATATAGAGAGAGAGAGAGAGATAGAGAGAAAATAAAGAAAAATTAAAACGTTATAATAAAAAAAAAAACTTTAAGAATAAAGATAAATATGAAAAAAGCACAAATGGTTATTTTTATTTTATAATAAAATTAAAATATATTGTGTTAAATATTTATAAAAAAATATAATTCGTTAAAATTTTTCTACACAATTCTGTTGTTCTATTGTGATGATTTTACAATTTTTTTCTAGAACTTACAAATGTTTTTCCGGAAATAAAAACAATTCCCTTTAGAATAAAAGTTTAAATACAAACCATAAAATAAAAATGAAATGTTGTTTAGCATATGATAATATACGATGTAACACTGGTAAATCAAAATAAAAATGCGGACATTATTCTTAATGCAAAATCCGTGCCAAAAATTTTTTTAAATTAAAATTGAATACACGCCATTTTCAAGTTGAATAACTTATAAATTAATAAATGTGCTGTTTTTTTTTAATATATATTTAGATATAAAATTTTCTTTAGAATTGAATACAGGAAAATAATAAACGATATAAGTTTATTTTCACATGAAGTATAATTCTTAATATTATATAAATTTCTGTAAAAAGAAAACATTTTCTTAATTTTCCAATTGCGAATAATTCGTTCGAAACTTGTACAAAGTTGTCGCTCGTAGCGATTTCATTAACAAAGAAATAATTACAAAATAAAATACCTTTGTTTCGTCGAAATTTTCACATGAAATATATTTTTAATAAAAACACTGTCTCATAATTATCAATTCTGGGAGCACAAAAGCATCTTGGCACATTAAAATTTCGTCACGTTCGTTCATTAAATGTTTTAAATTGGATCAAAATTACATCGCAAATATTTGACAGATTCTCACTGTTCAAACACTAGCCTAAAAATAAACTCGATGAGGGAAAAAACTTCCCCCTTAGTTTGAAATACCGCCTCAAGGCAACTCATAAAACGTGTTTATACTGTTCAAACTTGTTAACAAGTTCGGTTTTCAGTCGGTGTCGTCCGTAAGTTGGACACAACAGCTCTACTGGTTAACGTGTACCCACGATGTCCTCCCATCCTGAATCACTATACGTCGATGGAGACGGCTTCCGCTTACGCGGCGCGAGTTCGTGATGTGCATAATTTTTATGCCTACAATGTAAAGAAGTTAACATATTTTTTCATTAGAGTGGCGTATTGGAATCCATCAAAAGAAAAATAACGAGATGACGGAGTTTTTTCAACAAGAAAATTCAATATGTAGAAAATATTAGCATAACTTACATATACAATTTTTTATTTATAAAATTATACTACTAAACTTATTTCTTAATAAAAACATAAATTAATTAATTAGCTTAAATATGAATGGACATAAAATGATTGTATAGTCATTTTAATAAAACACAAATCTAGGCGTCACATTTGGATGACCCTATATTAAAAAAAATTAAAAATAGGAAGGTGGTATAAATTTACAATTATAAAATATTACACAAACAATTCTTTATCTACTTCCTGAAATGAAATATATGCTCTTATCATTGCACATTTCATATGAAAGTGTGTAAAAAAATTTTTTTTTTATATTCACATAACAAATATATTTTTTAATACAATAATTTACAAGTACGTTTTGATATATGTGTTGTATTTATATATTTGTCTTAAACAAATACACGGATATAATATTTTTATTTTTTTTTTGGAACGTACTCCACCTTTTCGTATGTATTTCAAGTTTTATATTTAACATGGATTCTGATTAAGTCATTTTCCTGGAATCAATTAAGCGTGTTAGTGGATGGCAGTAACTCATATTTCAGTTTTAATTGAAATAAAAATTGATTCACGTTTCGGTATAAAAATATATATAGGAGCAACTGACTTTGTTTTGATATGAAAATAAACTACAGATTAATAAAATATGTAATATTACACCATTTTTAGAAATATATATTTTTATTCAAACTGATTTCAATTAAAATATTATTGAAAAAAATATACTATAATTTTTAAATTATTATATATATATGTATGTGTGTGTGTGTGTACCATTTTATTGTTCGACAAAATGTGTCTCAGTTAATTACTTAATTGCGAAAGCACTTTTTTAAATTTTTTATGTTGCAATTTTTACAATTGATTCTTTTAAATTAAAAGTGAGTAATAATAAAGTACATTTCCGTTATATAATTTTAAACGAATTTAAGAAAGGGTGTAATACAGTAAATGCGAAGGTGCGTGACATGGTCGAAAAAACCTGCAGAAAGTGTTGGTCGATTTCATGCCGGAAATTTCAGCCTAGCAGGTGACTCACGATTTCGAAGACAGTCTGATATTGATGACGACATAATTTACATGTAAATAACAAGAACAGTTATTGAACTTGCATGTATATTGGAAATACCGAAATTAAAAGTGCATAACCACTTGGAGGAAATGAGTATGATGAGCCGGTATGATTTGCATAAGTGTTTTATTTTTTTTATTGCAAAAAAAATGTGGTTAGAGTGTTAGGATGTGATGCAATTCTCGATCAGAATAAAAAGACCATTTTTTTGATTATTAGTTGTAGACGATGAGAAATAAACACTAGAAAATAATGTGGAGAGAAAAATGAGTTGATCAAAACTTGAAAAATCTGCTTATATAGGATTTTTTAAGGATAACAAAATTTTAAATGAATTCCTATCGAAATTTCTGTTCAGCCTAAAAACACCCTTTATCTATACATGTTTGTGTGAATGTATGTATAAAGGTATGATAAAAAGTATTTTTTATGTTCAATAAGGATTCTATTTAAAGTTCTATCACACTTAAAAAACATCTATATTGCCTTAAAAAATCGATTACTTTCAAAAATGACAATGTTTTGTATTTGGTGGGATTGTAAAAACATAATTATTTATTAACTGCTTGAAATAACTAACAATGTAAATGCTGTGGGATACTACACTGAATTGGGTAATCTGAAAATATTCATTTAAGAAAAACGTCTCTTCCAAATATCTCTTTCTATAGGCGCAAAATTGTGTTTTGTCAAAATAATGCAATTAACAAATAAGAAATTGAGATATCAAATTAATCCATTTTCCAAATGATATTGCGATATCGGACTTCCATTTTTTACATTAATTCCAACACTACTTTAAAGAACACAATTAACAAAATAAAATGTATCTGAGGGTACTTCGACCAATTTTTGTATCAAAATTTGAGGAATTATTTCAAAAAATTATAACACGTTAAGAAAAGATAATAAAATACAATAATAATTACATAATTGATTAGAAATAAAAACAACTGTGTATATATGTATATAAATATATATAGGGGTCCCATCAAGAGTAAACAACTTAATTTTTAAATAAAATGCATCTTTTTTTGAGCGATGATAAGTGTGCACTGCTGATGGGACACCCTATATAAACATATATATTTGGTGGCTCAAATGAGATTGTAAGATAGTAAAAAACAGTAAATAATAGTACAAAAATAAATAAATGTCTTATTTGGGTTGCTCTACATAAGATACAAATAATGATAAATGAATTTTTAGATCAAAGAAGAATCAAACTACAAAAGAAATAAATAACATTAAAAAATATGTATATCTGACAATTTTTCAATATTAAATGAACATTTATAGATGAACTGAACAAAGGACTAAAAATTGATTTTATAAATTCTGAATTTTTTTACATATTATAAAGTTATTTCTTAAAAGAATTTTTTTTGATTAGTGGAAGAGAAATATAATATAAAAAAATTGTAGGAATGGGCTGGAAAAAAAGAATATTGGATCAATCAAAGTAGAAGCTTTTGAGAGAGGATTGTATCCAATGGTGGATGAAAATAGGTTGATGATTTTATATTTATATATATTTGTGTGTGTAAAAAGAATAAAATAAGGATAATTTTCTAAAACAATTCTATTTTTATCAATATAGAAATTAGTTGCAAAATTATTTCAAAATATTCGTTTTTAATGCAGAAAGTAAATTGAAAAAAATTCTTTTAGTATTTAAAAATTTCATTCTTTTTCTCCACTTTTTTAAAATTATTTTATAAATTGTTAATTTTTTTATTCTTTATACTATTTTCATTTTTAATAAAATTAAATATTATTTATTTCTTTTAATTATTATGAATAAAAATATTTTTAAAAATTTTTGAGAAAAACTAATTTTTATATAGAATTATTTAATTCTATTTGATATAAATAAATATTAATATTAATTTTTCAATAAAAATGAATATATTTATTATAATTTAATAGAAAACTAAGTTAATTTGAATTTTTTAAGAGGAATATATGTTTCGTTGATATAAATCAATACTGAGGGATTAAACTTCTTTCTTAATTGTTTGTTTTAGATCTAAATACGATTTTAATCATAAATTATATATATATATATATATATATATATATATATATATATATCGACTAATTATCAAAACATAACATTTGTAACTAGGATTAAAGATATTACAGAGTTAATGTTCGTGTAGATTGTTCACAAGTGGGTTAATTATGCGTATCAACACATAATATGTATACGTCTATGCGAAATGTAGGTTACATAATCTCAAGTTTGCATTACACAAATCAGTAAATGACGTTTCAGTTATCTCGTATCTTAGCCGCTTTACTATCAAACAGGGGTAGTATTTACCCTTTCATTACAAAACCAGCACCACCCGTGCCGCTCGGAAATTGCAAAAATGTTATACGTGTGTGCTTTGTGTTGTGCAGTATGCACCTCACACTCCGTCTCGTAAAAATGTTGTAAACTGTAAAGCCTTTGCGCCGACAGCGGCGGTAAGAAACATTATATGTGAGCATTTGTGTTCCGTTGCCATCGGCATGAGAATTCTGACCTTTCGGAATGGTATGCATTTACGTAAGCGATAAAGTGATGTATTACTGGGCGATGGGGCTGCTTTATGAACGCATTACGCGGCGATATATGTAATAAATATGCCCTGCGAAGCTTTTATGGTGTTCAGTTTCAAAATTTCGTAACGTCGGTATGTGTGAAGTTGGCATAGAATGATATTTTCTCAGAGAGTATTGTGATAAGTGATTTTTTTTGGTCGAAAAACATACATGCGTAAGAAGGGTAAATAGCGAATGTATTTCGAATAATAGCAGATAATGTCAGTTTTATGTGCATACGAGTATTCAAATTCGCATACCAGAAATGCTGTGATATATGAATTTTTAATGAAACTAGCATTTAGCTTAGAGTACGACATTTTCGAGAAATAAATATTTTTTATAGCTACATATGTTTGCGGAAATATTTCGAGATTTCTAGTACGAACAAAAATTTCATTAATGACTATTTCACCTAAAATATTACTGCCATTACTATGTTTCTCTTTCATTTGTATAAGGGTATTAAAAAAGAATGTTCATTTTTTTATTTATTCATTCAATATATATATATATATATATATATATATATATATATATATATATATATATATATAAGGAATAATACGAAAATATAGAAAAAAAACCGAATGGATCAGAAAAAAATGTTACTGCAAAAATAAGAAGTTTGAAATGGAAACAGGCTGGTCATATAGCAAAAAGAGATCATCAATGAACAAGGGAAGTTATTGATTGGAAACCTAGATAAATAAGAAGGGTCAGGAAGAGACTCATGGATAAATACGACAGAAATTTAAAAAAATTGTCGGAATGGATTGGAAAAGAATAGTTTTGGATAGTTCAAGTGAAACATTTTGAAAGATCTTCATCTAAGAGTAGATAAAAGAAGGTTTATTATATATATAGGGTTTTCCAATAAAAATGTCAGAATTTGACAGATGGTGGTAGCCATGTTTAATTTTTTTAAGCTCATTTTGACATATCAATTCAGGATAATTTGTCAAATTATTATGGAACGTTTAACACTTTAACAACGCTTAGAAATTGTAAAAATTTCAATAAACTTATGAAAACAAAATTTTAATGAATCGATTAT
Source organism: Neoneuromus ignobilis (assembly GCA_029203775.1). Lineage (NCBI taxonomy): Eukaryota > Metazoa > Arthropoda > Insecta > Megaloptera > Corydalidae > Neoneuromus > Neoneuromus ignobilis. The sequence goes on along the minus strand of CP092087.1, from coordinate 9,256,007 downwards.
TTTATGAAATTGACCCATCAATTGTCCACCAAGATTATGTGATCTAACACCATTGGATTATTTTCTGTGGTGTTATGTGAAATCATTGGCTTATACTGATAAACCACAAACAACAGAATCATTAAAAATAAACACTGAACGTGTAATTCATGAAATTGGACCATATGGATGGTCATGTGAGTGAAATTATGTTTCATCAATAATGCCACTGAATATGCTTAAAAATAAATCAATAATTAATTAACTAAATACTTTTTCTTTTTTTTTCATTTAAACTCCTGAAGCTCTTATTGAAACTTTCTCTCTCTCTCTCTCTCTCTCTCTCTCTCTATATATATATATATATATATATATATATATACATATGTGTGTGTGTGTGTGTGTGTGTATAAAAATGTTTTATTAAATTATTATTTAAATATCTAATAAGTAGTATTGTATAAATCTTTAACTAAAAATTTAAATTTTTCATTTACCTTGAATGTTCGTTGATGGCGTTAAGGCATTGATTCGATTATATTAAATAAGTGAATTAGTGAAATACAACTTAAATCGACACGAAGATATACCAACAGTCTGAAATATAATTATGAAAACGAAACATCCAGCGCGAGAATGTGTGATGACGAAATTATTAATAAAATAATATCTCGGGAAAGGTGTACGACAAAGTCAAATTATTACTATGTATTTTCTTAATCTAATTTTTGACAACCTCGAGACTTGCTTTGCATAATAAGTATGAAAGTAATAGATGATTTTATTCATATCAAAATGGTAAAAAATTAAAGTGTATTTTTAAAAAAATATATTTTATGAAAATAATATACAAAAAAAGGGAAAATTATATGAAATCTGTCATTATGAGAATTAAAATGTTGAAATTGTAAAAAAAAATTAATAATGTACAGCTTAAAAAATATTTAATATTGTATAAGAGAAGGAAAAAAATATTTATTAAAATCTAAAGTAAATTACAAACGGTTTTCCAATAAGCCGCTTCAGAAGTTTAAATGGAAATAAAACAAAAAGTATTTAATTAATTAATTAATTATTTTTTATTTTTAACCATATTCTATGGCATTAATGGTGGAACACAATTTCAGTCATATGACCATCCATATTACACGTTCAATGTTTATTTTTAATACTTCTGTTCTTTGTGATTTATCAGCATAAACAATGATTTCACATAACCTCATAAAAAATAATTTAATGGAATTAGATCATATGATCATAGTGGCCAATTGATTTTGTCCATTTCATGTAATAATGGACTCATTAAATTCTTCTTTATTCCTAATATGAATTTTTTAATACATCTTTTTGTGTTATCTGGAGCCGTTGAATTATTCAAGCATTCAAAACTCATGTTTCACTGCCACAGGTGAAAACAGGTAGAATGCATTAAACAAAAACTTTCTTTTTAAACACAGAGGAATATCCGACTTCATAATATGAAATTTCTTTCAAATCTACACCATTCCATTTTTATTCTCCTGTTCACTTCACCTATAAATGTTTATTTAGTGTTAATGAATTATCACAGGCATAATTTTCAACTACTATTTTTTTAGTGCGATTCCTCTTTAATATGAAGACTGATTAAATATTATTTTTGTCTTTGCTGAGATTTATCACAAGACAATTTTTTATTTGCTTTATTATCCAACTTTTCTATTATTTTTTCAAGTACCTCCAGGCTTATTGAAAAAATAATAATGTTATTAGTAAATCTTAAGTAGCTAAACATTTCTCTATTTTCTATTATTCTTTCAAATTTCCAGTTTAATCTTTCAAATATTTCCTCTCAAAGAGATTTAAATAATTTGGGTGATATTCCATCACCACGTATTATTTTTTCATAATTTTAAACTGCTCTGTTTTCTTGTGTACTTGTATAGCGGATGTAGTATTACTAAAAATCATTTCTAAGAATTCAATATAGAAGAGAATCTTTAATTCCTTGATTCTTTAATGTATTTAATATCATAGACGTATTGACTGAAACGAAGACTTACATATAAATATTATGTAATTTTATAACATAAATAACATAAAAGAAAAATATGAAGTTAAAAACAGAAAGGTAGTATTTATATTATGATGAAAATATATAACATTGTCCGTTTTTCCGAGAATATTTTTTTATAAATAAAGTCAGAAATGAACACAAAATATTAAAAAATTCCGTAAAATTCAATAAACTGTCAGTCATTTTTCAAATATGCTATTTATTATTCTACGAATTGATTTACTTTCAACATTTTCAAATAAACTCTGAACTGATTATTTATTATTATTGAGATTTTTGGTTACAAATTGGTTTTCACTAACTTCTTTACGGCTGTTAGTTCGCAATAAATTCTATATTAAATATTACGAAATTTCATTTGCAGTGATTGTTAATTTCTCTAATCAATGTTTAGATTAAATTTCTATATTCTGTGGATACTCGAATGAATTTATAAATAAAAAAAGGAAATGTTAATAAAATCGATAACGACATGTTGCAATGTGGCGGAGAGTAATTGCTATTCAAATATATTGACTCAATTCGATTTCGTTTCGTACGACAGAATTATTCTGAATGTTGCAGTTCCGAAAGGTATTAGAATATATTGAACACGGGTAAGGGGAAACAGACCGCAAAAGTTTGAGATTATTTTAGCATTTCAATATTATTGATTATTCAAGGAAAAAAACACGCGCACACACATTTCATATCAAATATCAATTTCGTAAAAGTCAAATGCGTTTTTACTATTTCCAAACTCAAACGGTCATGACGATCGTGATATTTAAAATATGTATTATATTATAAGTGCAGGCATTTATTTTTATGGATCTACTTATGCGAACAAAAATGTAGATAAGATATGACAATTTCAATGGTTGGAGTGTAACAGTAAATTATTTTTAATGACGAACACTAGACGTACTTTTTTACGTATTCAGAAACATTTACACATATATTTATTACATATTTTCGAAAACAAATCTCTTTCTCTCTCTCTCTCTCTCTCTCTCTCTCTATATATATATATATATATATATATATATATATATATATATATATCAAGATTAAAATTAATTTTCATCATCTACTTAGTTTTTAAAAAAAATACTTTACATTAAAAATAAAAAATTAGAATTTACAAAAAGTGTTTATAATCGAACTAAACATTATAAAATCTTATGAATGTTTAATATATACGATGGTCGAAATGAGATTGAAGGGTTTAGATATACATTTACTTGTATACTATCATTTACTCTTCTATCTCATTTGACTTACCCTATAAAAGAATTATTTTGAAATTGTGACGAATGCTCTTTCATAAAAATGAATTTTTACCTTAACAGTAAAGAAAATTAAAAAGTGTTTAATAATTATTTATTATTCATTTTCTTTGCTCCCTACCAACTATAAGCTGATAATCATTTCAATAAAATAAGGGATTTTAATAATGACGGCACTACCATTGGGGGTATTCACACTAGTCAACATTCATACAGTATTCACGCCCATTACCACTCGTCTCACACGCTCTTACCAGAAAACTAATTTTTTTAGGTGGAGGATTTTGGTGATAAGAGGGTGTGAGATGAGCGGTAATAGACGTGAATACTGTATGAATGTTGACTAGTGTGAATACCCCCATTGAAATGCGTATCAGCTTACTGTTATTATAAACAAAATGAAGAATAGGTAATTAATGAACATTTTTTAATATATTGTGGTATTGGGATGAAAATTCTTTGATGTAAAAGTATTTTACATAGGGTCATCCAAATGTGATGCCTAGATTTGTGTTTTATTAAAAAGAAATTATACACATGTTTTCCTATACACTACGCTAAATACATGTTTCTTTTTAATAAAACACAAATTTAGGCGTTAAATTTGAATGATCCTATATAATATTGATTTTTCATTTTTTCCCCTAAATTCTTTTTATATTTTTTTTTGTAAGCCAGAGGGCTTCACCCTCTAGTTTGTCATAGTTCCAAAACAAATATTATTTTATTATTTATTTTATTATGAAAATTTGAATACCATGTTTTTAGTATTTAGATACAAACTTAGTATTTATACAAAATAAAAAAATAATTATTGGATATTTTCGTAAAAAAATTTGAATTAATTTTATTCAATGTTAATTAATTAGTAATTTTTAAAGGTGTGGTCAGTAAAATTTGTTTATAAAATTTATTTACAAACAATATTTAAAAAAGGATTTAGAAATTACTGTTTTTTTAAAATATTTTAAAAATTAAAGAAAAATCAATGACTAGTTTGTATGAATAAAACAGTAAAATTTATGTTCAGAAAACATTGTGTGATAATTACACAGTACGTGATATTTATCTATCAAATGATATTACGAGGAATCTTATGATAATATTACATTTAAAATGAAAATATTAAACGTCCTGAACGGCGAGCTTTATGCGATTTACGAGGCACGAAACGTGTTAATATATATTTGAATTAAAAGATCAATAACATTAAACACATAATTATATCTGTTCAGGACAGCAAATTGATTGCAAATACACATTTCAGAAAGAGAACATTTTTGGTTGGAATGGGCGTATAGTTATGGATAATTTACTATGTATAGAATAAAATAAATTACAACACCGAGTTATTATTGAAATATTAAATAGAGTTTATTGATGTTACACATATAGTACAATCTTTCATGTACATTCTGATGGCTATCAACAGCAGAGCAAATATGGATCAATCATAGTCTTTTAAACATATGTACACAATACAACACATATGTGTGTGTGTGTGTATATATATATATATATATATATATATATATATATATATATATATATATATATATATATATATACAGTGACGAGCAAAAATGGATACATAATTGAAAATGTTTCGTTAATTTCAAAGAATTTTATTATTAAAAACCAAATTATTAATGTACTTATTGCTAATATATTAAGTAACCTATTAACAAAATAAAAAAAATCATTCTAAAAATAAAAAATATAATACAAAAACATTCTGATTTTTATTTCATTGATCTTTATCTACTTTTGCATGTTATTCAAATTTTTTATTTTTTTTCAGTCAAAAAAATTTATATTTTGTCCAAAGACCGTTATTCTTTCACACTCCTCACTTTTATAGACATAGCCTCAACTAAATTAGGGACATTTTCATTAGTGATATTGTGTTATTCTGTAAGTTTTTTATTCCATAACTCATTTGAGTCTTAGACGGTTTATTCTTACTTTTTTACAACAGCCCATAAATTTTTGATTGGATTTAAATCTAAGCTTTGTGAAGGCCATTTTATACATTAAAATTGTTGCTCCAGAAGGGTCGCTTCCATGATGGAAAATTATTTCGTCAATTGAATAAACACATTTTTTCATCAAAGTCAGGAAAGTAAGTCTGCAGAATATTAAGACAATCTTTTTTCTTCATTATCTCCTTAATTTTTACCAATGGATTATCATGTAAATGCCCCTCCTTCGTACAATTTTACTTCCTTCTTCATGTTTTCTTGTTTCTTCTACCTGATATCTTTGAATGCGTTTTTCATGTGAACGATGCCAATATATTTTTCCATCAGACTGAAAAATATTTACTCTGATCTCATCAGACCAAATAACTTGTTTCCAGTCATCAAGGGCTAATGTTTATGTTCCATGTAAAATTCAAATCGAGTCTTACTGTTTATCTTTAATATGACTGGATTTTTATTTTATTGCGGATACTAAACCAAATTTTACGTACAATTTTAGCATTTTGATTGGGTCTTTTGGCCCATTTGGTTTTCATTAATCACTACATTGAACGAACATCACCGTTTCAAAAGTTTTGGATGGTCTTTCGTATTTATTTTCAGTGATAAATTCTGTCTTTTTTACTGAAAGAACAGTTTTGTGACAAATTTTTACTATCGCAGCGATTATTATTGAAAAATACCACTGTTTACTCAAAGAAACGATGCTGTTTTAGATATTAACTAAAATTTTCTTAATTTTTACTTTTTTATTTTTTTTAAAAATTTTTATTAGTTTAAATGTTAAGAAAATACTTCGATCAGATTTAATATGACTAATGAAAAATGTACTGACTGATTCACAAAGTATGGAAAATGAAGAAATCTCTAAATAAAATAACCAAAATTGAAAACGTGCAAAATCAGAATATTTTTTGTGTTACACATTTTATTTTTAGAATGATTTTTTTTTACTTTTTTGTAAATGAGTTATTTAAAATATAAACAATAAAAATATGAAATAATAATAATTAATTTGATTTTTAATAATAGAATATTTTAATATTAACGAAAATGTTTGAATCATGAATTCAGTTTTGCTCGCCACTGCATATATAGAATGTTTTTTTTTAAGTGTGATAGAACTTTAAATTGAATCCCTATCGAAAGTTATATCTAACCTAAAAATATGGTCTGTCATATTTTTATATATACGAGGGTCGTTTGATAAGTATGGTAAAAAAGTAAGAAAAACTAAATTGAAAAATTGAATTAAATTAATTAATTAATTAAATTAAACAATAAATAAATTTACCATACTTATCAAACGACCCTCATACATACATACATACATACATACATACATACACACACACACACACACACATACATGTATATATAAAAATGTTTTTTTAGGTTAGATAGAATTTTTGATAGGGATTCAATTTAAAGTTCTATCATGCTTAAAAAAACTCTATATATAATTATTATTCACAGTAATCAGTTTAGTGTAGTATAAAAGATTTTGGTTGAATTTGTTAATGCTTTTGACTGAATTTGTTAATACTATTTCATTAGGCTTATTATTCTTTCTAACATTTCTATGAAATTTCAAATTTTTACTTATTTCGATTCTACACATATAAAGAGACGAAAATACATGTAAAAAATATATGTATGTATATAGAAAAAATAACGAATAATTACAAGTTTCAGTAATTGAATAAATAATTAATTTTTGTCTAAATGAATTTTCAAAGTTTATATAAAACAGAGTATATTTTCAAATCGAAAATATCTCACGCAACTCGAGTTTTATAATAATGTTTTGTCCTGAATTTCGTACAAACCGACAACGATGTAAACTTACGACATTAAGTTTAATTCCAGCGTGTGTTGTAATTATCAAACACGTTTAATGATAATGTCCTGTCATCTGTGTTCTATAATCTTGTTAATGTCGTTGTTACTCTCCACCTGGAAGATGTTTTCTATGGTAAATGTTGTAACCGAACTCACGTGCCCTACCTACCTACCTACCTACAAACCAAATTAATTGAACAGAGAGTTTCGTGTTCATTTCAAACCATGTGATTACAAGAAATCTTACTTGGCGTCGTCTGTTTGTACAGTAAGCGACGGGTTTCGTGCCGGTGTGAGTTGTTGGCTCGCAATGCTACCACATCGGTAGCAGATGTGACTTCAAACGAATCAATACCGATGAAATCGCACTGAAAGTTCAGATATATATATATACATATATATATATATATATATATATATATATATATATATATATATCTTTCGTTGTTTTTGTTTTGGTTCATATTTTCTATGTATGGTCTGGGAGACATTTCAGCTGATATGACATTTGAAATATGGAGAACGACTTCATAAATATGAAAACGAAGTGACATTATTAGATGTATATAGGTGGAATCTAACATTTTTTATGTGGAGTTTGGGTCGTTGACGTCACGTCTGTGTTTTTGAAAAATTCATTTTATATGAACACACTTTTTTGTTATCCGAGTCTATGGAAATAAATCATTGTGTTCTATTCAATTAACTATATTTATGATTGTAGTCAGAAAATCATACAAAATATATATAGGTACACACTTTCACTTTTTCTTTGAAAAAAGGAAGAGTGTAAAATGTTTCCTTTTTTTAATACAGAAAAAAATGATCAGTTAGTTTAACAACTGTTAAAACTCTGACGAATTCACTTTTAAACAAATCAATTAGTATTTAGATTTTATAATATAACACTCTGACGATGATGACAGTTCTACTGAAATGCATATTCACTTTTTCTATTATAAGGAAATAAAGTAAACAATAAATAATTATAAAACACTCAATAATATTTTCTGGTGTTGGAGGTAATAATTCATTTGTGTGATAATTTAACAATTCTCTTGGATAAAATGATTAATATTAATTTTGAAAAGAATTCTTTAAATATGAACTTTTTTTACACATATCAGATGCTCTATTTCATATATTATTTCAAAAAGTCACGTTTTATGTAGATGAATTAAAATAAATGTTGTGATTATTTAGGAATTTATTTTAATCGCAACGAAAAATAAATCAAATTGAATTTAATACAAATATATAAGCGCATATATAAATATATTGACACATTTCTTTCCTATCACATAGAAATTTATTGTAAATGGTAATTTTTTGCAACGTAACTGAAACTCAATTAAAAGTACAATTTTTAATTGTCTTTTT
>CP092087.1:9160000-9245000 GCA_029203775.1 Neoneuromus ignobilis | reverse complement strand
ATTTCAGCTGAACTGTTTACTGTCAAATAATATGTTTATTATTGTTATGAAATATAATCAGTGTAGTCGTTAATATTTTTCATACTTTGTGTTCAATAGAGACGAAAATAAATCATTTCACTTCATTTCTATGTTATTTTTTTATAAAATGAAGTTATTCGTTTGTGGAAAAATATATTATCTGTCGTTAATTGATTTTATTTTTTTTTATTTGCACATGAAATAAAATCATTTAAATTAGAGTGGAATGTATTTTAACTGAAGTATAAATAAAAAAATATCAAATAAAAATTTATAAATCAAAATCATTTAAGGTATTCATTAATTAAAATTAGTAAAATTTGATTTTAAATTATTTTTATTAAAAATGATGCATATCAATAATTAATATTTGTTTATATATAAATTCTTTATATTTACTACAGTATTTATTTTAAATCGATGTTATTGAAAGACAATATAACTACCTGTCAAGAGTTAAACACAATATTAAGTCAGTGTCATGTGTTTAAAAAAATTAGTATAATTTTCAATAAAATTCTATTTAAATATTATTATAAAATAATTTGTTCAAAGTATATTATTTTTTATAGTGTGGCCCAAATGGGACTGAAGGAAAGTGAAGAACAGCAAGTAAATGTATGTCTAAACCATTCATTTGGGCCACCATAAAGTAATTATCAACTACCATCGATTTTTATTTAAACTTTTTTTATTATGCTTTTATTGAATTTTTTGGACTGGTTTTCATTTAACAATAACACTAGATTTTATTTATAAATAATTGAATTTTGACAACATATTAAACTGTTTTGATACTCAAAGAGTTTAATATGTGTTTAATATGAGAAATCTCAAACCATTGCATATTATTACATGTAACATCAATTAATAATAACACCACAATAACAGCCACTTACTAATTATTAGTTGTCAATCATATATAATTGATAACAGCAAAATGTTAATTATCAGAATACATTATTTACTAATTCTTCATGAATATATTTGAATGTTAATGTGGTTAATTTATTAGTACAGTATATTATAAATTTTATAATAATAGATTAAACTACGATAGAATTAGTATTATTCTATTATTTAATATAAATATGAAGACAATTTATAAAAATCTAATATAAATTAAAGTTCATCTACTGGCACTGGTTTTAATATAGAACAAGAATTATTTCTGATTGCCTGTGATAATCTACTCTTAAATACTCCCATTAAAAAGTTATAGTATCAAAATCAACATTTCATAAATTTTCTAATTTAATTCCTAGTGTATGATTACTTATTTCATAACAAGAAGAAAAAGACATTTTTTAATTAAATTCTTTCTATACTGAAATGGTTAACTGCATAAATGGTTTAAATATTTAAATTATAAACTAACGTCACCAATGTTCTATCTTGTAGTTTTTCGCTTGAGTTATTCTATTATTTAATTTAGTCTATATAACATTATATATCTAAGATAAAAAGAGAATTTTTATACACGTTCAATATTCCAAGTTTATATATATATATATATATATATATATATATATATATATATATATATATATATGTGTGTGTGTGTGTGTGTGTGTGTATAACTGATTTTTATTTTCAACAACATGACATATTTTAGATAAATTTCAAAGTTAACTTTACTTAGATTAAACATAAAGTAATAACAGATGAATAAATGAAAACACAAATAAAAAATAATTAAGTTTAGACATGCTTATTATTGTGGAATTTTTTTTAATTTTAATATAAATAAATGAAATTACTGAAACGACAAAAAATCAATATTCTGCTTTACAATACTTTATTTTTAAACGAGAGTAAACGTAATGATGGTATGTAAACATGTTCAAAAATTGAAAATCAAAAAAATTAAAAAAATAGTACGAAATTTAATCACTGTCAAAAAATACGAAAATGAAAATTCTATTGTCACTATTTTTATAGTTTAGTTATTCAATGCTTGATTGGAATTTCTAATAAGAGATTATGAAGATAGTAATTTAAAAAAGATTTAAAATAATTGGAATTAAAAAAATATTTAGAAATATCAAAAAACGTAATTCACACACATTTCTCTCATCCTCTCTCTCTCTGTATATATATATATATATATATATATTTAGAGAGAGAGAGAGAGAGAGATTTTTAAACATGATAAAACTATTGAATCCCTTTCAAAAGTTTTATCCAAATAAAAAAAATATATCATACCTTTATATATACATACACACACATTTATATATAGGTGTTTTTTAGGTTAGATAGAATTTTCGATAGGAATCTAATTTAAAGTTATATTACGCTTAAAAAAGACCCTATATATATAACTGACACTTTAATTTTAATAACATGAGATATTTTAGATAAATCTAATAATTACCTTTATTGAGATGAATTATAATAATAATGGATAAATAAATAGGACATGTTTTGTAATGGTTTTTAATTTTCATACAAAGTAATAAAATTACTTAAACGATAAAAAATTCAATTCTATTTTTTAGAATATTTTTTAAGGATATTTTTTCTATTTTTTGGAATATTTTCTATTTTTTAAGGAAAGTGTAATGATGTTATATTAAAATGTTCAAAAATCAAAAAGCAAAAAATATAATGTATTAAGAAATAAATATTACAGATTTTAATTAATGTAAAAGATATTCAACTGAAAATGCTATTGTTACTTTTACAAAATAAATTATTTAATGGTATAAATGAATTTCTAATAAACGATTATAAAATTAGTAATGTAAAAAATACTTAGAATTTTAAAAAATATTTTGATCAAAAACACAAAGATGTAATTCACATTAAATAAAATATAAATGCACACACATTTCTCTCTCTCTCTCTCTCTCTCTCTCTCTCTATATATATATATATATATATATATATATATATATACTGCAAAGTTCTATGAATATTCACAATATCAATTTTTTTTCAAATAACTGAATTAAGTGAATAGTTTTATAAAATTGTTAGTAAGAAAATATATAAGCATACATAGGTCAGCCACCTGCATATATGAGACAAAATTCATTAGTAGAAAACTATTATATATATATATATATATATATATATATATATATATATATATATATATATATATATATATATATATATATATATCGTGATAGAGTGTTATTAGAAGTTTAACTAATTCTAACTTTTTAATATTCGATAGCCGTTGAACTATTTTTGATCTTATACAAAAAATGAATAATTTATGTTTAATATATATGTTTTTATCGATTTATACACACACACACACACACACACACACACACATATATATATATATATATATATATATATATATATATATATATTAAACACATACATAAACATGAAGTCAAATAATACAGAAAATTATAAATTAATAAATAATGAAATTAATATATAACTACTATATAACGTAAATAATTGTAGATAATTTTCTAATATCAACTTTAATAATTTTCTTGATTAATTTTTCGTTATATCTACTATGTGTGCATGTCGTAATAAATGAATATATATATATATATATATATATATATATATATATATATATATATATATAATCTGAGTGAAACAGAAAATAAAAGAGAGATTTTTAAGCAATATTCTACAAAATACTGTAATTATAATTAAACTTTATCAGATAATCAAATTAGGTCATTAGAAACAGTTTTCCATGAATTATTTTCTAACTATTTTTATACTACGACGAATTAAGTCATTAGGAAATAAATATTAATAGATGTAATGTATATATAGATATACATTAAAATAGTTTAATGGTATTATTAATCATTTTGATAAAAATATTCCTAGTGTTGAATGTAACATTAAAAAAAATATAAATATAATTTTTCTACAATAGATATTTAATTACAATAAATAATTATATAATCACTACAATTTGATTTTAATTACGAAAATTCTAATTTGTGACATTTTTTAAATATGAAAATGATATTACGTACGTCATTTATAAATCGTCATTTTGTAATGAAATTTTAATTCAAACGTTGTTCGTACGACACAAATGAATTAAATGAGAGGTTTTCAGTTTTTGATTAACGGTTATTTCCTCTTTGCAGTTAAATCGTTTGTCTTTAGTATGATTTTTAATAATGTACATAAAATGGTTTTCTACAGATTAATGTTAATTATAGGTTATTAAAAATAATGAATCGACTTTAGGTAATAATCTAATAGACATTTTCATTTAAATATTATTAGTAGTTCATTTATATAAAAAATGTTTCTAATTATTTAACACTATATAAATATTATTATAAAATCACTAGTATATTTGTGTGTGTTTTAATTAATGAATTATAAAACAATATTCTAAATGTATTTAACGTATAAAGCTACGTATTTAATAATATTATTTAATTATTAATTTGAAGTTACAACAAAAATTTCAATAATAAAAAAATATATATATAATTAATATAAGACATAAAACAAATAGTTAAAGAGAAAATAGATAATATAATATAAAACAATATAGTCAAGAGAAAATTGTTGTAAACAATTTAATTATTCTCGGTTGAAAATATCAACGTTAAAAAATAATTATGTAGGTAAAAATAAATATGTGTAATCTAATAAAATCTCGAAACAAATCGATTTCAAATGAATCTATAAACTGCGTGCGAGAATGAGTCAATCGGTTTGATAAAACAACAGGACGATAAATATGGAAGCAAAAACACAGAAGTTAATTATACGACAGTAAATAAATTACAATGTAGATATGTAAAACGGAGAGATAACAAATCATGATTTAAAGGTTTTTGGTTTTGCTACAGTCAGAAGAGATTAAAGCAATATATGGTATACATTTTTATTACACAAATCAGTTTATGTGCTACGTTTTATTTTAAGTAGATTATCTATTTTTAGTTTTCATTATTTATATAAAAAGTACCTTTATATATATATATATATATATATATATATATATATATATATATATGTATGTATGTATGTTTTTAATTGATGGAAATTTATATTTAAAAATTAAATTAAATTAAATTAGAAAAAATACAGTCTTTTTTATTTTAGTTAATAAATGATTTTACATTTTTATTTCGATGTATGACTTGATAATATCACGAAAAGAAAATATATTTTCACTTACCAATATTTTTTTTATAATGGAAAACGAAGAAAATAGAATCGTTTATGTACTCACCTGGAATAAAAAAGAAATATTAATTTATAAACAAGATTGAAAAAAAACTATGTATAATTAAATTTATATTAAAATAAAACAACACAGTATATTTTTTAAAATATAATTATAATAGTTTCTTTTCTAAAAAAAGAAGTTTTAAAAATAAATAAAGAATTTAAAATTTTTGAGAAATTTTTATTGGTATTTTTTATAGGTCGTGTATATATAATTAATTTATATATAAAAACATATTACAGTATACAGATTTTTTTTAAAGATTAAATTTCAAAAATAAAAAAAGGATTTGAAATGTTTGAGTAATTATTTTTGTGAATTTCTTTATAAAACGTGAAAATGAATTTATTATTTAGTATAATTAAAAAAAATATTAATTACATCAATAAAAAAAATGTGAAATTTATATAAATATTGTAAATAAAACTGGAAATGTTAAAAATCATATTTATATATATATATATATATATATATATATATATAATATTAATATTGAATTTATATATTTATAAAAATATATAAAAATCATTATCAATAAAATATATCTGAAGTGGATTTGTTTAAGAGTTTTTTTAGCAAATGAACTTTAATTACAATTCTGTTAATATCAAGTATGTAAAAAATATTGCTACTATAAATATATGTCAAAAGCACATACATTTTTTTTTCAATTTAAAAATATATAAAAATAGTTATGAATTCCCACCTGTCAATAAAGAGTTCAACTTTTGCCAGCCATGAAATGTGACTGTTTTATGGTTTTCTTAATTATTTTTTTGATATTTCTTTTTTAAAAAAATTAAATAATTTAAATTTAATGCCAGTGAAATATTGAAATTCAATTTTACAATAAATATATTTAATAATAAATTTATTACTATAGTAAAAAATTTAAGTTTATTTATTTTTTTAAGTTTGATTTAAAAATAAATTAATTAAATTTTAATTTAGGAAATTAATTACATTACATAATAAAAAATAACTAAATATTTTTTTAAGATTTTTAGACATAACACTAACAATAGAACATTTTTGTATTGTTTGAAAATTATTATTCATATTAAAAACTAAGATACAAAAACACTACATTAAAAATGACAATTAACCAATAAGGAAACAATAACCGTGGAATATTTTCTAAATGAATGAGAAATTACGGGAACAATGAAACAAATCGACATACAAGTCGATTCACAAAAGCGGTGGTAATTGAAGACGGACCTGTGATAATGAAACGGTGTCAGACCGTGCCACCCCTAGTAAGCTAAGTCAGTGTCTTCGTAGGGAAGGAGGGTGTGCGTGACTTGCGATCATAGTCACGTAGGACGATTGTGGGGTAAAAAGGTGGGCGCGTGTCAAACAACCGCTGTTGACTCTTATTATCGACGCTAAACTTCACAGCAACAGCACACGTCATCATTGAATCCACAAGAGTACTAAGAAAATATGTATGCCTCCGTGTTGTTGCTTGTATCTATTTTAAAATCGACGAGAGATCAGTAAGATTTTTGAAAAAAGTAAATGTAGAAAAGATTTATGGCGACTGTAATAGTTTATTATTCAGACTTAAGTGTTTATAAAAACGAAATGGTTTTTTTCTGTGTAATATAAAAAGAAAATATATCTTACCTGGAAAATTGTTTAAAATGAAAATAAATATGTAAATGTATAGGGTTTTCCAATAAGAATGTCAGAACTTTGACAGCTGGTGATGGGCAAGATTGATTTTTTAACCTCATTTTGACATTTCAACTCAGTATAGTTTGGAAAATAATCATGGAACGTTTAGCATTTCAACAACGCTTAAATATTGTAAAAACTTTAATAAACTTATTGAAACGAAAGTTTAATAAGTCTATTATTTCATAAAATAAACTCATCAATTGACCACCAAGATCATATAATCTAACTCTATTGGATTATTTTTTGTGGGGTAATGTGAAATAATTAGTTTATGCTGATAAACCACAAATAACAGAATCATTAAAAAACGTTGAATGTGTAATTCATGAAATTGGACTACAATTATGTGAAAGAGTGACTAAAAATTGGACTAAACGAATGTACTATTTTATGTAAAGTTGTGATGGTCATATGTGTGAAATTGTGTTCCATCATTAATGCCATAGAATATACTTAAAAATAAAGAAAATAAATAACTATTTAATGAAATACTTTTTGTTTTATTTCCATTTAAATTTCTGAAGTGCTTATTGGAAAACCTTATATATATAAATCTTTTTATTTAAGACACATCCGAGATAAATTGTTTTCTAGTTATATATTTCATACATTAATTTCTTAATTAGAGAATTAGAATGAACTGGACTTTACCCGTGAACTCATTGGTCAGTTAAATCCGTTGCAATAACCATACTAGTAATTTTGAATTAATTCATATTACTATTGTTCTAAATCTGATAGCGAATCTGCAATGATCGCAATCAGTAATACATATAAATCTAATCTCCACATACATACAACTGTGTGTGTGTGTGTTTATGTGCACGAATGTGTGATTAGAGCTAACAATGTGACCTATCTCATAATCCAGCGACCAATGAGAAGACGAATTATCGGCGTTGTAAATGATGGCAAGGGTGAACTGTCTTGAGGCAAAATAATCTACTCAATAGTAAAGCTTTACAGATTATCGCAGTTGACATATTTACAGCTACTCACCGTTAAATTAATTAAATGCATACAGATAACATTAAATGTTTAATGATATTTGATGAAGTGATCATCGTAAATGAAATTCGCGATAAATAATTTATAATGTTTGTTTTAAAGTTTGTTTCATTTATTACAAAAATAATATTATTATATTAGGTTGGCAAGTATATATATATATATATATATATATATATATATATATATATATATATATATATATATATAATGTACACAAATTATATAACACAAGTGGTGCAGAACTAATAAGATATTAATTTAAATTATATTTTATCACTAATATCAATATTTTTAGATTTTACGTGTAAAATATAATTCAGTTTATATAAACACAATTTATATTAATTATAACACACACACACACACACATACACACACACACACACATGCATATATATATATATATATATATATGTATATTATAAATTTGCTGATTTATAAAAATTATAAAAGTTCAATTTATTTGATATAATTTTCACGTTTAAACAAAATACAAAAGAGATTGTTGTATTTAATTATTATATATATCCGAAGTACTGGAAATGCCTTTAGGGATTTGACTGATTAAACATAAATCAAAATTTTATTTTGAGTCCGCATAGCGCACTGGAAAAAATTAAATTAAAAACTCTAAGCACAACTTTTGACGTTCAGTTTCACAAGTATACATATATATATATATATATATATATATATATATATATATATATATATATATATATATATATATATATATATATATATATATATATATATATATATATATATATACATATACAGTCATGAGTAGCAAACGATTTGAAATTAAACAATAAATCTCAACGTGGTTCGATCTGACCCAATTTCGAAATTAATTTCAATCGACGATTACAGAAATGTCAAGTATTTAAAATCTACCATTTTAAGGTTAATAATATTTGTGAGACGTACGGGAGCAACATTACGGTTTTAATCGATATGTCTACCATGAAAAGCCATGGCGAAATTTATTTCCAGTTAATTGTTTTCACTTCTTCGATACCGAACGGTAAAATGAAATTTTCGTCCCACGACGTTTACGATCAAAACGAGAATTAATTTTACAATTTATTAATATTAATTTTAATTTGATTTTCAAGAGATTGATAGAATCAGCAAAGTTAAATCATTTTCGAAGTACATTTAATCTATTAAATTAAGTACTATACACTTACAGTTGACGGCGAAACACATATTTTTTAGAAATATACACATACACACACATACACACATATATATATATATATATATACATATATATATATATATATATATATATATATATATTTAGATTAGATAAAACTTTCGATAGGAATTCAATTTGAAATTCTATCACGCTTAAAACACTTTCTCTCTCTCTCTCTCTCTCTCTCTCTATATATATATATATATAGAGAGAGAGAGAGAGAGAGAGAAGTAAATAGGCAGATAGAAATAAATCAAAAAAGTATGCAAAAAACTATTCGCCTATTATTTTTACTATGAAAAAAATTAAACAATTTAGTGAAATATATAGTATTTTTATAATAATTTTTTAATAAAAATGAATATTTCTATAATCAACTGAAAATTTATTCAGTTAAACAATTCTATTTAGTTTTTATTTGAAAATTCATTTGATTTATTTATTTATTGAAATAATTTTATTTGCTATTACTTATTGGTATAAACTTTCTTTGATTAATGTAAGATTATTTATTTATTCCTAATAATTACATTTCAATTTTTATACATTATGAATTTGATTTAGATAAAGTTGACTTTTAAGAAATGAAGTATATCTTTATTTATTTATTTTTTCTTTCTGTATAATAATTTCATGTAAATTTTTAATATATAAATTCATACTTTTTTAATTTTATTTATATATAATAAACATTTTGAACAAAATCATTGTTTTTGTTCATTTCTTTTGAAACAAAGTGCTCTGATGATGACAGCATTGCCATAGAAATGTAAATTAGCTAATTATTGTTGTCAATAAAGTAAATAATAAGTAATTAACGAACACTTTTTAACATCTTACGGTATTTGGGGTGATATTTTATTTGTATGAAAGTGAATTTGTTACATTCTTAAAATATATTCAATTTATATTATATACTAATTTGAAAAAAAATGTTGAAGATAATTTTTGTTGCATTTAAAATATTTCTATAATAAATACATTTTATTTTATTACAGTTTTTAATAAAGGAATTGAGTTTCAAAACACAGAACTGATAAAAGAATCTAATGATTATTTATTTTTTTTTTTTTACTAAAATACATTTCAGGTATTGTTCATATTATTGAAACAGTTTTATTAACAAAAAATAAAAAAAAATATTAAAATATTTATAAAGTTTTTATGCTACTTCAAAATTAATAAATAAAATAATGTAAATAATTTATTTCCTTTTTCTACAAATTTATTATTATATTTATTTAATCAAGAATTACAATCCTGCACATTAATATAATTATACGATTATATACTAAATATTTTAAAATAACTATTGTGACATTTTGTAAATTGAACACGCGATTCTATTTCATTAAAAATATGACTCAATAAAAAAGAATATCGTATTATTTCGAATTGTTTACATCAATTTCATTTAATTATTTATATAGAAATACAAAAATGCCAGAAAAAAATTTAAAGAGAACAAATAGAATGATTGATATCGTTTGCTTTGTTTTATTGTTTATAAAATATTCGGTACTTTTAACAAAAAGGAAAAAAATATCTACGAATAAAATAAAAGGAATTTGAATTGGAGTACAAAAAATACCAAATTACATTTGATTCCTTACAATACGAAAAACTAGAAATAGAAGAACATAATCGCCTAGGGTTATACTGGATGTTATTGATATATACAACAAAAAATTAAATTAAATTTTTCTTTCTTTTTGTTCACTGTTACAATTTGAAAGTTGAGACCAGTTCGTAATGATTGTATTTTCAATAGCGCCTAACAGAACGCAAGAAAAATACGAAAACTAAATATAATACATATTGTGTACCGTTCAGTGTCGAGAGTATCGATTCAAGAAGTCTCATTGTATTTACTTTAAACATAGTTCGTATCGAATTTCCAGGTATTGTAGAAAGAGCTACTAACTAAAGCTCACGCCTGCAAGTCTAACAAGTAATAAAACATATCAATTACGATACAGAGCGTTCGTTGCGACAGCTGGGGAAGGAAAGATAAAACGCGTTCGATATCGAGTTATATTTGGAATAAACGCTCGTCGAATAAATTCATCCGCACAGGTTGGGTTCCACTAGGTCATTAATAATGTGCACCGATTAAAATAGGCGTGTCCTGCAGCTATTTTGTCTGCATGATTTGTGAATTACGCTCGTGTAACGTAAAAGTTCGTTATGAAGTTACTTTAGGGGAGTTCGAGTAAAAAATTCGTTTTTTATGCAATCCATTAATATGTACACGTTTTTAATGCATTTTTTTTTTTAAAAAAAAACTGACGAAGTATTTTAAACAAATTTAATCGTGTTCACATCTTCTATATTTTAAAATATTATTAGCTTGTAACAAATAAAATGTTCAATTTTTGACTATACGTTTTTGTAAAAGAGTAAGAGGATTTTTACAGGTTTATTCCTATTTTGTCAGTGTTTGTTATAAAAGCAGCTACTTCACTCGTAGTAATATTAACATACACTGTATTTTAACAAAGTGATTTTTTTGTAAAACTTTGAAAATATGTTATCTGTGGAGTAAAAGCGAATTCTTTTTTTGTACGAATTTGAATTGGAACATAGTACAGCCAAAGAAGAGAGAAACATCAATTCAGTACTCAAAGAAGGAACTATTAATCAATAAAAAAATATGAAAATGGTTTCATAAATTTCAAATTGGCAATTTGAGCTTTGAAAATGATCCAAGTGGAAGAGCTACAACCACCTTGAATAATAACAGATTGAAAGAAATAATCACAAATAATCTTGGGACTACAATACAAGAACTTGCTGTACAACTAAGAGACTCACTTAAAAAATTAAAAAATTAAACAAATGATTTCTACATGAACTAACGCAAGGTCAAAACGAGCGATGTTTGAAAATTTGTTAATCACTGATTATTTGGACAATAATGGTCACTTTTGGATCGTATTGTTACATGTGATAAAAAAATAGATACTGCACGATAAGAAGCTATTTTCTAAATAGTAGTTAAATTCTGATAAAGTACTAAAACATTTCTTGAAGACATCGTTGCACCCATATAAAATTATGGTGACTATATTATTCTAATTTTATATATACTAATTTGAAAAAAATGTTTAAGATACATTTTGTTGCATTTAAAATATTTCTTTAATAAATATATTTTATTTTTTTACAATTTTTCATAAAAGAATTAACTTTTCACAACACAGAACTGATACAAGAATCTAATGATTATATTTTTAATTTTTTTACTAAAATACATTTCAGTGATTGTTTATATTATTTAAACAGTTTTATTAATGAAAAGTGAAAAAAATAATGAAATATAAATAAAAACAATATTTATAATGTTTTCTTGAAAAAAGAATCATACATTATTTTCACATTACTACTGCATCTTATTAGCAAAAAAATTGAAGTAATGTATAAAAAACGAAGATTCCAACAACTTAGAAGGACTAATATTGCTTAATGACAACTTTCAAATGCATACCTTTTGAATCACTATACAGAAATTAACAGAGTTAGGTTATGGAATTCTATAGCATCTTCCATAATCACTTGATTTGTCACTAACTGATTTTTATTTTCTTAAACATTTTTATTTCTTTCTTCGAAATAAAACATTTATAAATGAAGAGGATATATTTGACGCATTTGCACATTTAATTTTTTCTAAAAACATAGAATTTTATAAGAGAGGGATCTATAGTTTGGAATCACGATGGCAAAAAACCCTTAATATGAATGATTCATATTTCGATTAAATTAAATATTTTTCCCTATAATATTCTGTTTTCATTTCATTTTCAAATCCGGTCATTTTATGTGGTACGAACAAATCATTTTGGTGAGATAAATATAGGGTTTACCAATAAGCGCTTTAGAAGTTTAAATCGAAATAAAAAAAAAATTTAATTAATTAGTTATTTTTTTTATTTTCAATTAATGACGGAACACAATTTTACTCATGTGACTACCACAACTTTGCTTGACATAGTGCATTAGTTTAGTCCAATTTTTAGTCACTCTTTCACATAATTGTGGTACAATTTAATGAATTATACGTTCAATGTTGTTGTTTGTGGTTTATCAGCATAAACCAGTAATTTTACATAACCTCACAGAAAATAATCCAATAAAATTAGATCACATGATCTTGGTGGGCAATTGGTAGGGCCATTTCGTGAAATAATGGACTCATTAAACTTTTGTTTTAATAAGTCTGTTGTAGTTTTTACAATTTCTAAGCGTCGTTGAAGTATTAAAAGTTCCATGATAATTTTCCAAACTATACTGAGTCGAAATGTCAAAATGAGCTTAAAAAAATTCAAACATGGCTGCCACCAACTGAAAAAATTCTGACATTCTATTGGAAACCCCTATACATTCATTTATCTTTTATATACTGTTAAAGAATAAATTTAAAAGTATAATTAAATTATCCTTCAATCGTGTCAAGCATCAATTGTACTTTGTTATATTTCGAAAGGATATCAAACAATCTCAAGCAGTATTAAAACAACGTCTGTTCAAGTCGTTGAATAAGAAGACAGAAAAGTTTTGTGGTTTTCACAATTTCTCGATTTCATTCCAGTTGACTTCTGTCTGCACCGGTCATCTGACGAACATCGTTTACACCAAACGATTTAACACACGGAACGACCTGTGCTATTTGATTCAAACGATTGGGAAAACAATACGAAACATGCCAGACATCTTTTATTGAACAACGAGATCTTGTGTTAAAAAATATACGAGTAGTACAAATGACAGAACGTTTATAATTAACCAAAATTGATCAATATAGATTAAGGGATTAAATGATAATAGATAAATATTGTATTTAACTCGATATTGAGTAATTTTGGTAATATTTTATATAAGATTTACAATATATATTACACAGACGTGAAATTTATTAAGATCTATAGGTTTTAGAATAATTAGACTTGTTCGAAACGATTCTTGGTCTCATGTGTTTAGGAACTATTTCAATATACATTTATCAAACAACACATTATTATTCCAAGAGTCCACATTACATTCTAAATTATTTACACGAGCATCTCACGAAAACGTACATATTGTTATTTACCAATTCGTACTGATTATATTCGACAAACTTTTGTACGAAAATTGATCGAATCAACAGCATATATGGATGCCGATGAATTTTATCTCGCATGTTAAACACATCCTCTTAACAATTCACGTGATTTGAATGGAACTAGAATTTGTATGGCATAACTATTTATCACAATACGACGATAATGTATGGTTGACACATATTTCATCAGTAATATCTCACCTGCAATCTGAATCGATATATCTGTTTTCTGTTGTTACATGATGTACATACGTACGTACATATCAACAGCATGTTATGTCGACATTAATTCTATGCTTGTCTGCATATACGTCTTGTATAATGAAAATATTGTTTCGCGATTAATTGTCCTTGCGAGATGATACTCGACACGAACTTGTTAGATTAACGCGGTTGATATATCTTTGGGAGAAATCATTCGGAATAATTGAAATAAATGATCTGTGAATATATATTCGCACAGTACACATACATACATACTATATATATATATATATATATATATATATATATATATATAGAGAGAGAGAGAGAGAGAGAGAGAGAGAGAGAAATAAATAAAAAAATGTCTGGAATTATTAGAAGAGATGTATAAAAATACAACAACCCAAATCAGAATAAAAGATCTTTCAAGTAAAATCAACTAGATATAGGTATCAGATAAGGAGATAATTTTTGCCTAAATTATTTAATATAATTTTAGAGTAGATAATAAAAAAGGTAAATATCGAAAATAAAGGTTTGAAATAAATGGAGAGTGTTTAAAACATATAAGATTTACTAACGATGTACTACTTATTAGTGAAAATTTGTGAGATAAAAATGTTATTTGAAACATTTTCAGAAAAAAGTAGAATAGGTAGATTAAAAATGAATATGTAAAATAAAATCATGCTTACTCTTTGATACATTGCGTTCACAGGATCCGACGTGGGGTATTTTTATATCTCAGATTTTCAATAAATATGAGAATTTAAAGTATATTCTAATGAAATAAAATCATGGGATACAAAAATTACCCCATTTGTATTAATAGATTTATAAACAAAGAAAATATAGTTAAAGATTAATACTTGGAATGAATAAGTGAAATAAAATGTCTGGGAAAAATTATATGATGTGATGGTGACCTGAAGACAAAAATCAGATTGAGAAATTGGGAAACAAAGGCAGCATTTGGAAAAATGAGTAATATAATGAAGAGTAAAAAATCACAGTGTGAATAATAAATATGTATTACCTGTTTATACTTATGGGTTAGGAATTTGGATATTAATTGCAAAATAAACCAAAAACTTTTGATAATCCATAAAATCATGTAAAATCTGTACATAAATATGAGAATAGATAAGGGTAACTGATACAACAGAACAAATAAAATCCATGAAATAGGTTTGAGTAGGATATGTATGAAAATTTATTCTTTCTTTCTTTCTTTCTTGGATAACTGATACAACAGAACAAATAAAATCCATGAAATGGGCTTGAGTAGGATATATATGAAGAAGAGAAGGCAATAGATGGACAAAAATCATTATAGAATAGCGACCAAAAGACAAAAAAAAATCAGAAGAGGTTTTATTGTAATTTGTACAGGCACGTCGAAAATTGATTTCTTCATAATTAAAAATCATATGTTTTCCCAATATTATATTTGTAGAAAATGAAAAAAAAATATATGGTTCAAATTTGTTTGAAATTAGTAAAGATTTTGGTTAAAAAACCCTTATTATAAAATACATTATATTATTTCAATGCGTACTTCTAATAAATAAAAAAACAAGATCAATAAAAAAATTATCATGAGTAATAAAGATCAAGAAACTGAAATTCTCTTACATGGATGTAGTGTAATATGAAAAAAATATACATTCAAATTTAAATCATTTCTAAAAAAAAAATAAAAATTGAAAATAATAATTAATTCTTTCACAATTGAAAAAATATTTTATTCCATTATTTTATTTAATCAAATATAAAGAAAAACTCACAAATGGACTACTGGTTTTTTATTTCTAACATATTTTTATACTATCATATTTATAACACCCATTAGTCATTATAGTTTTAAACCTGTTTATTTGACTTTTCAAAATCTCTTGATTAACTCAGTGTAAAAATTTGATAAATTACAACAAATTTATTTTCTACATATTCATATACGTTTATATATATATATATATATATATATATATATATATATATATATATATGTATATATATATATATATGTGTGTGTGTGTGTGTGTGTGTATAAAGAGAGAGAGAGAGAGATGTTTTTTTAGAAGTGATAGAACTTTAAATTGAATTCCTATTGAAAGGTCTATCCAACCTAAAAAAAACACTTTATTTTTTCTTTATATATACATACACACACACATATACATATATATGTGTTTTTAGGTTACATAGAACTTTCAATAAGGGTTCAATTTAAATTTCTATCACGCTTAAAAAACACCTATACATGCATGTGTTTAAAAATTGTGTGTACTCTTACGTACGCGTTTTGTGAATATAGATACACGCACATTATGAGGTAATAAAATTGAACGATCTTTTTTGCATCATTATTATCACATCCGTATGCATATTGATATGTGAAAGTATAAATTGTTATACGCATAAACGACACCGCGTCATATCATAATTATACTACGTTAAACGTACGTTACTCATTTACTACAAAACGTATTGCACGTTAAAATTGTTACAGCACAACAAAACGTATCTTTGTTGTCACCGAATACAACATGCGGTACATACACACACATACACAAGCACATATATATTATATCTATCTTTCATTCGTTCCGCGTCGAAAAATAGGCAGAGACCATAGAGAGAATAATTATCTCCATACCAGCATTTGTACTCTTGACTCGGCGTTGATTATAAAATGAAATTGTTCAAATCGTTATCGTCGATGTGCACACGTTTCGTTCATTTCACATTCATTTTCGTTATGTTTACTGATCGAAATGGTGGCCCGAATTGTTTTATCAAAAGGCTGGATGTTTCAATTTGAAAATCAATTGGACTTTAGTCGGAGTTTTTAACCGTCGTTATGTCAGTTAACGGCGACTTAAATTGTAACTATTTATCTAGCAATGAATTAGATTCGTAACTCAATTAATAACTTTTTAAACCTTAAACAATCGTTATTTATTTATTAAATTACAACATTTTTCAAAAATTAATAGTTGTAATACCTTTCTATTTTTCAATAAATTGTGCTCCAGGTTGATTTGAAAAAATTATTTTTGTACTTTCCTGAAGTTTTTGGAAAATTGTAAAAGTACACATTTTATGAAATATTAAAATCAACAAAAAATTGAACAAAAATTTTAAGGCAGATTTTTCGGACAGATTTTCAGATAAAATAAATTTTAATTGTATTGTTATTTTACATATACATATTTTACATACACACACATACATATTTATATATGAATTTAATGACGTGGAAAATTTTGGAAAAAGCTTTTATTCCAAATGAATGGAAAGAAACTAATAATGATGATGATGTATCTTTGGTTAATGGTTAAATTTCTAAAAATTATATATATATATATATATATATATATATATATATATATATATATATATATATAAAATATATATATATATATATATATATATATATATATATATATAAAGAAGTAAAATATTGTTTCACTGGAGTGATTTACATATCAATTACGTTTGGTAAGAGAAAAATCCAAAAATAAAAATATAGACATAATCACAAAAATAAAAATCCAGTAATGAAAATAAACACACATTTAATAAATAAAATACAATTGGTGGATAATAAATATTATCGACTGGACAGTAAGAAATACAAGAATATTTTATCCAAAAATAAAATATGAAAATTATCTAAAAATCATTGGAAATTTTTCAAAAAGAGACATTATATTGTTAAAAATAAAACCAACTGGAGAAGATGTTTATATAGTAGATAAATAAATGTAATACATTTATTTTTTAGATTATTTTTCATATAATACAAAAATAATTGAACATGAAATCAAAATTCATAATATATTTTTAAACAGTCAAAAAAATAAAAAACTCGTTTTGAAAGTGACGACTGGTGTATGTAATTTCGACATAATGTGTTTTAAAATCACTAAAAAAAAATAAATAAATCACGCTTTAAAGTCTATTTAAGTGAGTATATACAGTTTTAAATCGATGTTATTTTTATGAACTATAAAATGAGAAATAAATTTTCAATTGCAAAGAGATTGCAGTTTTATATGAAAGTATAATGTATATGCATAGCTGTACATATATAGTATGTATAAAACTATGCGGTGATGATTTTCTTTCCATAACTTAGATTACATTTCTATAGATTTCAACAGACAGAAATAAAAATATACAAACAACATAGAGTTGAATCTAAATAAGACTTTGATGAAATCTGAAAAAATGTATATATACAACATATGTATATATATATATATATATATATATATATATATATATATATATATATATATATATATATATATGTAAAATAAAGTTTTTAAAATCTCTTGAAAACATTGCACTTTTCTTTTAAACATCAGAAAAAAAATATAAAATACATTTGAAAGTATCTTATATTCATAATAAAGTATTCATTTTCATAAGCACTTGGCATATTCAAAAATTCCCTCAGGGTAGTTATAACTGTACGGTGAGCATTTCATTTCGGTCGAATGAAATGATAACAAACATCTCGAGAAACTCCTTGCGGGTTGAAAGATATAGCTCTTCAATTATTCCTTTGATTGTGTTTCAAGTCTGAAACGAATACTTTAACAGTGAGTAGTATTATGGTTTCGTATAGCCACTTTTTGGCACATGTGGAATCGGATTTATTAGTCATTAGGTTTTGTTTGTATTCAAAATTCAAAGTTAGTATTAATATTTAAGGTCATTTGGAGATCATTATGTGTGATTGTTTTAATAAATTCTTTGATGAATATATAAGAATCATATTATTTAAGGTAGTTAAAATCAAATTGAAGGGTTTAGTTATGCATTTACTTGTTTACTATCATTTACTATTCTTTATTATCCTTCATTCTCATTAAGTCATCCTATATAAATATTAAACAATATTTAAAAAAATAACTAATAACTAATAAAAGTGATAATTAATTATATATTTTTTCAAAAAAATGAAAAATATAATGATTGAAAGATTTAGATATATATTTATTCTTCAGTTTCATTTAGGTAATCCTATATAAAGTAAAAGAAATATTTAAAAAACATAAAAATAAAAATAAAATAGAAATTAATAAAAATAATTAACGTTTTTTTTTAAAAAAAATAAAAATATATGACTGAAGGATTAAAATTCAAATGTCATTTTTTTTCATATGAAAACTTTATTTAAGTAATATAGACTTTTTATTTTATTAAAAATCATTACCAATAAAATTTTTGTCCATTATTTTTAAACAAAGATGATGGACAAAAAGGGTAAAAAAATCCTACTACAGTTGAAATAATATCAGAATTATCAAACAGATTATATTTATAATTTTTAGCAAATAAAACAAACATTATTGTAATTACATAAAAAGATAAAATACTATATTTAATTAATATAATATTTCACTAACAATTATATGATATTAACCTTCGACGCCCATGTTCAGAGGATTCAACGTGGGGTATTCATATACCCCAGTTTTTAATAAATATGAGGATTTAAAATAATATTAATATAATTAACAAAATCATGGGGTACAAAAATATCCCTTGTCAAACGATCTGGAATAATTTTATAAATTAACTATATTTTCAATAAAAAGTTTTTATTTATTGTAAAATATTTTCACTCAAATCCAAATCTAGGAGGGTTGAACAAAACTAGTGTTTATAATTTAAAATTATCACAAAAATATCATTTATTTCATCCATGCAATGTATTTCGATTATTTTTATTAATACAATTAAATAAAAAAGGAGGTGAAACGAAATCAGAAAAAAATATTAGATTATAAATAAGAAAATGAGATTTGGAATATATGTTGAAAAGATTATAATTTTTCATCATTTCTCAATAAATATTTGCATTTAATCCATTCGTCCCTCTTTTGGTTATTTTTATTGATACTATCGAATTAAAAAATTGAGTATTTAAGAAATTAGGTGAAAATATACCAGAAAAAATATTAGATCATAAATAAAAATGAGATTAGGAATCTATGTTAAAAAGATTATAAATTTTTCAATTTCAGCAGTATATATTTTTATGGTTCGAAAAGCAATTTTATATAAAGATGGTTTAAATGAGACTGAAGGGATTAGACATATATTTACTTGGTTATTATTATTTATTATTCTTCAGTGTTATTTAGGTTACCCTATATACAATACATATAAAAGATTTTCATATTTTTAAAAATATAATTTTTAACTGAATTAACTGGAACAAAACTTGAATAAATATCGTTAAAACCATTTTCAATAAATCAAATCGCTTATAAGCTTAGAATTTAAAGCGGAGTATAAAAGATACGCTGCTTAAAAATACTGTTATAAAAATAAGTACTTGATAAAGTGAAATAAATTGAAATTATCTTATAATTTATACTTATTAATTTTTATCGGAATAACAAACTTTTTCACGAGTACGAAAAGCTTTTTCATGAAACAGTATTAAAAATAATTCAAACTTTTGATTTATGTGTGTAATAATTGGTAACATTAAAAGTAGGTATTAAACAAGTATCATAAATTATAAATATACTAAGAATGTAGAAAAAAGTGGTCAATAGTAATTAAAGTTTATATTTATTATTGGATTATTAAAACATTCTAGAATATTGAAATAATAAATGTACAAACTTTGTTTAAGTTTAATTTATTTCACAAAGTTTGAATCATTGGATAAGACGTAGTTTCTATTATAATACAATTATTATTTTCATCCAGTAGTGACATATCTTGTTTTTCCTTTTTTTATACCAGTAGTGACACATTTTCTGTGTTCTTTCTTTTTTTCATATATGCTTTAATGTAAAAGAGCTTTTTAGTTTTGAAATGTTACCATGTAATATTGTTTATATGTCAGCTTTTTACTGCTTACTTTAAAGCATTTATAACAATACCTTATAATACTTTCGGAGCGTGAAGGTTTTATCTCTGCCGTCGTATCATATAAGACGCGCTCTTTTGCTTCTAATCCCATTGCCTTTTACGAAGTGTGCCGTAAAGGTTGATTAAATTTATCATTCGCGAAATTTGAATTGTTCCATAGCTGAAAATTTACATTGTTCGTTACGTTTTAGTATGATGTGTATATTTATTTCGAAAAATTTGACTTGTGGGTTTTGTTCTCTTCTAGTGAAATATTTATTATATAAATCTTAATTATTTATAGAACGTTTTTTTATTAAAAAAAAACGCAAGAAGGTAGAATTAGATTATGTTGTTATAAAAATGAATTAATATTATAATTAAAAAATTGGAATTGATAAAAATAATTTATGAAAATATTAATGATGGAATTATTTTTATTCCAGTGTTATTAAAATACCGCCTTCCTTTTAGTTTATGATGCGTCTGTATTTCCAGAAACAAAATTTAGATGATCAAATAAATTAAATACACGTCATTTTTTCAAATAAATATGAAATGGTTGTAATTACTTTTGTATATAATTAAGTTCTATTCTATTTGAAAACAAAAATAATGTTTTATTTAAATAAATGTTTATGTATAAAATTTGTATAATTTTTTTTAAGTTCTATACAAGAATTTCATCTTAATAAATTAATATTATAAATAAAAAATTGAAACTGATGAACAAATGACAATTTTCATGTAAGATTTTGTGAAATAATCAGTTTTATGTGATTTTTCAATAAAAAATTTACACAATTTTTAAAAAAGTAATAATTATATAGGGTCATCTAAATGTGACGCCTAGATTTGTGTTTTATTAAAAAAAATAAAAGAAACTATACACATGTTTCTCTATACACTATTTTATGTTTTTTTTTTAATAAAACATAAATTTAGGCGTCATATTTCAATGACCCTATATTTTCATTAATATTGTGAATAAATAACCACTAATTAATTAAATAAGTGCATAAAAATAAAATTCAGTTTTTGTCCAATTATTTGAAATAAAAATATAGTTATTTTATTGGAGACTTCATTCGAAAAAATGATTGACTTCTTCAAGTATATACCGAATCAACATTATTAAAAAAAATAAAATAAAAAAATAATAGTAATGAAAATAAAAAGAAATAACATTTACAAAATGAGTCATTTAATACTATAAGATTAAATAAACATGTATAATTAATCAAAAGCAGTCTAGATTTTATACTATAGCGCTCTGATGATGATGACATGATTAATGAAATGCGTGTCAGTAAATAGAATGAACAATATGTATTTATAGAACATAAAGAATCTTGTATTAAGTGATTTTTTAATATAAGTAAATTAGTTGCAATACTAAGGAACATAATAAAAGTAGAAAAAAATGTTCAAAAAGACACAAAAGATTTAAATATGATTAAATGGTGTACAAAATTAATAAAAAAAAACCTGTACACTAAAAATAGTATTTTTTCAAAAAATGTGGATATAATATTATTTAAAATTAAAAAAATGTAATTCAAAAATGTTTCAAACACAAATAATACATCAATATTTGTTTAGATTTTTGTTAGTTCATGAAATTCAATTTAATTTTAATCGCTGCAACAATAAACGTCCGAGATTGAAAATATTCATGAATAAATGAAATGAAAACGTATACAGATTACATAAATGCAATACTGCAACTATTGTCGATGAAAAATGAATAAAAATTGCAACCTAAGCAGATAAAACACTAATAAATTTATTTTATGTAGATCCGATAACTGTGAAAATCGATGTAACCACTCGAAAACCATCGAATCACGTTCAAGTGCTTTAGTGTGTCATTCACATTTCTATCTCAAATATTCAGTACGGAATTAACTAAATTGCGGTGGCATCTTACATACAATATAACAAGTAAATGGTTGTGCATTCGTTACATTTCTATTCCGCCCACACAAACACTCATTTCTACTATCCAATGCACCAACCGTTTGTGACTCTGAAAGAAAATGTACATTGCAGATGCATCGGAATCCTAAGCGTGTTTCAACAACGCAACAAGCATCGCACGACCATCTTTCCATAGCGCTTGTGTTCGTGGTTTGAATTCTACCCATTTCAACGATTACCATGTAATTGTATACAAGTACGTACTTTATATATATATTTGTTTATTCAAGATTTGCACTGGAATTGTCAGTTCTGTTGGAGATATAAATGTATGCGCAGAATATAATGCTATTTCCATAATTTTATTTTATGGAATGAGTGAAGTTACAACAAAACAAGTTTTAAAAATACTCTATATAACTCAAATGTTGCATTTGATGAAAAATAATTTACAATAAAATATATTCAATGCAATTATAAACATTTTAAAATATTTATATTATTAACTTACCAATATAATATATTCATATTTGTGCATATATATATATATATATATATATATATATATATATATATATATATATATATATATATAATATGCTCAATTGAACTGTATTGAAAATATACATACCTGAAATAAAAAGAAAAAATAATTAGTAAATATATTTTTTTTTAAACAATTTAAATTTATATTATTAATCAAATTAATTTAATATTTTTAATATAAAAATATTGAAAACCAACATGTAACAAATTTCATATTATACAATATATACAATGTCCAAATTTGAGATTAGAAACTAAGTTTTTGATAAAATGTCAAATACTGTACTATTTTGAGTATTTCTTAAGTCTTGTATTTTTAGAAAAAACATTTTTCCATATCCCATGAATTAAAAACATTTTTTAAAAAATCATAAGAGACTTTTGACTAAGTTATAGTTCTATAGTATTAATATTTTTTATTAAAAAAATAATCGACACAAATTTCAAATAAATTAAAAATATCTGTAAATATTTTTGATTAATTAATATTTCAGATTATGAAAAATTATCAATTTTTATAAAAATCATTTTTTTAATTGACTATTTTCTTTAGAATATAAAATATTTAAGTTCGTAATTACATATTTCAGATTTTTTACAAATTTTTCTAAATTGAATATTATTTATAATTAACGTTTAGCATATTAATTAAAATCTTTTATAAAAAATTGGTGAATACTTGAATAATGTTGAATAAGTGCAATATACAATCTTTAAATGTTGTAAAGTTTAAAAAGTTAAATTTTTGTATTTTAATTCTAAATATAGTATGATCCAAATAAAACCGAAGGGTTTAGATGTACATTTACTACCTTATTTCCACTAATTATACTTTACTATTCTTCAGTTTCATTTGGGTAACCTTATATAATATCAAAATGCATTTACAAATTAGTAAGCAATTGAAGGATGTTCAAATAAAAAGTTTTTATATTATTATTATTTATTTATTCATTAAATTTGCTCATAAAAATGTCTTGTTGAATATAAACAACGAATAATAAATTTGAATTTCAGTTTTTATACCTAAAATATTTTACCAGTAAAATAATTAATTTTCTTCAAACAAAATAAAAATAGAATAATACACAAAATTAATATTCATACACAAATAAAATAAAAATTTTAAAAGATTTTTTTTCTATTATGACCATTTTATACACAAATAATTCATTTCAAATTTTCATCTCACATTTCAATAATACCAAAAAAAAATATAAATTTATATTAAATAACTTTTTAAATAAATTCTCGAATTATTCTAATTTCCACGTTATTAACTATTTACAAAAAATAGTATAAAAAAGCTTAATTAAATATTTTGCTTTTATATGTAAAAGATATTGAAGAGATTAAAAATAATAAATATAAAATAATTTCGTTTATTTTGTATAGCATATAATATAGATAATGAGATTCAGGCTTGTACAAAATACTTTTATGGTATTTTATAAGGTTCTCATAATATGAAGACAATGTGAAAACTAAATATAATGAAGCCACAATAACCTTTATCATCAACAAAAGGAAATAGAAAATAAAATGTCACTGAATAACTTGAATGTATATATATATATATATATATATATATATATATATATATATATATATATATATATATATATATGAATATATTGTACATTCTAGTATAAATAACAAAAAATATTAAATTACATTGTATTACATAAAAATATCCAATTCCACTAATTTAAACTTCACATTGTTATATCTTGTATGCAGTTTTGTGCAAGTTCTATTGTAAAAATAATTGAGAAAAGTATTGTGTTTTTCAATTACAAGCTGTATTTGTTTTTGTATTATTTCTACGGCCTTACACAATGTTGAGTTTTTTAAAGCGGTGTGTATGTTCACACATTTGTGAGTTAAATGTAGTTAAAACATGAGATAATTGAAAATGAGAAAAATAAAGATAGGTTAATAACTGTTGAAACAAATTTACAAGGTGATAGATTGCTTAAAGAAAATTTTTGTATGAATAAGTTTAAATTAGGACATGTTATAATTATTTACATGAAGAATATAAATTTTGTACTTTTTTCAAAAATTATCTAGATATATAACCATTTTTAGAATTCTGACAAATTCATTTGAATACACATGAATTACTCAACATTATAAGGTTTTATAAAAATGTCTAATAATCATTTATTTTTCAATTTATTGGCTTAAAAATGATGCAATTTTGTATGACCATCACATAGTTCTGATAATGAAGGAATGACCATTAACATGAGTACCAGTTTTTAGGTAAATAAAATGAACAATGAATGATTATTGAAAATTTTTATAAAATCTTGTGATGTTAGGGATGAATAATTTTGTTTGTTTTAAATAGGATATATGAATTTTTGATTTAGTGTTAAAAAAATAACGATTTTCACCCAAATACATTATCATCTCCAATACCACAAGATATTAGAAAAAGGTTTAAATTTCAATTACGAATTCAAGAAATCCACAATACAAAATATAATTGAGGGAATAGAAATTTGCATAAAATTTATAATAAAAAAAATACATCCGTAAAATTATCTCGTATTGTTGGAGATGATAATTCATTTGTGTGAAAGTGATTTCACCACATTATCAATAAAAAAAAGAGTAACTCAACGACTATTTAAAGTTCTGATAGAAATTAATCAATATGTATGTGATTTAAAAACGTTTGTTATAATAATTTCTAAATACCTTGTGATAATAAATATAAAAAAATAACAATGTATGTACAACATTAAGAATCTAAAACTAATACAACATTTTTTTAGTTTATAATTATAATTGATGATCTTTAATGATAAAAAATAATTTTCGAAACAAATCGTTAGTGAAAACAGTAAAAATGTTAATAAAGTTAAATTATATTCCTAATTAATTCAACTTATAAAAAAAACTTCCTATCAACATTAGCTAATGCATATAAATTGATTTGGCCATACAGCAATATTTTCCCTTACATTTCACAACATTGTAATAAAATTAACAGAGTTGAGATATGAAATTTTCCGTTATTCATCAAACTTTTATCAATAAATTACCACTTCTATTTTATTACTTCAAGTTATTTCTCTGAACTAATACATTCCTGGACTAGTATATTGTATTCGAAGTTTACTACAAGGAATTAAAGTGATTGAAATCAATGTCCTTCAAAATAAATACATTATATTATGTAGAATAAATAAAACCTAAAATGTCAATTCTAATCTAAAAATTTGAAAACTGAATATAATAAAATAAAATATTATTTATTTTCCAAACTTACTTTATATTGTTGTATAAATTCTATTTAATATTATTGATTAATGTTAATTTAGTTTAACTATATTATTAAATAATTATTCCAAGTATTTATTAACAAAAATGTCAATAAATTCCACAGATATTGTTAATTAATGTAGAGTAAATTATTGTAATATATGACATATTCATCAAATTACTCTATTAGTAAATAATATACACTGTATTGCTATTTTAATTCAATTTCACACAACGATATACCATTTTTACTAAAAGAAATTATGGTTATTTTTAGTTTTAAGCGTTCGATTGAATGACAATACAAATAATCAAAATTGAAAATTTCGTCTAGTAAATCATTTTAAATTCAAACACGAGACAATTATTCATACAAACAATATAGCAAATCTGTGTGCAATTACGAAATCTGCTCCGAATTGTAATTAAAACTGTTTAATTATTCAATATAATGTTTCGAATAAGATTATGTTCTTGACCAGTTTACGATTCATAAGTATAATTACACTAATGAATTTTTAATAGATATAGTCTGACTATACTGAATGTAATACTACTGTTTATTTCCAGACATACCCGTTAAATTCAATTACCCGATTGTTTCTGTTGTAATTATAACTATAATCTAAATATCAACTATAACGTTACTAATAAGGGACGGAAATATGATTATAGGCGGATGTTGCTGGATGATTTTATATATATAATAAAATTATTGCTTCTTTGCAACATTTAGTTTGCTTCATAAAGAAGAAAATATCAAATGAATTGTTAGAAATTTAACACAAAATGTAATATGGGAAAATTAGTTTTGTTATTTTGGGTATATTTTATTCTTAGTAATTACTTTCTAGAAAATTGGTTTACATATATTTAAATAGAAATTTATGACTAACATAACATTGATTTTACATCTTAAGCCGAATTTAATAAGAATATGGAAAACAGTTATCATTCGTATTAAATTATCATAGAATATTCAATTTTTAATTATTTGGAAGTATTATCTTAAGTTATTTAGACTTGATGAAAGTTTATTAATTTTTTATAATGTAAATGTATATAAAATATATTTTATTTTATTATTTGGTTCTGAAATAATTTTCTACACGCTAATTTTCTTTGCTATATATCAATTATTTTAATAAAAAAATTATTTGTGAGTAGAAATAATATTCATTATTAGAAAATCAAATTTTTATAGCCGAAAAACGATTTTTAATAATTTTTCACTCAAATTTGAAATTTAAATTTTTTCAAATAATAATTTATATTCATGATATTAATGATTTATTAGTGTTATTTTAGATCCTATCTTTAATCTTAGATGAAAAAAATAGGTTTTAAGAAATGTTGATTTTTTATGAAATTTTCCATACTATAGGTCGTGGTTTTTTTGGGCTCAAAAATTGAAAATTCTAAAATTCGCTATGAGTCAACATTTTTCATTATAAATCAGTTATTTTAGTAGAAAATAATTATTTTCCAACAAAAATAATATTGTGTGTACGAAAATATAATTTTTATGACTGAGAGTTAATTTTTAATTATTTTCAATTTTTGATCGAAATTGAAAAATTCTCAAAAAATAATTTACATCAACTGAAATGTAAGAATTTTGTTTGAAATGCATACATGTGTTCCAGATATTTATTTTTAATTGGAAAATTTGGAATTTTTTGCAGAAAATATTTATTTTAGAACGAAAATAAGAATGTTTGACTAAAAACTGACTGATTTATGAAATTACTGTTTTCACTAAATAAAATTTATTTTAAGTTAAAAAATATGATTTTAAGTGCGGATTTTTATTATTTTATAACCAATTGTTGATTTTGAATAAAAAAAATTAATATTCTAAAATATTGATTTTTCATGAAATTTTCCATACTATAGGTCGTGGTTTTTTTGAGCTCAAAAATTGAAATTTTTAAAAATGGCTACAAGTCAACATTTTTCACTATAAATCGATTATTTTAGTAGAAAATAATCACTTTCGAGCAAAAATAACATTATGTGTACGAAAATAATTTTTTTATAGCCAAGAGTCAATTTTTAATTATTTTCAATTTTTGATCGAAATTGAAAAATTCTAAAAAAATAATTTCTATTCAACAGAATGTAATATTTTTATTTAAAATATATACATGTGTTCTAGGTAATTATTTTTAATCGCAAAACTAAGAATTTTTGTAGAAAAAAATTATTTGAGATTAAAAATAACAATTTTTGGTTAAAAACTGACTGATTTTTTAAATTGGGATTTTCTCAAAATAAAATTCATCCTGACTTTAAAAATGCAATTTTAATCATTGATTTTAATTATTTTATAACCAATCTTCAATTTTAGATGAAAAATTTCCCAAAATTTTTCATTTCGACAAATACAATGTTTTTTTAAGTTCATTCCAAATTTTCTTATATTTTAGTTCTTTCTATAGATGAGATATTTAAAAATATATGCAATATATTTAAAAATCATAAATTGTATAAGTGTTTTGTAGTTTAATAATATTTTTTCATTAAAAATAATTTGAATATTAATATTCACAAAAAATTAGTTAATATTATAAATATATCGATTTAGAAAAAAATATTGTCATTTATTTTAACATACAAAAATTATTAATTTTCGATTATAAATAAATATTCAATTATTTTAATAATTGTATTTTTTGGCCAAAAATTATTTTTGACCAATTTTTTACATTACATAAATTTATTGTATTTTTTTTAAAAAAATATTATAATAGTATAATTGAAAAATAAATTATTTACTTTTTTATTTTTTTCGAGTATTAATTTTAATGTTTAAGAGGAATATATAAATAAAAAAAAATATAAATCTTCTGTGATTATTTTTTTTTAATTATTTATATGCTTATTTTTTAAAAAATCAAATATATATATGAAATATATTCTTAAATACAATTAATAAAAACATCTTCAGTTTACAAATACACCGACTAACCAAGAACACAACAGTGAATAAATTAGGTTAACTGAAAAGATACCATTACTGGCACGATTTACGTGCATACTTCACAAAATGACGACATAAAATTTGACGATGTCAGGTTATAAATATTCTCATTTTAGATATCCTTACATAAAGGAAAATATGATACTCGTACACTTAACTTACTTGTTTTTATTGCATGGTATTCGAACATTTTCTATTTGACTTTGCCACAACGTCGAATAAAAGAAAATAATACACACACACACAAATGTACCTTATACGAAAACCTATACTTAATCGTTATAGGAGTTATATTTCAAACGGAATTTTCGTAAATATACAACACATGTATATGTTACAATTTATTTACAGTCGTATATGAGATATTTGATGTCAAGTTTTCTTTTCACTGAATATTATTTGTCAATGTAATTTATTGATGCACGGTTTATTACACAAAGTACTAACTGAAATTTTATTTTCATATTACTTAAATATAAAGTTTGTAAGTAATATTAAACGTTTAGATGAAATAATTTATAATAAGATTTGTACGAATATAAAATACATACAATATTATAATTATTGATAAATTTAAGTTATAAAATTATTCAATAAATTATTAGTTATTAATTTATTCAATAAGTTTTCAACTTTATCAAAGTGAATAAAAACATACTTAAACAGTAAAAGTAGAAAATGGACATCGATTAAATTTATTTTATAAAAATTACAAACTAATAAGGACCTTATTTAAGATAAAAAATATATATAAATAATTTTTTGTATAAAATGTTAATGCATATTTTTTTAAAAAAGTGATAATCATACAACTATTGAATGTAATCAAAAATTCTATGAATATAAATTAAAAAAATATATATTTTTTTAATATTTTCTAAATATTTCCGTTAAAAATTTTTACAGAATTGTATATTTTTATGAAATATTAAAATTGATGTTATTAATTAAAAAAAGAAACTTGATTAGGATGTACAATAATTTCACAAGTAAATTTCAGTTAAAAATGATAAACTATTCTAAATATTAAAATATCATTTTTTAAAAAAAGTTCAATTAATTTTTTTAATATTAAATAAATGTTTTATTTAAAAAGTGTTCGCAATTATGTATTATAAAATGTTGAAATCGATTTATTATTGAATAAAAAAAATTGATCAGGTTGTAAAATCATCCCACAAGTAAATAAGAAACTATTATGAATATCAAATTACCATATTTCAGGAAACCCTTATATAACACGTTTAAAGAATTAGAAAAACCTTTATATTACACAAAAAATTATAGATTTTCAATTACAAGCGCAATTGTTAAATAAATCAATACATTTAATTCAAGAAAGGGGATTCGATATATCAGAATAACATGAGGAAAGTCTCATTACAGATTATTAAAATAGGAAATTCAAGAGAAGAGTTACTATTAATTTTTTAAATCTTTTTAAAATTGTTCGTAACTTTAAAATCTTTGGTGTTTTTTTTATTTGTTAATTAAATGTGATCCAGCAGTTAATATTTGACGAAAGTATAAAAATATGTTAACATTCTTTGTGTTTTTCTAAAGACAATTAATAATTATTAGTAAAAGAAGAAGCTGATGAAAGAAATTTAGTTGAAATGGCAATGAATTTATAATAAATCAATTTAGATGGTGATATAGTATAGAAAAAATTCTGAAATTCAAAATTTTACGCTAGGAATCATACAAAAAACCATAAATTTATTCGAGCAATTGGAATTATACTCTAAAACACTACAAACTAGAGAATATTTGTTCCGATACTAGGAAAAATTCACTTTAAACACAAATAAATAATTTATTTTTAAAACAACTAGACTTTATAAAAATGTTCAATAATCATTAATTTTTCACTTTATTTTCTAACTTGTATTTTAACGGTCTTATTATCATCATTAAAGTGCTGCATTATATTATTTGAGAAATAAAGTCTAAAGATTTCATAACACAACACTGTGACGATAATTGGATGACAAATGAAATGTATAAAAGCGAATATAAAGTGATTAATAATTGATTATTAAGTAATTGTATAAAATCTTGTAAAGTTATGAGGACTGCATGATTTATTTGTATTAAACTAAATACTATTAAGAATTCTCAATTAAATTAATAAAATAAAAAAATAATAATAATTTTATATGTTTTTATAGAAAATTTAAAAATTAAATAATATCAAAAATAATATACTAAATTTTATATTTTATAAATGAATATGTTAATAGTAATTTGGAACTAATTTTTAATATTAAAACATATATTATAAATTCGTTGACAGGTAATTACTCATAGTATATTATGAAAAGATCATGAACTGGAAACATTTTTTATTACTAAACGAAAAAAAATGTTTAAATCTTCTTCATTAATTAAATTCTTCAAACACATATTATACAATTTAGCACCGTAGTAAATTTGAGCGTGGAAACGAAATTACGATTGCGATCGTGACTGGTGGTTTACAGAAGCTATTTGCAAAATGCATGTTACTAACCCAACCACCCACCTACTAGTATCATCAGGTTCTTGATTGGTCGCACCGTCATAGTTCAACATCTAGGAAGATCAGAGCAAATTCATCGTACGCTCTATATATTCACATGTATACGTATGTGTGTGTGAGTGTGTGTGTGTGTATGTATATATATATATATATATATATATATATATATATATATATATATATATATATATACATCGTCGTCTGTCGGAATGAAAATCCCAAGTAACACGCGTCTTGAATTCTGACTGGATGCAATTTACTCCCCCGAAAATCGACCGCTTTGGGTTGAATGAGTGGCGGATACTCCTAATACTACTCTTCAAGCGTATTGCTCTGCCTGTGAATTCATCTGTGCACAAAGTTGAAAATAAATTCGAGCGAGGATTCTCAGCTCGTATCAACTTTTGTATCATTTATCATACATTTGCATTGTATATTTCTTTTGTATTTCACTTTCAGCAAACTTTACAATTGCGCCAGTTTTAAATATTAGACTGTTTTCGTTTTGATTGTGTTTTTTTGCGTGCACCGTCTTCCCTTTTAACTTTTTTAATCAAATTTATGACTTCAGCTGATAATGTACATAAATAATTTTGATAAGACGCCAAAATGTACATTTATTCATTTCAGCTGACATTTTTCTTTCGTATTTGTTTACGACCAAGTGAAAAAAATGTAGGTGAAATTGTTCGATCAATAAAGTTTGAAAAAGTTTTAATTTGTTATGTTAAAAAGTTATTTTTTATAGAGGAACGCGCTTTA
The DNA here is from genome assembly GCA_029203775.1 of Neoneuromus ignobilis. Taxonomy (NCBI): domain Eukaryota; kingdom Metazoa; phylum Arthropoda; class Insecta; order Megaloptera; family Corydalidae; genus Neoneuromus; species Neoneuromus ignobilis. The sequence continues at coordinate 9,211,692 of CP092087.1, read as the reverse complement.
TAACTTTGAATAATAATAAAAAAAACTTACTGACTTTGGAAAACAATCATAACTTATGTCAATTTATACTAGTAAACAGACACAAGTGCTCACATTTCGTTTGATAAAAAATATTATAAGTAATTTCACGAAATAACATAGCTATTTTCAAAGTTTTCAAATGTAACATAGGAAAAGTCTTATAAAAAATTCAATAGTTTTTATTTCAAAATAAATTACATACAATATATATATATATATATATATATATATATATATATATATGAACTGGTTTTTTTGAAAGTGGTATAAGTCCACTTTTTAAAAAAATTAAGTTAACGGTAATTTTAATGAGCTATAGACACCTTCTCTTTATAGTTACAATCACAATTTCAATAGTTCTATTTTGATATAAAATAAACAAAAACAGTTTTGCTGTACAATGCTATCGCACAAATATTTCTTTTGAAAGTGGAATAAGTCCATTCCTATGATATTATCATAGCATACAGTGACATGTGTACCGGACAAAATCGCAATATTAAGCTCGCACTGATGTGGTTAAGGATTGTTCAATCAGACGATAATAACATAAATGTTATTGACCACAAATTTTTACTGTCGGGTCATTCATTTCTTCCAAACGACAGAGATTTTGCAGTTGTGGAAACAGCATTAAAGAAAAAGGATCAATTATACACTGCCCAAGACTATTATGATGCAATAAAGGCTTGCCGAAAAAACAGCTTCATTTTGTATGAAATGAAAAGAGAAGACTTTGTCTCAACCAAATCTCTAGAAGAGGCAATATCAAACAGAAAAAAAATACGGACGGAGAAATTGTAAACTGGCTTAAAATATGTTGGATGAGGTTCAAAAGGAATGAACCTCACAAAATGTTTTATAAAATTAGTATGGAAGAAAATGCTCCATTTAAAACAATTTTTTTATTTTTGGAAAAAAGGAAGACCAAAAACCTCAGAAAAATTAATATGTTACCGCTTTATAAAACTTCAAGGAGCATAACAAGAGAGAAATATAACGATATGATAAGTTTATTACCTTATATACCATCTATTCACCATAAATATTTCAATATGCTAAGTGTAAAAGAAAACTAAGTTTAAAATATCTTTTTTTTTTATTTAAAGATCTTAACGAAGTAATTTTCATTTTTATATTTTTAATATAACTGAAATAAACTCTTAATAAACTTAGTTATTCGTGTATTTAAATGTCTTCATTTTAACTATTACTTTTTTACATAAAAATCCATTTCAGTAAAGCTTATGTCTATAAAAACATGGACTTAAATTTGCTCTTGTTTATACTTCTTGTAATATGTTATTTTTGAAAGTGGTATAAGTCCATGTGGAGCTAAAAAATCGTTTATTTTGTAAAATAATGTTAGTAATTATTATTTCATAATAAAATTTAAAAGGTGTATAGTGTAAAAAACATCACTCGATTTGATTAAAGTTGGCCAATATTTTTAAATTAACTCAAATGCAAACCCTTAAATATCTCAATATATGAAAAAATGGACTTATACCACTTTCAAAAAAACCAGTTCATATATATATATATATATATATATATATATATATATATATATATAAAACAAGGAAATTTAAATTATAGAAGATATGAGATAGAACGATGTGATATCACCAAAACTATTTCCATCTGTATTAGAACAAGTATTTAAAGAGTAATATTTAGTCAGGAGAATGGAAAAAGTGACTTTTGGAAAAAATTTCCTAGAACTATAACACGTTTCCCAACAAATATTCGAGCATCTAAAAACGTATATTTAAAAAAAGTTTATATAATTTTTTAAATAAAAAACATTTAAAAATAAAAGAGATTTAATTACTCATCTGTAGGTGTTTTGAAAAAATGACGTTTGCGTTGACCACTATTCCTCAGATTTGGATTGTACGAAATCAAAAAATGAAAAAAAAATTTTAAACATTAAATTATGTAGACCTTGTACGATCAATTTTTCGAAATATTAATTTGGAATAAAATGATGTATATTCTAACAAAATTTCAATTTTCGATGGAAAAATGGTTCGTTTTTAGTCAATAAAAAAGAAAACTATGTAACGATAAAAATCCTTCATTCAAGACTATTTTTTTGTATTTATAATAAGTCTGTAAAATTTGAAATAAATCGATGTAATCGTTTTAGAAATATTTTGATCACTGGTTTTGAAAATACGATTTCCAGAAAAATGCGTTTAAAGTTTCAAAACTAGTTTTAATACAAATAGAGCAAAAAAAAAAAATGGTGAGCAAAATGATGCTACCAAAATTTGCATCAAACTTAACGAAAATGCAACAAAATGAACGAAAAGTTGAAAATACTTATTCAGATTAAGTTTCATCTCGGTGAAAGTTTTCCGATAACACAAGAACTTTTCGAAAAAGTGAGAAACAATTTAAGATTAACTTACAGTTTAAAGGAAGAAAGATCTCTAAAGGGAATAACATCTGAAAACGTGAAAAGGATTTCATATTTGAACAAGTCAGATCGACTGTTGACAGTGAGATTAGTAACAGATGAGGTTAATACAAGTTAGCCAGTAGTCATGAAATTTTAATGGAGATTTTGACAAGCGAAAAATTTATGCTTTAACTGTAATAAAAAAACTATTTATTGAAAATATACAATATATGTCGATTTATATATATAATTTTTTGTCATTTGCTAGAATATAAATTGAATTTTTTTTTCAGTTTAATCACATTGTTCAGTGAATGATACAAAGCTTAAATCAGTTAATATAAATAACAAGTGTATTAAAATATATTAGAATGGCTTAAATGAAACTGAAGGGTTTCGATATACACTTACTATCATTTACTATCCTTTAGTTTCATTTGAGTCACTCTATATAATACGATTAGTTAGATAAAAAGTAAAAAAAAATTAGAGTTAGAAGGAAGAAATGAGTACAAAATTGAGACAAAATATTCGAGAAAAAATTATCTGGAAAAATACACATTTAAAATAAGAGAGAGAGAGAGAAAATAGTTACATTATTAAATTATTATTTTCAAATGTCAAAAATTGATATATCAAGAAAATTTTGTTTAGATTTTTTTTATACAGAATTTTTATCAAGGAATTTTTGAATGACTCTGAAAAATCTTTAGCATATTTTATTAAAATTTACTAGAAATTAATTTATATTCTGGTATTGTTAGAGTGAACAATTTAAAATTTTAAAAATATTATTGAAGATCATTTTAGAAAACATATGATTTAGATTCGAGTTTATATGTTTTTCTTTTATTCAAAAACGAAGAATGGTCAAATAATTTACATATTTGTAACTGTAAAAATAAAAGATGTAGAGAATAGAACATTTAATAATTTTACTAATGACAAAAGACCATGTGGTTTCAGAAGACAATTTATTTGAACAGAATTTTATTAGAATGTAAAACACTAGGAACTATTTTTTATATAATCAGTAAATTACTTTTTCGACAGACCACACATGTATTTTTAAGAATTTTATTGATTTAAACTGACACTATTTACACGAGAAAAACCTTTGTTGGCAAGTTTATTAAACAAATAAAAATAGTTATATCCGTAAGGAAACTTTCAGGTTTATTTTTCTCAAACGTTTGGTTTTTATTATTCAGTATACATTGTATTTTTTGTACTGTATATCAATGTAAACTCTAGAGAAACAGAATTACTGTACTAAGAATTTTAATGAATTTTAAAATTCTGAACAATTCATACCAACAAAGTTTTAGTTATATTTGTGTATGAAATTTTTATTCAGTATTTTTGCTGTAACTAAAAACTTCGTCTTCTCTATCCATAGAATTGTTTTTATAATTACTTTTCAATAACGGCAAACTAAATCACTTTTCTTTTTAAAAAATATTCTTATTAAGAATTTTTTTTTATTTAAATTCTTTTTAAAATACACTTCAGCGTAATTACGAAATTAAATTGAATAATAAACATAAAATTGAAGTAATTTAAAGATTTGATTTATATAAATACATATACAATCTATTAATGTAAAATTTCATTCTTTTTTTTTTGAAAAATATGCAGTAGGTAATTTTCAATTATAATAAATATTTACTTTTAAATACCAGGGAGTTGTGCCTTTTACTCGCTTTGATCATTAACCCCTGAACTTGTTTTTATTTAACATCATAAATTTTTTACTGTAAAAATTTTCAAAGAACTTCAGGAAATTTCAAAAACAAAATTTTGAGATCAGGCCTAAGGCGGAGTATCATTATTTTTTAAACAGAAAAACTATTCGATTTTGTCTAAAAAAAAATCTAATTAAAATTTTTAAGTAAATCAATTTTTGTAAATAGTACTATAGTTGATAAAATGTAGAGATAAAAAAATAAGAAAATTTAAATCAAAAAATATGAGAATAATTTTGGCGATTGAAGAAAAAAGTTTGATAATTATTTTATAGCAATTTTTGCTACAATTATAAATTACATTACATATATTTTTTAATATAGAGGTTTATTTTTATAATAAAAATGTTACAGAAATGTCTGATTGACAATAATAAAGGAAATAAATAATCCAAAAATACTTTTTAATGTAAGGCAACAATTTAGTATTATGCATAAAATCTTAAATGTTGAAATAAAACATAAAGACATATAAAAAATACCAGCTGGAAATAACACATAGAGAAAAAAGAGAAACAAGTGGATTTGAAAAAAAAATAAAAATTATGGATATAATAGCATGAGTGAAAAGTTTGAAAGTATAAAATGGAAATGGAGCAGTAATATAACAAGAAAAAAAGATCACTGATAAAAAAACTTGATTGGGATAAATAATAAAAACATAAAAAAATCATAGGTGTGGAATGGAAGAAAAAGGAATTCGATCGCTCGAAATAGAAAGTTCTGAAAGAAGTTTTCGTTAAGCAGTGGAAAAAAGAGACTGATGATGAAATATGTTATGTACGTGTATGTGTGTGTGTGTGTATATATATATATATATATATATATATATATAAATATATAAATAGAGAGAGAGAGAGAGAGAGAGAGAGAGGAAGAGAAAAAATATACAGTACATAATATATATTCAGTTTTGAATAAATACAACAAAATGTTTCTGGATAAAGTACATATGGAGGTTTTTCATGACTTTAAAGATAGATACTCAAACGTCATTTTATTTTACAACTTTATACTTTATATACACATTTTTTAAATTTTTTTTATGTACTATCATACTTTAATATATTATTGATTTATAGCGAAAAAAATAATTTTATTAATGTCTTTAAGGTTATTTGATATAATAAATGTCCTAAAAATGTACGTGTATACATGTATATACAAACAAGCACACACACAAACACACACACACACATACACACATATATATATATATATATATATATATATATATATATATATATATATATATATATAATATCAATAACAAAAAAGTAAAATAACGTTTATGTGAGTCTCGGTTTAAAACATTCCGTAAAAAAACATTTCAAAAGAAAAATAATTACAACGAACCAAATAATTTCTGTCAGTAAGGGTGATTCCATTATATGTCAAAGTTCCATTATTGAAAATGGAAAATTCTGAAGAACAATAATTGCAGTAAAATTGGAAACAATTATTTTGTCATGAGAAAAAATGAAAATAAATATTAAATAATTAACGTGTCCAATTTACGTTGACATATTAATCACCGCAACGTGTTTTCCAGCATTTATGTAATTAACTCTACCTTTAATTACTACTCAAAGTAAATTAATAGTCAATTATCTTATGTAAAATACAGGCACGCATATTTGTACAGTATAATGAGCTACATAAATAACAACTTTGAACGTAATGAACAGAAGAGATAATTATAAAGATCACTGACAATTAAATAAATACAATCATTTGTACAGATGCACATTTATATAAATAAAGAGTCATCTGAAAATACCATGTTTATATATATATATATATATATATATATATATATATATATATATATATATATATAAATCACAGACAAAAAAACAATAAATTCAAAGGTAAAATAAAATAAAGTCAAAGTGAAGATGTTAACCTTTTCCAATAAATAATTTAAAAAATAACGACAGTAAGTACCGTCTTGAAATAGAACATTGTTAAACTGTGTTTTAAATTTGTAAACAGTCTGTCTGCGTTGAGTTGTTTCAACATAAATTATTCTAAATACATTGAGTTAGGAAATGCATATATGTATATACGAGTTCATACACAAAGAATACGACAAAACATATAGCAGATATACACAAACAGTGTTGTATATGCTTTTTACCAAACAAAACATATTTGAAGTCATTCATTAAAAAATAAGTAGATCTTTACTTCAACAGTTACATTAGTAATAATAACTATTTGAGTCATAATAAACATATGATTTCATTAAATATTCATTCCAGTTTACTAGTCTTAAATAAAAGTCTACTGAAAAGTTCTGACTGTTTTTAAAGAAAATAATATGTTTTAAAATTGTTTATTGATATTTAATTAAAAATTAAATTTTTATAAATATCAACAATTTTTTTCCATCTTGATGGAAGCTTTTGAATTTTTTTTTGATAAAATGAAAGATAAAAACTCATCTAATGTTTTTACATATCTTCATCTTCAATAATTTTTTTGTTATTTAAAAAAAAATTGTATATTTAGAGAATATGCTGGGTGAATGAAAACCTCCCAACCAAGTATTATTTTTTCTGGGTTACTAAAGAAACATCTTGGCATGTGTTGTTATGTTATACGATAATTTGTTTCTTATTGACAATAATTGTTTTTAATTTCATTGCTCAAATTGTCCAATTGTTGATAATATTTTTAACAATTAATCGTTTATTTTGACTTAAGAAACCCTTAATAAGTTAATACTTTTATATCCCACCACATAGGCAATATTTTCTTTTTACATTTAAACTCGGTTTTGAAGTTGATGGAACGAATTGTCTAGTTTTGAAATTTGCTCTTTTCCTCATTATATTTTTATATGTCATCCAATTTTCATCTATAATTACGAGATGTAACAAAAAAGGAATTGCATAAACGGTTACAGGATCTCGCCTATTTTTAATAGTCAATTCATGTGATATTCATTTTAAATATTTGCATACATCTCTGATGTGAATAAAAATGAGTCTTCTTCCAAAATATTGCGAAGAACATCATTGATTAAAGGTCTTCCTGAACGTGATTTGTTTTTAAAATTAAAGTCACTATTCTCTAATTTCTCAAACCATCTTCTGCATGTCTTTCAGATATTGCGTCTAATTCAAAAAATTTAATAAATTTTTAAATGCTTATTATTTCTTTGTTGATATTCATAAAAAATACAGTACTGTAAATGAACTTCATTAACAGACACTTTCTTTTACATTTATTAATAAAAATTGATGATAAAATATTTATTTTAGTGTACTTTGAAGGGCACTAATAAAAAAATATAATAGTAAAAAGAAAGAAAGAAACATTTTTCTAAATGATCAAAATAATTGTACGTTAAGTGAACAGAATTTTTCAGTAGACTCAATACATAATTATAAATATTACAAAAAACATTTATTAATGAGTTATTTTGTCAAAAATATTTTAAAATTGAAAATAAATGTAAAATAATGTATAAAAATATTTTTAAAATCAAAAATAAATTAGATAGATTTTTAAAATTTATTTTTACATTATTTTCATTTTTATGTTACTGATTTTTTTTTATTATTTTTCAATACACGAGATTTCTATGAAGAAATGAAGATTTGAGAAATGTAATACAATTCAATTAAGAAATTTTTTTTATTCCGTTACTTCATATTAGTATCAAGAATAAAACAGTGAAGGTGGTAGAATTTATTTTTAGTTACGTTTTAATCTTGTATTTTTTTTAATATTCTAATAAGCAATTGAAAAAAATTACAAATAAAAATAAATACGTGCATATATATTCACAATTGTACAGATTGAAAAAGTGTAATTGATATATTTAAGTATGCTATCTTTTGTTCACCAACAATATTACTTCATACTTTTATCTAGACCGCTCTATGATGAGTCCATTGAGTTTTCATCATTGATAATATTATTTTAAAACAAAACAAAAATTCCACGAGATAAAAAATAATTTAATAACACGGAAGAGAGATAATCTCTTTATTCGGATGTACTTTTCATGTTTTTCGTGTTAATCTTAGACCGACCACACAAGGTCGTTCAAAGTCCCGCCTATAATATAAACAATGGTGTTTGCGCTGTCTTCTCTCAGAGCCACAATTTTCATTATCATCGGTACACTCTTGCATATGATAAACGGCCGCTGGTTTGTTTGTGAGCTATTAGCATAATTTATGTAATTCTGACCTTAATTCATATTTAAGCACGATGTGGTAAAGTAAGCATCTGTTTTCAGTTTTGATTAATTTTTATTGTGTTTATATATATGTACATATATATAATTCATGATTAAATTTCAAAGATAAGAAATTAGTGACCGTTGTTTGTATAATGGAATTATGTTTCGAGCTTTAAACGCAAAGACATTAAATCGAGTATTTACTTTTTAATAAAAAAACAGTAGCAAAGGAAAAAATTTCAAAATGTATTTTTATATAATTATATAAAAATAAACATTTCTAGGCAACATAAACAATAAAAATACATAATTATTTTCATGCTATAAAATGAATATATTACAACCAATGTAAATATATGTAAGAATTTTTTTTATAGAAATGTAAATTATTGTAGAGATAAATAAACTTGTATGTTCACACGAAACGACCCCACAGAAACAATATATGTTATTTTATTCCCACACATAAAAGTGTGGGTGTAAATATATTCATATTATATATATATATATATATATATATATATATATATATATATATATATATATATATATATATACAAGAAACATAATTACATGCATAACTAAAATTCTTGAAATATAAAACTGTTATTTTATTTAATGAAATTAAAACAATTATTCTTAGTATAATTAGAATAAATTTAATATTTCCATTTTATATATATATATATATATATATATATATATATATATATATATATATATATATATATATATATATATATATATATATATATATATATACATATATAAATACACGTATGTATCCAATTGTTTATCGAAGATAAGAGAAAATGTCTAGACAGTGTAAGAGGTTCAAAAAGTTCTCAAATACAATAAATTCGTTAGTTTTCTGTTGCTTGAATATATATATATATATATATATATATATATATATATATATATATATATATATATATGCTCGTACGCGTTTAAAATTTCAATGTTATTTAGTTATTTTTATTATATTATCACGTTTTGAAGAATAAAGTTACTTACTTGCAGTGTCATAAAAAATATAAAAATAAAATTGACATAAAACTTTAACTTTTACCTATACTAAAATAAATAAAATAGTTATATTCGAGAAACGTAAACTATATAGTACTAAAACGTTTGTTACTAAGCACTGGTATTATATATAAATATATATATATATATATATATATATATATATATATATATATATATATATATATATATTAGTGGGTTTTCCAATGAGAATGTCAGAAAGTTGACAGCTGGTGGTAGCCCTGTCTGAATTTTCGTTTAAACTCATTCCGACAATTCAACTCAGTATAGTTTGGCAAATTATTATGGAATGTTTAACACTTCAATTGATTAAATTGAAAAAACTTCAATAGAATTATTGAAACAAGAGTTTAATGAGTCTATTATTTCACGAAATGGGTCCATAAATTATTCACCAAGATCATGTGATTTAACTGCATTGGATTATTTCCTGTGCGTTTATGTGAAATCATTGGTTTATACTGATATATTTACAGAAAATGTCAAAATCCTAAAATGGAATTTTTTAACCTTCTGACTGAGCATGACAATGATAATGAAATGTTTATAAAATATTAATAACATATAGAACTTTATTTATTGATAACAAAAATCAAAAATAAATAAGGTTTCCAAAAAAAACATTAAATTAAAAATAATTATTTTATAAAAAAAATTCAAATAAAACTTTTTAGTAAAAAACTGCATTTATTGTATTTGGAATGAATAATTTCAATAATTTTTGTAGAAAATAACTATTGTAAGTAGATATAAGTAACTTGAATAAATTTTCACATACATTTTTGCTCTTTTATATTTAGATAATTAAAATATCAGATTTTTCAAATGGGCAGACACAAACTTAAGTTAGCTAAACAAGAATAATATGTTACACAAATTACAGCATTTAAAATAAAACGTATAGAACACATAAAAGTACAGAAATGTTTTTTTAAGCCTGATAGAACTTTAAATTGAATCCCTATCGAAAGTTCCATCTAACCTAAAAACATCTTTATATATATATATATATATATATATATATAAGTGTGTGTGTGTGTATGTATGTATGTATATATAAAGGTATGATAAAAAATGTTTTTTAGATTAGAAAGAACTTTCGATAGGAATTCAATTTAAAATTATATCACGTTTAAATAACACCTCTCTTCTCTCTCTCTCTCTCTCTCTCTCTATATATATATATTAGATTGGCAAATATCTCCCTTCCGCCTTCTGGTCTTTTGAATTTCGCCGCTATGTAAAAAAAAAAAAAAAAAAAAAGCGGAAGGGAGATATTGCAACCTAATATATATATATATATATATATATATATATATATATATAAATATATATAAATGTTCTTTTGTGAAGCAAAAATCATTTTTTTATAAGCTATACCATTAACAATATTGAAGAGTGATAAATCACTTTTTAGTACTCAAAAGGTAAATATTATAAAAAATATAAATATTTCTAATAACAGTGGTAAAACTGTTTGTCTTGTATATTAAAAAAAACCTTTATATCTAGTAAATTTGTTACGAAATGATTTTAATAAAATATAAAGTATATTTGAATAATTCCAGTTATTTAAGAAAATATGTGTTAAATTTATATTATAAGTCACAGTTTGGTGACAGAAGTTGGCTGTAACTTTTGTATAAATGTAGAACAATGATTAAGTTTCTTTCCTCAAATATTTTAATGTCATTTCAGTCGAGTCAACGACATTTAAATATAATTTACACACCGTTTTTTGGCCGTACTAGAACCGCGTATCACTAACTATAAATGCAACACACTCGACGTAACAATGTTAGGAATCCATTTTCATTGTAGAGCGACTAGAAAGGCAGACGCGGGTCTCTCAACTTCATTTCTCATTCTTGGTTCACCATATCCATGCCAATGTCACACCACGTTCGGTATAATAAAGATAAAGATGTCGTTACGTCAAACGATAGTGGCAAAAGTGAGATGAATGATGGCGAGAAAATAGAATATCATCGTGGACGAGAAAACGCAAGCTTAACGGAGCGTCATAGATTATTCTGGCCAGAGTAATGACATCCATAATGGAATGTACATGTAAGGTATATAAATAATTTCGTATCAACTTATTACGTGGTTATTGTGCAAGGGATCAAGCACTCGTGGGATTATGCGGTGGCAAGCATTGAATAACAACTGTATCAACTAAATTTAAATTAAACGCGGGCCGACCGATGGAATTCGCTTACGCCGTATTAATGATTCCACATCTGTTTACTTTATTATCATAGTTTGTGTACCTTTGCCTCTTCACAAATTGAAAATAAACTAGGATGAGTTTTCATACTATACATGCACTTTTAGCACAGGCACGCACAGACATATATGCGTGTGTATATATACGAGGGGCGTTTGATAAGTATGGTAAAAAAGTAAGAAAACTAAATTAAATTAAACAATAAATAAATTTATCATACTTATGAAACGACCCTCGTGTATGTGTATATATATATATATATATATACATACATACACACACACACACATACACAGACATACACACACACACACACACACATACACACACACTAACGCACATAAGTCATGATACACATGAGTAATATAAGCAATTTATTGATATAATTCAATGAAGTCGTTAAAAAAATATTTCATTGAAAATAAATATAATGAATAAATTTAATGAGTAGTATATTTATTTTCAATTAAATATTTTTTTAATTTAACGACTTCATTGAATTATATCAATAAATTGTTTAGGTTACCCATGTGTGCCATGACTTATGTGCATCAGTGTATATAAAATTAAGGGGGTATTCTAGTATAGAATTTCGAAAAAATAGATTTTTTGGCATATTTTCAAAGTTTAGACCTTTAAGAATATGTCCTTAAGAGGATTTTTCAAAATTCGAATTATTTTCGAAGTTATAGCTATTTTTGTGACGCGCCAACCAATCCGATCTGCTCGGAACGAATCAACTTTAAACGCGTTTTTCTCGAAACTACTTTTTTCGACACGGTTGACGTGATATCTCAAGTTCTAATGGACCGATTTACTTGAAATTTGGTACAGAGCTTCTCAATATAACAGTGATTACTCCCGCTTAGGATTTTTTGAAAATTTTGTTTTTTACTATTTTTAAAAAATTCCGAAAGTTGAAAAAAATAGGGTAAAAATGACTGTTTTTTCACACTGCCGCCATTTTATGAAAAAAATTTTTTTTTCAATTTCCCTACGCGGGTATACTACTACAACCTTCTTTTTCAATAATTTCAAAAAAATGTTTGTTTCAAATGACCGGAAGGGTTGGAACCACGTCAACCAGGGAGACACCTTTTTTTTCGAGCCCCCACTTTGCCAGCCTGTACCTTTTTCAATTTTGAATTTTTTGTTTTTAATAATCCTTTTTTATACTCTTAAAATGTCAATAAATAACTGATAAAAATGGATAATAAAAATATTTGTTTTTTTATAGCGCCCGAAAAAACACCTAAAATTCGTGCCTCTAGACTAGAATATCCCTTAATTATTTATTGTATGCTAAAATATATAATGCTACTAATAAGATTAAATTTAAAATGAATTCTTGTACTACAGAAATAATATATTTTATGATTACAGATTTACCTATAATCTCTTTACTTACTTACTTACTTACTCTCTCTCTCTCTCTCTCTCTCTCTATATATATATATATATATATATATAAATATATATATATATATATATATATATATATATATATATATATATATATATATATATATATATATATATATATATATATGTATATAAATATAGACCATCAATGTACAAGGGAAGTTATTGATTAGAAACCTAGATATATAAAATAAAACAGGAAGAAATCTATAACTGGATGGAATATACATAGAGACAAGGAAATTCATTGGAATGTACTGGAGGGATGGCATTAAATCGATAGAAGTAGAAAATGTTATAAGATCTCAATCCACTAGTACCTTCATGCAGTAATGAATTGAGAGAGAATGATGATGATATATCATATAATACTTTAAACCAGTGGTTCTTAACCTTTTTAGAGATCGGCACCCTCTTGAGTCTAAAAATAAGTTCTCACACCAGCTTGAAAAATTTGTTTCTTTCTTTATTCAGGAAATTATATCTATTGTAAGATAATTTTTTTATTGAAAAATAAACATACATTTATATATACATACAAAACAATATATTAATTTTTAATGGCTACGTTGTTGTTTATTCATAATAATACTTTTCCTTTTTTGAAAGAGCTACGCGTAAGTCATCACTTGCATTTGAAAATTTAGAAACTTCTCTCACACCCCTGAAATGATTTCTCGTACCTCAGGTTAAGAACCACTGGTTTAAATAATTGTATCCAGAAATTCCATACTTATTAAAGTATTTTTTAAAAATATTATTTTTTTATATTATTTAGAATATTTTGAGTTAATTTTATGTTTAATCATTAATGATTTAATATAGGCTATAATAAAAAATATTTCTGTTCAAATTACAATCCATGTATTTTCAAAATGGACTATGAAAAAAAATAAAGATCTCTATATTATCAATTGTGATAAGTAAATAATTTTTATATATTGTTTAAAAAAATACCACATCAACAACTTGTATCAAGTATTGAATTCATAGTAATTTTTGAATATTTTTTTGTAATTTTAATTCTTGAAAACGACAAACTTTTCAACATATACGTTCAGAAATTCTAATATAAAATATGATTATTCATTTTATATGCGGAAATAATAACAATTAATTAATGGTTTATAAAAAATATTAGAAAAAGATTTTTCGAGAAAAACATACTACAATAAATACTAGAATATTCTGTATTATTTTTTTTAACAAATATTACCGTTTATATACATAATAACAGTTTAACAATAATTGTAAATAAATGTATTGAAAAATGTGCACGAATTTAAAAAAATGCCATGTCTTTAACTGACTCGATATAAATTGACCATAAAATTACAAGAATTTAAATTGATGTCGAGTATGACGTTGAATTTACATATAATAAAACTTGCCTCAACAGAATAACTACTGAGAAAATTGCAAATGCAGCTTAAGTTAGAAACATAAATTTCACGCCGAATTACATATCTAATGATCTGCAAAATTAGCTTGTCTGCTCATATCTAGGAGTCCTGTGTAAATTTCACCCTGTGAAAATTATCGAAACTTTCAGCAGTATTTCGAAAATACGGAATATTCTTGACCTTTTCGTAATCGTACGTAATTCGCAATAAGCGTCAACAGTGGGAATGTGCTTAATTCATTATTTCGTCTGTTTATTAGAGTCGATGTAATTCACATTTCACACATCACAGTCGACATTAGTCCATTACTCGTGCGAACTATTATTAATTTATTTATATATATACCAACTAATGACATGTATAAAGAGCACATGTGTTTGGGACGAAAGCGGTATCGTTTGAATTTTTTGCCTAGTGATTTTTTTCAGTTTATTTGCGCAGTTATTCCATATATATATATATATATATATATATATATATATATATATATATATATATATATATATATATGTATATATATATATATATATATATATATATATATATATATATATATATATATATATATATATATATATATATATATATATATATATATATATATATATATATATATATATATATATATATATATATATATATATATATATATATATATATATATATATATATATATATATATATATATATATATATATATATATATATATATATATATATATATATATATATATATATATATATATATATATATATATATATATATATATATATATATATATATATATATATATAATATGGGAACAAAACATTTAGTAAATTCGGATAAACAAACAAATATTAATGAATTATTTGCAATGCCTGATTATATACGAGTTGTTATATATACACGGTTGCATTATTTACCTTTTCACATCCATTTAGTAACATTATACTATTATTAGTAAAATTAGAATAGAAAGCAGAAATTACATGTATGGAACACTCCTGTATTGGTGTAAAACGTAATTATGAAAATATATGTCCATAATAAATAAACAGATACAATATTATAATAATATAGTGGATGATTTACACAAAAAATAATATTTACTAAATACTAAAAAATATTTACATATGCTGATAACGAATTTTAATGATAGATATCATTTTTTAAAAAAATAAACGTCTTTAATTTTTAATAATTTTATTAAAAATACTGGATAATTTTTTTCTTTCTCTCTCTCTATATATATATATATATATATATATATATATGTATATATGTATATATATATATATATATATATATATATATATATATATATATATATATATATATATATATGTATCCTAAATGAGACTGAACGATGAAATTGGGACTGAAGGCTAAATCATTTAGTCTCATTTCAATCACCTATCTATTTATCTATCTATTTATCTATTTATCTATTTATTCATCTATCTATCTATCTGTCTATCTGTCTATCTATCTATCTATCTATCTATCTATCTATATATATATATATATATATATATATATATATATATATATATATATATATATATGATCATCCAAAAGTGGCGCCTAGATTTGTGTTCTATTATACAAAAGAAACAATTAAACATTTTAAGAATAAAGAGAATTATACATATGTTTCTCAATACACCATCTTATACACATGTTTTTTTTAAATAAAACACAAATCTAGGAGTCACATTTGGATGACACTATGTATATATATTATAATAAATATATATGTTATAAGTATATTTATATATCTTTGAAAAAATAAAATTATTTATTAGGAATAGACATTTTTTAGAATAAAAAATGTTTTTATAATTTTTTTCCATAGGCATAAATATATTTTATTTTGCACTGTATATATTCATTAAAAATAACACATATTTTTATATTTATTTCATTTCTATTCTTTTCAATAGTCACATAGGATTTTCCAATAAGAATGTTCAAATTTTGACAGCTGGTGGCAGCCATGTTTGATTTTTTTTAGCTCATTTTGTCATTTTATCTCAGTATTGTTTGACTGATTATTATGGAACGTTTAACACTTCAACAACACTTACAAATTGTAAAAACTTTAATAGACTCATTGAAATAAAAGTTTAATAATTCCATTATTACACGAAATTGAATTATCAATTGGCCACCAAGGTGGAAACGAAACAAAAATAATTTGATTAATTAGTTATTTTTTTAATTATCGAACATATTTTATGGCACTGATGATGAGAAACAATTTTACTGATATGACCATCACGACTTTGCTTGCATTCGTTTAATCCAATTTCAGTCACTCTTTCACATAATTGTGATTCAATTTCATGAATTACACGTTCAATGTTTATTTAATTGCTTTCGTTGTTTGTGGTTTATCAGTATAAACCCATGATTTTACAAAACCCCACAGTAAATAACTCAATGGTGCTAGATAACGTGATCTTGGTGGCCAATTGATGGTCCATTTCGTGAAATAATTGACTCAATAATCTTTTATTTCAATAAGTCTATTGAAGTTTTTACAATTTCTGAGCGTTGTTGAAGTGTTAAACGTTCCTTGATAATTTGCCAAACTATACTGAATTGAAATATAAAAAAGAGCTTAAAAAATTTCAAATATGGCTGCCACCAGCTGTCAAAGTTCTGACATTGTTATTGAAAAATCCTATATATATATATATATATATATATATATATATATATATATATATAAAACCAATTGGAAAGCATAAATAATTTATATTAAATAATACAACATTGCAATTTGTTTTCCCGAATTTAAACAATTTGCATAATAATATTATTACTGAATACATAACTTTAATTAAATATGTGATAATTGTTTGATAAATAGTTTTAAATTGCAGAATCAATAGAATATTACTGATTTAACGCATTTGATTCAATTAAAATGAACATTATTTTTAGTTATCATTTGACAAATTATTACAATGAAACGAGAAAAGTTTACATATTATATATATATATATATATATATATATATATATATATATATATATATATATATATATATATATATATAAAGAGAGAGAGACAGAGAGAGCGACATCCAAATGTGACGCCAGATTTGTGTTTTATTAAAAAGAAACATGTGTATAGTTTCTTTTTAATAAAACACAAATCTAGGCGTCACATTTGGATGACCCTATATAAATTGGTTTTAACACATTTTGGACACACCAATGAATACTACATTCATATGAAAAGGCCACACTATTTTGTATTTTTTTCATTATTTTATATTGTTAGCACTCAATTTAATGTTTATAAATTTCTATCAATAATGAAACATTTCCTGTAATAATCTGAAAAGAAAAACGGAATCAGTACATTATTTTTCCATTCTTTCATTAATCAAAAGATAAAGACCACTTTATCACAAAGCGTCTGTATTTTAAATATGTGCTTTTAAAGGAAATAAATACATCAATTTTTCAATAAAAGTGAAAATATGTCAGAGAAATTTATTTTTATTATGTTTTCTAATTAAGTATAACAATATAAAACGGGAAAAATGAACCATTTCACTTCCGCGTCACGTTCGTATCTTAAATAAATCGGAAACTGCAACAATTTTCTTTTCTTTCGCGAATTAAATGAATTGAATAAATTACATTTCACTCGAAAGAATCCAGCACGGTCATTAGTATTATTGGTACTATCGTTTTAACGCTAGCATTAAATTTCGTTCTTTATCTTTTTTTAACTGACAATTTTTTTGACGATTTATATATATATATATATATATATATATAATGGATTATAATAAACAAAAAATTTAATTACGATAAAAGGAACTAATTAATTACAAGATACGATTTTAAAGATTTCTTTATAATACTGAAATAATAGTTTTTTTTTTGATAAATTAATGAAAACAATTCACACTTTAATTACTTAATTATTTCAACTAAAAAAAATATGTAAATAATTACAAATGTTTTTGAATTTTTCATAACAATGAATTTATTTTCAGCAATCATAAACGTTTGATGAGTAAACGATTTTATAAAACAATTTAATTATATTTTTATAACAAAAAAATTACATCTCATTGTCTATGTCAATTATGATATACAAAATATTTTTTAAGATACTAAAATAAATTACTTGTTCTCGATATTTACTTTTATTACTACATACAGAATTTCAATGTATGAAAATAATATTATTATTTTTCTTTTTGTTATTAAATGAGCAAGAAACGTGAAAAAATTAATACAATGACTTTAATAAAATAAAAACAATAAATTTATTTGATGTTTTTAAATGCTATTAAATTTCTTTTTTACGAGTAAGGATTGTTTATTTTCGAAAAACAATCATTTTTAATAATAATGAAAAGAAATTTTCTGTGAACAGATCAAATTTCTTGAATAAAAGTGTTTCTAATGCTATCCTCTTTTTTCAACTGTATTGTTTTTAATCATCGTCTTATTTTTTGATGTGTATCAAATATTTCTATATATTATTTTGAATATTTATAAATATATTAATTTTTTAAAAATAAAAACTTAATGAATTAATCTTAAGAAAAAAGTGATATTATTATACATTATTTTTTATAAGCTGAATATTTAATAACATATTTGTTACTGATAAGAAATATTATTTCTATTATTTATTTGCATGTGTATAATTAGATCTACCGAAAAGTTCTCTCCGTTTTTTCAGTAAAAAAAATAATATATTTTTAAACTGTTTGTTAATATTTAATTAATAACTTAATTTCCATTAATTTTAATAACTTTTCCTATTTTGATGGAAGGTTTTGAATTTCTCTCTGATAAAATGACTGGTCCTTAGAAACTAAACATTTATCAATGCTTTTTCTCATTTCCATCTTATTTTTTTTCCTATTCAAAATTTTTGTAAGATCAAAAATAAATTGTAGTTGAAAAATGTTATCTGGAAAATATGCTGGATAGTTAAGGAACTCGCAACCAAATTCCACTATTCTTTTTCTGTGTTTCTAAAGAAATCTGTGGCATTGTGTTGCAATTCTGTAAAATAACTTGTTTCCTATTACAAAATCCAGAAGTTTTTTAAAATCTATCACTCAAATCGTCCAATTGTTGACAAAAATAACAAAATTAACCATTTTTTTGGCTTAAGATCATAATAAATTGGTCTTCTCATATTTTATTACATAGTTAACATTCTATTTTATATTCCTTAACTTGATTTAGATGTGGAGGAATGAGTTGTTTAGGTTTTCAACATGTTTTTTTCCTCATAAAATTTAGTATGTAATTCACCTTTCATTTCCAGTTACGAGATATTTAAAAAATGCTTTATTTTTATTACGTGAAAATGATTACATAATCCTGTTTATTCGTAGTAGTTGATGTGGAAAAGGGTCTTCTTCCAAAAATGTTTCAGAAGAATATTATCATCGATCACAAAAGGTCTTTCAAAACGTGATTCGTCCTCAAGATTAAAGTTCCTTTTCATAAATTTTTCGAACAATTTTTGCATGTCCTTCAGACATTGTGTTTGCATCAAAAAAGTTTTAAACAATTTATAAACGTTTCTGCAATATTCTTACTTTGTTGATTTTAATAAAGTATACAATGGCTTGAATGAACCTTATCAAAAGACATCTTCCCTTCACATTTATTTGGTAAATATTTATGATAAAACATTTGTTTCAAAGCATGTTGAAGGGCATCCATAATAAAATATAACAATGAAAACAATGAGTCATATAGCTTTCATTAAATACTTCTGTACGTGCTTAAAATAATTGTGTACTAAGCGGATTGAACTTTTCGGTAGACATAATATATACATATACATGTATATGTGTGTGTATGTTTGTACTTTTTCCAAAAGTAATGATATAGTCTTAAATAAAAATTGCTACAAACAAAGGCAAAATATTGATATTATCATTTTTAAATTACAGTTCTCTCATATCTCTGTATATATTTTTCACGCAATAAAAATCTAAAATAACACAATGTGTGTTTATTTTTTTTTTAAAAAAAAATAACATACTTTTTAAAACATGAACTATGGTTTCAGTCAAATAACCAAGTCAATTATCACTTGTAATTTATTTGAAAGTAATTTTATCTTGACGAAAATCTTATTTAATTATAAATATATTTTAAAATTAACAAACATTATTAAAAGCATTCTTTTCAAAAATATGCCAATTCATTGAAAATCAATTTCTTGTACTGAATTCTATGGAGTTGAAATCAACTTGTACGCAAAAATATAAATATATACATGTATAAGTATGTGTGTATATATATTCATACACATACATACGTATGTCAATTTATGCATGCACGCAAAACTGTTAACATGAACAACAAATGTAACCACGAAAACTTTATACAAAGGACTACGCCATTGTATTAAAAACTGACTCGTGTCAAAACATAAAACGTAATATTCGTTTTATAAAAATTGGTAAATCTCATTAATTTGGAACAAAATAGAATCCTCTGAGCAACGAACTTGTGTGAAAGAGGGAGGACGGACTGGATAATTTAATGATTTTGGCCGCGGACGCAAACTCATTACTACACGCATAACAAATTCACACGGATACACGGACAGTTCTCGAATACACGACATAAGGGTGTGTACGGAATCTTCAAGCAAAACATATTGCAAATAAGATTGTGTTTATATATATATATATATATATATATATATTATATAATATAAGAAAAATCCAATAACTACATTTAGTAAATAAGTAGGAAAGCGTTATAAACAAATGTTATACATGAAACGAATAAAAAATATAGAGAAAAAAATATTACATTACGATATCATTGTAGATATACATAACATTCAGAATCAGATTTATAAAACTAGTTGCATGCTTTCAAGAAATTTTTTATTGATTGATTATATGTTCATATATTGTAAAAAGTCTATTTGGAATGAAATATTATTATTATTTATTTAAAATACTTCAGTATTTTTTTTAACAAGAAATAATAGTTATCTATTAATAATTTTCGTTTTTTAATAATTTTATTTTAGTTTATTTGAAGTTTCCTTTTTGGAAGTAATGCAAAAAATGGCAATATATTTTATTTATTTGTTGTTTTGGAACTGTGGCTGATTCACTTTAACATAAATAAATTTTAACCCCGACACTACAATAGTTATAAAGTGTTCAATAATCACTATTGTTCATTTATTATTTATAAATATATCGGCTGATGCATTTTCAAAGCCTTTCTGTTAAAATCAACAAATCTACAAAATCTAAAATCTAGTGTTGGGGTTAAAATTTATTTGTATTGAAATATTTTATTTGTTTATAAAAAAGTAACATTTTCTAATAAATCATTTATTTTAATATAAATGAATCACTCAATTCTAATTTTACGAAATGTCATAAAAGTGATTAATAATCATTTATTGTTTACTAATGTGCACTTAAATTATTATATTATTATGTACAGGGTGCTGAATTATAAAATATGAGATTATTTAGATTAAAAAATATTATAATTTTTTGTTAATGATTTTTTTAATAATTTTATTTCAGTTTATCTAAAATTAATTTTTAAAAACCTTAAAAAAATTATAATTTATTTTTTTTATAAAGATGTAATTATTTTAAAATAAATAAATTGTTTAATACAAATGAATTACTCATTTTCAACTCCACAAAATGTTATAAAAGTATTTGAAAATCATTTATTGTTCACTAATGCATATTTCAATTGCTACATCATCATAAACAGAGCATGGAATTATAAAATCTGAGATTATTTGGGATGAAAATAGTATTATTTAAGTTTTTTAAGAATAATTTCTACAAATAATTTCTTTTTAATAATTTTATTTTAGTTTATTTGAAGTAAATTATTAAAAACATTCAAAAATAATATTATAACTTTTTTAAGATGTACGATTTTCTAAAAAACAAACTGTTTAATCCAAATGAATCACCCATTCTTAATTCCACAAAATGTTATAAAAAAAATCTTCAATAATGCGCATTTCATTTGCTACACAATCATCGATCGAGTGCTGAATTATAAAATCTGAAATTACTTAGAAAAAAATACTAATATTTAATTGAAATATTTCTAATTTTTTAAAAAATAATACAGTTTTTAAAAAACAATTTCTATTGATGATTTTAATTTTTAAATATTTTTTTTCAGTTTATCTAAAGTTAATTTTTAAAAATATTTAAAAATGATTTTATAATTTTTTTTTTTAAAGACACGATTTTCTAATAAATTGTTTAATACAAATGAATCACTTATTCCCAACTCAAAAAAATGTAATATAAAAGTGTTCAATAATCATTTATTGTTTACTAATGGGTATTTCAATTCCTACACTGTCATTGACAGTGCGCTAAATTATAAAATCTGAAATTACGTACAATAAAAATAATATTTTTTATTTGAAATATTTTTTTAAGAAATATTTCTGTTAACGATTTATTTTTTTAATAATTTAATTTCAGTTTATCTGAAGTTATTTTTTGAAAACGTTAAAAAATAACATCATAATTTATTATTTTATAAAGATGTACGATTTTTTAATATATAAATTGTTTGATATAAATAAATCATTTATTTCCAATTTCACAAAATGTTATAGAAGTCTTCAATAATCATTTATTGTTCACTAATGTGCATTTCAATTCCTACACCATCATTGACAGAACATTGAATAAAAAAATCTTAAATGATTTGGAGTAATAAATATTATTATTTATTTGAAAAATTTCCTATTGTTTAAGAAATAATATAGATTTTAAAAACATTTTTATTACTAAATTTATTCTTTCATAAATTTTGTTTCAGTTTATTTTAATATAAATGAATCAATCATTCCCAAAGACCACAAAATGTTATATAAAAAAGTTTAATAATTATTATTGTCTACTAATACGCATTTCAAATGCTATACCATCATTGACTGAGTACTGCATTATACATTTTAATTTTACAAAGAATATAAAAGAAAGAATGATACAACGAATTATTTATACAATCTAATTTTACAGTTAAATGTGATTATGTATAGATGAGTGTTTTACTACAGCAACAAAATAGTGAAATAAATATATAGTAAAAAATAATAAAAAATATTACAGAACACACAATCACTCCAGTAAAAAAATTAATCATGTCATTACAGAAACAATTTTCTAAAGTTTTAATAATCTAGAAAAAAGTTTTTCTAATAACAAGGTAAATTAATTATAAAGTCGAATTAAATGTTTTTTGAAAAAATAAAAATGAAATATTGGTTTAACTTGTATATATTTGTGTCATTTTAATATATATATATATATAAATAAATAAATATGTGTGTGTGTATGAATATGGGTGTGTTATTTTAAAATCATATTATTTTGTTTCTGATATATATATATATATATATATATATAAATATATATATATATATATATATATATATTTAGATCAAAGAAAAAGTAAATACATTTTCTTTACAAAAATAATATATTTCGATACAATAATGGCAACGAACAAATATTTTATTCTTAAAGAAGATCAATATTATACTAAGATTCTGTAAGATTGAACAGAATCTATAAAAAAGAACATGCGTACTAATAAAACTAATATTGTATCAAGAAATCTGCTCAAAGAAAAAAAACATATTTGAATTTATTTCAAAAGAAAAACATGTACTAACAAACAATATCAACGTATACTCGTCAGTTTCAACAAACACATAGTTTGAATATAAGTGAAAGGTTTTACAAACATATCAAACATAAAGAGTGGAGAAAAACGTGTATCGAAAACATTTCCGAATATATATATATATATATATATATATATATATATATATATATATATATGCGTCTAAATCTATTTTCATAAAATTCTTATAGAAAAAAAGTATAATAAGAGAATACAACACGCGTGTATGTTTTTCTCATGTACATAAAACGTCACTAGACATTGTCACAAACGCCAACGAAATAAGTTCACAAATCAGAATATTCTAAATACTCAACAATAGATTCGAGAAGCAGCTGTTACCGTAATAAAATTAACTACAAAGCCAATTTAATGTCTTCTATTTATACTAAAAGCGTGGACCTCGATTCGAGGCGCTATTCACGTCGTTCGTTTGCAGAATTCATGTTTGTTTGTTTATATATATATATATATATATATATATATATATATATATATATATATATATATATATATATATTCTGATTTAATTTGTAATACAAAAGAATGTGTGAAACTAAAAATGAAGAATAGAGGATTTTAGATTCACAATCAGGATTTACATGAATAATTGAGAAACGAATTGAAACGATAGCGGAGCTTTTTTGAAAAAGAAATCAACATGTGATTTGACTTTGAGCATACGTGTACATATGAATGTGGGTATATGTACATACATACATACACACACTTATATATATATATATATATATATATATATATATATATAATATAATGATAAAGTTCATTACAAATTGATATTTATGTGCTTTGTGATAAATCAATCTTGTTAAAGTCAATATTGACGATATAGTCGTGAGAGGATTAATTGGTAGAATGTTTCCGTTTATACACGAATTAAATATATGTTTGTAGACGTTATTTGTTCTTTGTGAACCAAGTGTATAAAATAATAAATAACAGATATTTGTAATTCTAAAAAGAACATTTTAATTATAAAAATTTTATTTCCAATCCGAAATGTTTTTGGTGTCTATCTATATTTACATAAACAAACAATCAAACATTTTACAAAGTTTTAGAACAAACAATGTATGTTGTAACTGAAGTGCACTATTTTACGAGAAGTGCAATTAAGTTCTGTTAAACTCTACAATTAATAGTTGGTACGTAAACAAGCCTCTATTATGCTCATAGAGCAATTGTACTAAAAGCTCGAAAGCTAATTTTAAAGTTTAGAGGACTGAATCAATGCTCGTGATGTATTTTTAGTTGTGTCAATATTATTTAGTTCAAAGGATAATGCCCTTGTTGCATTTGAATAAAGGGAAATGGCATTAAATCAATTTTTAATTGGGATTCGTTTATGGAAATTTATCATAATTTTATGTAAATATTATTTTGAGATACGTTTCCATTTAGCAATGGACAGAAAAAGACAGATTATATTTACATATATACATATATATATATATATATATATATATATATATATATATATATATATATATATATAATATGTTTGTATGTATATTTAATACAAATCAGTAAACACAGGAAAAAAACCATTCAAATATTAACAAATTACCAATGTGTATAAATTCATAGAAAATACAGAAGTACAACGCAAACAGGTTTTTTTAATGACCTTAATTAAAATCTGAGGGCAAAAAATGACGTAAATTTGTAAAATAAAATAAAAAGAAATTTGATTTTTATTAACTAATTTCAGTATAATTTTATTCAAAATTTTCTAGGTTATTCAATATTCATCATTAGTTGATATTTTTTTTAAAAAAAAATATTTTTAATGATTATAATATCATAAAATATGTATTTATATGACAGAATTAAAATATAATGGTTTTGCTAGTATTTTGAAAAGTTAGTTCATAATTTTTAAAAAGTAATATCAAATTATAAATAATTATTAATTATTTTGAAAGAGAAATAATGTAACATTTATGAATATATATATATTTTAAAAAAATGTAAAAAATATTATAAAAATACCATACAGTGTTATTGGTTTTAAAATTATATTAAATTTCATATCAACGTCAACAGCTCATGAAACTATTCATTAAAAAAAAAGTCTCTTACAGACGTCGACCTCAGTAAATAGAAGATTTCGTGACATGTGTTCATTTTTTTTATAATTTCTGTTGAGGTTATTGTATTATTTGAAATAAAGAACTATATTTTAGACAACTTATTATCTAATATGATTTCTCTATTTTTTTCTTTTAGAATATTCATCTTATTTTATAACACAAATGAATTATAAAAATAATTTTTTTATGAAGTAAAATTAAATATTGAATTCTTTCTCAGATATATTAATAAAAAATAATATAATTTCTAATTAAATAAATTAATTTTTCAATATATTCATTGTACATTTAGGTAAAATTAATTTTACAAAACAGTTCATTTACCTCAAAAAAAAAACATAATTTGATTATTTACTTGACACTGTCCGTAATTTATTTTTATATCAAATAATGCTCATTTTAATATAACAAGATTATTATTGCCCATTTTATTAACGTAAGTAAATAAAGTGACAATATTGAAAATTTCTATAATATTTTTGGTATTGAGGTAAGTGATTAATTTAAGTAAAATATAATTTCTTAATAAATGTCCCTCAACTGTATTTTTCATGTCAATTGCTCTCGATAGTTGTTTCATCATTGTAGTAATCATTGTGTAAATGTCTCTATAATTTAGTATGACTGCAATAGAAAAATAGTCTGAACATTAAAATAAATATAAATGAATTAAAGTAAATATTAAGTAATTGTAGAATACTTTCATAATTGATGTAAAATATTTTTATTTGAGATAGTAGTTCAAATGTAAAACTAAGTTCATTCACATTGCGGAAGTACAATTAATATTATATATAGTTTATTTGTTCTTATTTAAATTTTATAATTATATTCATTCCGAAATATATAATTTGGTATTATAATAAAACTGAATTATATATTTTAAAAATCAATATTCTTTAAATTAAAAATAAAAATAATAAAATATTTAATATGAATATATATTTTAAAAAAATGTGTTCCACTCACGATGTGATATGACAATTTCATTTCCGAATTTTCTCCGAGTTTTTTTAGAATTACTGAAGAAATTTTATGAAATATTAAAAGTAACAAAAAATGGAAAAAAATATAATTTTTAGATAGAATTTTCGGACAGATTTTCGGCCAGTTTTTTATACAAAATAAATTTTAATTATATTGCTATTATATATCTAATTAGTTAATTAGTATATCATCATAAGATATTATAATTAAATGGATATAAGATACAACAAAAAGAGTAATAAACGTTCGTCGCGTCAATTTATTTTATATTCAAAAAATAAAAGAGCGTTATATTTTCTCACACAAAAAAATATCAAGAAAAACAGAAATTAAAAAAGGAATAATTTTCTCAAGTTGCAATAAATTAAGAAAAAAAAGTATGCGATCGTATAGCAAAAATATCAAGGAAAAATCCAAATTGACATTAAATATTCTATTAAACTTAATCAAGATCGTCTTAGAAAAAGAAAAGTAAATTTAACTGAAGATCAAATAGAATTACAACGGGTAAAACATAGAAATGAAAATTTAACAGTAAAGCAGATAGAACGTGAACGACTACAAACAAGATTTAATAATTTAAGGGCTGTATTTCTAAAGAAGGCATTAGATTTGAATGCACATCAGACTACCAAACTATAATAAATATTGTCACACAAAAGCATTGATACAGCTTTATAAATATTTATTTTTCTTAACTTATTTATATTATTAAACTGAAGCAAGTTCGAGGATCGTCGAGCTAACCGAGTAGGAAGAGGAGGCTGCTGGTTTTATAAAAATGTTAAATGAAAATAAAAAGTTACATGTGTTTAAATTATAAAAAACATATACAAAATATCAAAATACAAAAATGTATAATTAATCCAGAAAAAAATATTTAAATAAAATAAGAAAATTAATTTTCTTAAAAAAAATCAATTTGTTTTTATTATAAAATAATAGAAAATATTAATTCTAATTCATAATTATATAGAGAAAGCCAAATAAGACTAAAGGGTTTATACATTTATAAGCTTACTATCATTTATTATTTTTACTATCCTTTACTCACATTTGGGTAACTCTCTCTCCCTCTTTCTCTCTCTCTCTATATATATATATCATTATCATTCCCATTCAATCCACTGTTTGATGAAAGCCTCTTAAAAAATTTTTCACTTTAATCGATTCAAACTTTTCCTATATCAGTACATTCAGATGAATTTACTTATTTCTCTCCCTCATCCATTCATGGGTATTTTCCTGAGATCTCTCTCTCTCTCTCTCTATATATATATATATATGTTGTATTATATATTATAAAAAATATAAAATAAAAATACAAAGGTATATGTGTTTATATTATAAAAATACCCACATAACAAAAAATATCAAAATATATAATTATTCAAAAAAGTAGTAAAAAAATTCATTTAAATAAAATAAAAAAGTAAAATGCTTTTCAAAAAATATCAAACTAAGTAAACAATTCCTCAAGCAAGTCAAATATGTATTTAAATTTATACTTTTTTATTAAACAATAGCAAATAATATTAAATATGCATACACACACACACAAACTATAGAAAAATGAAAAGACATGCATGTTTGAATTACAAAAACAAACACAAAATATAAAAATATACAATTATTTGCAAAAAAATATAATATTGTCTAACAGAAAATATTATTTACTTACAAATTATTTACTGAACTTTATTTACAGCAACATACCTGAAATAGAAAAAAAAATAAAATACATTTCAATTAAATAACAAAATGAAAAGTTTTTTCAAAAAAATATTAATCTAAGTAAACAATTGTGACACATTTTAAAAATACATTTAAATGTCACTTTATATTTATTTTTTAAGAATAGTAAACATTAAATGGAATTATATATATATATATATATATATATATATATATATATATATTATAAAAAAAATATATGACTATTAATGAAAGAAAACATTCACATAACTTTCATGTTCTATATCTGGAATATAAAAATAACTAAGGTAATTTTAAATTCGCCAAGATTATATCGTTTTTAAAGTTACATAAACATATAACGCGTGTACTACGAAATATCAAAAAGAATTTTATATGTAAACGCACAAGATAAATTAAAAATGTATATATTGAGGGTGAAAAATAAGTGAATATAAACATGTTGACAGAGAGATTTTTCCAAGGCGTGGCTGGTGATAATCACTTTGAGATATACATATATTTTTTCGTATACGAAAGACAGCTTGTAAATTACAGTTAATAATTAAATTAAGATGAAAAGGAATGAATTTTATATACGACGGTGTAATAATAATTACACGTTAAGATTGTCTTTATACGTAAGATAATGGTGATTAGTTTTTTAAAAAGTATATATATATATATGTATGTATATATAAATATATATACGTGTGTGTATATTTTTAAAAAAATATTTCGGAGTTCACTTTTCCCAGCAATTAATTTTAATGATGAACTCGTTAGTTAAACGATCACATTAAAGACTAACTTGTTAGTAACAGCTATGAATAAAGAATAAAATGAACGAACAATGAAACATATGAGTCTCTTATGTATTAACTCAGTGATATTCTAAAAGTACGTTTATTAGCACACAGCGAAATAAAAAGAAAGATCGTACAATATAAATGAATATAATAACATATTACTTGTAGATCTTTTGTACACATTTTTCATTTTTTAAAATTGTATAAAATATTTTATAGAAAATATAATAAG
Source organism: Neoneuromus ignobilis (assembly GCA_029203775.1). Taxonomy (NCBI): domain Eukaryota; kingdom Metazoa; phylum Arthropoda; class Insecta; order Megaloptera; family Corydalidae; genus Neoneuromus; species Neoneuromus ignobilis. Next base: position 9,181,683 of record CP092087.1, on the reverse strand, counting down.
ATTGAAATGAATGTATCAAAGAAATATTTATTCAATGGAATTGATAATGAGGAATTTTTGGAATTAATTCTTTAGAAATTTTGTAAAAAAAGATTTCACAAAAATGATTGATAGAATAATAGATGATGGATATGAAATGCTAATTTACGAAAAGAATGTGTACAAATAAAAGCATTAATTACAAGATAACAATTAAAATTAATTATCACACCCTGTCATAAGATATTAGAAAATGTAATAATTAATTAGAGTTTACTTTGTTTCTTTATAACAATTATAAGCTAATGTGCATTTTGACAGCAATTCACCATTATCAGAGCGTCGTTGCGTTATAAAATCTAGATTAATTCTTGATTAAAACTACTTAATTATTTAACTACTTACTGTAGTTACATTGTAGGATTTTAAAATAAAATATTTAATAATAAAACTACAGCTAGACTATTTACCATAAAAAAATAACACATTAACTAAATGCCATTAAAATATTTTTAACATTTTATCGATCGGGCGCTTTTATTATGAACAAAGACTTGTATTGAGAATGTTGTTAGAAAATGGAAAACATTGATTGTTATCTTCAAATTGTTGTCTTTTAAATTAATTGAAATATTGATATGAAAATTAAGGATTCATTAGAGGCTTTGATTATTATTTTTATATTATTTTTTTTTGACATTATTCAAATTATATACTATTTCAAATATTTATATTTACCTAAATTTTTGTCATTATTTACAAATTATGTTTTGGGTTAATAGATACAAAATTCATCTTTGTACTTATTATTAAGGTATATTAACTCTATATTACTTTTTGAAAAATGGTACAAGAGAAAAAAATGATAATATAAATTAGAAAGTGCCCTAAATATTGTTCTAATTATTAATTGAATTTTATTATGTTATATTAAATCAGAACTATATTTTCTTTTTTAATATGTTAAAAAAGAAAAATCATGTACTCATTTCTTAAAAGAATACAGACTGTTCTAATTATTAATTAAACATCATTATGTTATATCAAACCAAACTATTTTTTAAAAATAAAATAAAAAAATACATTTATTTATTATTTGAAAAATATAGACTGCTCTAATTATGAATTAAACAAAATTATGTTATATAAAATCAAAACTATTTTTTATAAATTAAAAAAAGAAAGAAATATTATGTATTTAATATTGAAAAATACAGACTGTTCTAATTATTAATTAAACATCATTATGATATATAAAGCTCATCATATTTTTTATAAATACATTAAAAATTAGCAGAAAAGAAATTGAAAATAATAATATAAATTAAAAAGGGAACTAATATAACCATACATACATACATACATATATATTTATATATATATATATATATATATATATATATATATATATATATATATATATATATATATATATATATATATATATATACACATTCAAGCACGATTTTAATGATATTTTTGAAAAGTTATAATTGACAATTTTAAATTAATGATTATTTTTATAATGTTCCATTTAAATTTTTTGGTATTTTCGTGATGAAGGATTTTTTTTTAATAATTCAAATATGAATCATCATTTGAGACATACATAATTTAAATACAATTTTTGATTTGAAATACATATTATCATATATATATATATATATATATATATATATATATATATATATATATATATATATATATGCATACACACACATACATACACACAGACAAATATATACGTCATTCACGTAACTTATAAAATAATAAACATACACAATAACTAACTATAAACTGTAGTTGAAAATAATACTTTTAAAATACAAAATAAGTTTACGTTCATTGTAATTAACGTTGAGTGATGTTTTAATATATAAGAATAGTTCTGTGAATACTAAAATAACAATTACCTGACCGAAACAAACTGAAATATATTTAATGTAAGCTTGTAAAAAAAGCAATAAACCGTCTTTTACTATAGTCGTTTGTACACTAATAGTATTTTCACTATGTTATAGCCTAATCCATTTTATCTTGTAAATCATGTATGAGTTTTACTAAACTTTAAATTACCTTTGCATGATGATTTTACTTCAATTGCACCTTAAAAGGTATATATATATATATATATATATATATATATATATATATATATATATATATACACTATTCGCAAAAATAACATGGTAATTTGAAAAAAGGGCATAAAAAAATTTCCAAGAAAGTACATACAATTAATTTAATGAATTGTAGGCTAAAATATAAAATCGTATAAAAAATAGTTATTTGAGCTGTTCGTTAATTTTTTCTAAAACACCAGGGAGCTACACCCCCTACTTTCTTCGATCGTCTACTCTTGAATTTACTTCTATTTAACAATGTAAATAAGTTATAAAAAATAAAACGTTTAAAAAGTTATATGAATGCTTCTGTATAGACGGTGTTTATTATATATACTTACTCACATAAATTATGGCACACATGGGTAACATAAGTAATTTATTGATATAATTCAATGAAGTCGTTAAATTAAAAAAATATATTTGATTAAAAATAAATATAACGAATTTTTATTACGAATAAAATTAATGAATATTATATTTATTTTCAATTAAATATATTTTTTTTAATTTAACGACTTTATTGAATTATATCAATAAACTGCTTGTTACCCATGTGTGCCATGACTTATGTGAGTCTATATATATATATATATATATATATATATATATATATATATATATATATATACACAAAATTAATACATTAAAACAATTTACAATGTATCAAAAGTATATAAATTTATAAAGTTATTATCAATTCGTTGATTTGATTACTTTATATCTGACTATAATTTTATAATCTACGATCTTTTACTCAATAGAATATTTTCAAAAGATAACGAAAATAAAGCAGTTTCTTAAAATCACGCAAGTCTAATAACGGTCTCGTGAATAAAATGATGAAATTACGAAAAATAGCTAAAACGTTGGCTGACTGCCAAGATACAATTGTCTTCTGAATAACAAGTAATTGTCTTACCGGTCTTGAAAACATTTCCGTTTAGGAAATATAAATACTTAATATCATTAATAATGGAAATAATACATATATATATATATATATATATATATATATATATATATGTATGTATGTATAAATTATTTATTGATATTTTCTTTTATCTAATAATTTTTGTTATGATTGCTTTTAAATGTTAAAATGAGATCATTATTAATAAAATTAAATTAATTTACATGAAAAATTATTAAAATTAAAAAAATTATAAAACCAATCGTAAATAAAATAGATTGGAATTATTTATTATAATTTAATTTCAAAAAAGAAATGTTTTTAATGGCAATATCGACAAATACATACTATAACATGATTAAATAATTATAGTAAATGTTTATTTAGAAATAACAACATTTTGAAGTGTTTGAAGAGTTGAAATCTGATCGAAGATTTCTATATTAGGTCGTGTAATAGGAAATGTCCAATTATTATATCGGAAATAATATAAAAATCCGATATTTCATACTACACAACCTAATAAATACATACAAACAGACACATACACATATGTATTAGATGAACCCATAAGTAATGTCGTTTTTTCAAATTTTAAAAACATTGCCATCTACTTATTAAATAAAATAACATTTTGTACAGTATAAAAAAACGATATTATTTATGAGTACACCTAATAAATATATATATATATATATATATATATATATATATATATATATATATATTGATATAATTCAATAAAGCAATTTATTGATATAATTCAATAAAGTCATTAAGTTAAAAAAATATTTAATTAATAATAAATATAATAAATATTATATTTATTATCAATTAAATATATATTTACACAAACGAATTTTAACCCCAACACCACAATAATTTAAAATGTTCAATAATCACTTATTGTTCACTTATTATTTATAATTATATCGGCTGATGCATTTCGATGTTGACGCCATCATCGTCAGAGCCTTTCGAAAGGCTCGAAATGCATCAGCCTATATAATTATAAATAATAAGTGAACAATAAGTGATTATTGAACATTTTAAATTATTGTGGTGTTGGGGTTAAAATTCATTTGTGTAAAGTGAATCAGCCACAGTTCCAAAACAACAAATAAATACATATTTTTTTAATTTAATGACTTCATTGAATTATATCAATAAATTGCTTAGGTTACCCATATGGTGATGACTTATGCCGTCAGTGTATATATGTATGTATGTATATATATATATATATATATATATATATATATATATATATATATATATATATATATATATATGCACGAGTATATATGTATATGTAAAATTTACTTTTCTAGAGTTGATAATTAACTCATTAATAGTTTTGAAAAACGATGTATAGAGATACCGAACGGTTTTGTGAGTGTGAGTAACAATTTCTGAGAACAGTGGAATTAAAAACATTAACCGACTTTCAGAGAATGGAACATTGGTATGGATCAGTTCATACGTCCATCGTTTGCGGCTAACCTTAAACAGTGACAGCGGCTTGGCCACGAAACCATTGCTTTGTTCACACCATTCGACAGTGCAATGTTGTGTGTTGTCAACGTGACGCGTGCGTGATTGATGGATGCGGCCTTTACACAACTAACGTTTCAATTCCTTGTCTCGGTAATCTAATTTTTCTTGTGTCTGAGATGCCGAGATTTGATGCTTTCACTACTGCCTACCGATCCTGTTTTCCGTTTCTATATTGTCACATTTTATAAAACAAGATACATTTCTAATGCCAACTGTTCGCAAAGAGGTTGAATTTTATACGCGTCGCCGACTCTTTTTAGTGTGACTGTGTCTGTGTGTTTTCTATTTTATTTTTATTAATAGATATGTAGTTCAGTTGATTTTTTAAGACATATCAGACATATGACGGCGGGTAAAATTACGTAGTTGTTTTCGTAATAATTGACTAAATGTATATAAATAGTAAATAAATTAGGTTAAATCGGGTCAAATTAATAATTACATACATAATATACTTATTCTAGTCCAGTACACAAGTATACTAGGGTCGTTTGATAAGTATGGTAAAAAAATAAGAAAAACCAAATTGAAAAATTTAATTAAATTAAACAATAAATAAATTTACCATACTTATCAAACGACCCTCTTATATGTATTGTACATACAATTACATATGCATGTAAAAAATTCCTAAATTTTTATAATTTTGAATGGAAATTAAACAAAATTATTAGTTATATATATATAACCAATAAAGATTACTTAATATTAATTTGCATGCAAAATTAATATCACAGTTTTAATAATCCAGCTTGTTAAAATATTTTGTCACAATTACACTGCATAATCTTGAAATCTATAACACCAAAAATATTATTAACTAGAAACAAGTTTCACCACAATTATTGGACGAGTTCCCAAAGGTAATCTTTCGATGTTGAACAATGCAGGTCAAGATGATACAAATATTTAATATATATATATATATATATATATATATATATATATATATATATATATATATATAAATACACACACACTGACCTACGTTATAATGGTATTAAAGAAAGTATCGAGACCGAGATTAAATATGTAAGTAAAAGAGGTTATATAAATAACTATTACGACTCTCAAGATAATAATTTATTAAGAGGAATTAACTGACTTCGCGTTTTACTCTTAATTGTAAAGTATGAATATTTAACTTATATTAATTAGTTATAAAAGTATGATTTATACAGAAGAAATGGCAATTTCTTCATTGTGTAATTTTAATCGATGTTATATTTTCGTATATCCGTTTTGATCAGATATAATATTTTTTAAATCTTAGAAATAATTTATTATTAAAATGTATGAGAGAAATAAGAGTTATATAAAATATTTTATTAACAAAATTGCATTCATTTTTATGAAATATGTAATGTTATTTAATATAAATATTGATTTTAAAACTAACAGTCTGTTATTTTCTAGCTGAAATTATAAACAGATCTATATTTGAACATACATCATGTACTGAGTGAATCAATCGATCTGAATAACATTGTGGTAGAATGAATTTAATACCCCTTTCATTCTTTGCTATTGAATCATACAACTAATCTGGGTTCTTTCACCATACCTCGTATTTTTTTATAAGATTAGAATTTATAAAACAAAGAGTTTTAATAACACAAACAAATATTTTTAGCACTTGACAATTCAGCTTAAAGAATGTCGATTTTTTTAATTATTTTTTTACTTTTATTATTTTAAATGGTATATTTTTAACATCACAACTAAACATTTGTGACGAAAAATATTATTTACTAAAACGAATGTTAAATAATTGTTTTTTTAATAATTACTTTGATTAAAACATTATGAAATAAACTAATAAAAATATTTGTATAAATACATTATATTCCACAATAAATATTTTAAACAGAAACAAAGCAGACAAATATTTAAAAATTAAATTTTTTATAACGAACTAATAAAAATATTTGTATATATAATTTAATTCCACAGAAATATTTTACATATAATAATATTTACATATAGTAGACATTGTTTACAATTGAATTCTTTTAAAATAAAAATAGATCTTTTAGAAAAAAAATCACAATAACAAATTTCTATACAATTAACACTTGGTACTTGCACTAAATGTATATCAATCATCACTTTAAATCTGATATATGTAAAGTGAAAAATTCTGAGAAAAAATAATTAAAACGTATAATTTCTATGTTTGTAAAATAAATGTACACAGTTTTGATAAAATAAAATTAAACTTATAGTTAAATTAATATAAAATTTGTTAATAATACTTTAATGTTATTTATTTATTAATTTAATAATATTTTAAATTACCATTTAATTGACAAATTTTAAATCTGCTTGGATATATCATTTTAAATAATTTAATTTTAGAAATGTGATAGGAGTAAACAAGTTTCACATAAATAAGAGTTAAAACAAATAGACATTTTTTAAATCGTAGTAAATCTATTTTTTGATTATTTTAAGACAATTTTTTTTAATAACATAGAAAATAATTCACAAGACTAAATTTTAATTAACAATAAATTGATAAGTAATATAAAATGGCAACTGTTTAGTTATAACTGACTCCTATAAATACTTTGATCTTAGAGAAACATTAATAGAAACGAATTGTACGCGCCACATTTAATTAGCTAGAGAAATAATACAACTAAAATTACATATTCTAAAAATAACGTATAGAGAAATGCTCATCCTTTTTGTACTCGAATGAAAAAAAAATATCAAATGTATTGTCACAGCTGTTTCGTCAATATAAAAGATAAACGAGCTTGGTTCTATATTTAAAAGTAAGAATAGACACGATACGAGGTTATTTTAAAATCCAGCATAGTTTAAGTAGTTTCGAGCGTTGTACTTTTTTGTTGTTTTGCATCTCGTTTTTATAGTAATTTTATAATAAATATATATGTGTTAACATATCGTCTTTGATCTATTCGTAACAAGGCATGTGTAATAAATTCAAAAAAAAAAAGAAATTAAGTTCAGAAATGATGACGAAAATTATTTGCATACGGTTTACATTAACACTAAACCTACCACGAGGGGTCAAATGACCCTTTTTAAACTTTTTTTCAAAATTTCTCACATAAAGCGTTATCACATCGCTAGTTGACTTTATGACTTTTAATATAATTTTCATACAATGCATTTTTCAATATTTACTCCTCTTTTTTTTACCGAGATATATATGAATCTGCCTTAACTACCGCAACGGGTCATTTGACCCCTGCAAAGATTCATATGATTTGTATGTGTGGTTGTGATACAAAACCATTGCATTTACATTTTTGCTATTCCATCATATATTTTGCTGTATTGCGTTATATTTGTTGTTGGCTGACTAATGAATAGCGAATTTCACTCTAATTCAAAAGCCAGCGTTAAAAGTAAGTTGGTACAAATTTATCGAGAATAGCCAAAATTGTACATGGGGAACATGTAACTATCAATTTTTCCCAACCAAAGAGAGGTGTAGGTTTACGCATATATGCCGAACAAACCGGATTTATCATTCAGCAAATACATTATTGGATGGGAATATATATGCTACTAAGCTCAAAGTAAATCTATAAGCATTATTTACCTGAAACGATTAAATTCTACAATAATACTAAATACGGTGTAGATATGACGGATCAAATATCCGTGAAATAAATCGCAAAGATGGCCTGCGCAGATTTTCTTCAATATTCTTGACCTGAAATCAACTTGTGGGTTTTATACAAAGAAACAACCAGCGAAAAAATTTCTAGACAATAATTTTTATTCCAATTAGTTGAAGAACTTGCCGAAGATTTTCAACATGAGCAACAGGAAGAAAAAGAAATTATACAGAAAACGTCAACAAATTCAAGTTCGGATTCTCGTGTGCAAATGCAATGCCAAATAGGTTTTAGAATTTAAATGATATATTTTTCGCTATACTTAGTAATATATGTAACATTTTAAAAAGGGGTCATTTGACCCCGCTGTGGTAGGAATAGGTATACATGAAGTATCGGTAGGTTTAGTGTTAAGAAGGTTTATTGAATGATTAACGGCGTTAAACAGTAGTTTTATTTTTGTACATGAGTTTCTTAATCAGAAATAATTAAATATATATGCTACGTCGTTGTTATTTTACACATCATAAATATTACATAATAAATTCAAATAATAATACTATGTATATTTATTATCTTTAAGGAAAAGGTTTTAACATCAATAGAGAGTTTAATAAATATTTTCCATATTTTACAATCGTATCCATCAAACATATTCCAATTTTTGAATATTATATATATATATATATATATATATATATATATATATATATATACAAGATAAATTTGTGTATAAATTTATGTATATATTAAAATAAATTCATGTAACGCAAATTTGAAACTTTATTGCATTATTTATTTTCATACGCCAGAAGATTACTTAAAATCAATTATGAAACAAAGTCAGATTTGCAGAGAAGGAGAATATTAAAGTACATATAGATGTTTATGATATTTATTATACTACATAAAACTAATTGACTGAAAATTAAAAAAAATCTATATTGTTATCCAAACAGGAAATTATCATAAAACATCGACAAGAACGTAAAGTGAAGAGTGGAAGAATATTAACAGAATTGATAGGAGAGATGTATTTTTTGCCTATGTTTTCATTAACGTTGTTTTATTATATTTATTCAGTCTTTGAATCTCCACAAGCTTCCGTTAACTTTGGAGTTTAAATAAAGTGTAGATAGATACATATAAATATAATATAAACTCACTTATTCATGTATATACAAGTATGTGTGCCTATACACACACACACACACATATACATATATATATATATATATATATATATATATATATATATATATATATATATATATATATATATATATATTTGTTTGCTTGACACTTGATATTTATTGTGAGAATAGAGAACACTGAACAAAGTTTTAACTAAAATAATTGGATAGAAACAAATTTTCAAACCAATATATTATGATATTTTAATATGGTACTATAAACAAATATATGTATGTAAAGTATATTCTTGGAAAATATTTACTTACGAATATATATTTTTAATGAGTAGGTGTATGTATATACATACATATATATAAATATATATATATATATATATATATATATATATATATATATATATATATATATATGTATGTATGTATGTATGTCTGTATGTAACTACCAAGTATATACAATATTTATTTCAAAAAAGTCTAATTCACTATAAAAAATTAAAATGAAATTTAATTATTTTAAATTTATGGCTGCTTTTGTGGGATTTATTAATTTGCCAATTTATGATGTAATTAAAATCTCTTATTACATTTAATGTGAATTTATAAATTTACTAATTAAAATAAACATTTTAATTAAAACTAAAAATAATTATTCAATTATAAGTTGGTTATAGTTATTAAACAGCTAATTAGAATGAACAATCGTTATGGACAAAATATTTTAAAAATGAATTAAAATTTTATATGATATGTATATGTATATATGTGTGTATATATATATATATATATATATATATATATATATTAGGTGGGCAAGTATCTCCCTTCCGCTTTTTTTTTTTTTTTTGTACATAGCTGCGAAATTCAAAAGACCAGAAGGCGGAAGGGAGATATTTGCCAACCTAATATGTATATGTATATATATATATATATATATATATATATATATATATATATATATATATATATATATATATATATATATATATATATATATATATATATATATATATATATATATATATATATATATATATGTATATATATGTATATGTATATATAACATAAATTAGATTTTTAAAACTATTATTTCAATTTGAAAAAAAAACGACAACACAGAATTGAAATAATAAAAAAAAAAATTTACAAAATATTAAAGCAAAATAAAATATATAATTAAATATAAAAAAAGTATTTGGGACATACAAATTGATAATATTTAGTATATTTTTTATAAATGAATTGTTCACATAATTATTAAAATAAATATGGTACTATTAATTAAATTACTTTGGTAAGAAAGATAAATATGCTACTATTAATTAAATTATTTTGGATATTTATATAAAATTGATTAATAGAATTAAAATAAATAAATAAAATAATCGATTAATGATGTTAACCCTACAATGCCCTATTTTTTTAAACAAATAAAATACTCGACTGAAAATGGAAAAAATGATTAAAACATATTTTTCAGTTTTTTATTTATTTTTATTCAAAGAAAATATAATGTCGTGTTGCATTTTTACAAACTGTATAAGCTTTAGTTAGGTAATTAAGGTTTTTACATCTTAATCGAGTGGAATTTCAAATTGAAAAATGATTTTCATTACTCAATCACACATCTTAAGAAGAAGAGGAATTATATTTAGTTATTCATTTTTAAATTATGTCACAATAAAACAGGACGAAATCACTTCTAACACTCGACTGACGAAATGCTAATTTACAATGTTAAATTTGTTAATTTTGACAAAAGATAGCATTATATTTTGTTAAATGGATAATATATTTTGTTAAATGAACCGTCGAGCATTTAGGATTTTTAAAATGTTTAATACAAAATTACTAATAAGAATAAATTATTTATATATAGAAAGGTAAAAATTTGATTAAGGGTTAACATTTAAACTATGTCAAATTAATAACAAAATGAAATATCTTTTGAGTTTTTTGTTAAAATAAATTTTGTACTTAATTTTAAGTTGAATGTAATTTGTTATTTGATATATAAAAAAATATTATTATATTTTACACAAATGTAACTCGATACATAATTCTATTCTTGAACAAATAATTAAAATTTATAATATTTTTTAATTGAAGATAAATTTCAAATAAATGTTTTCACAAAAGAATTATTGATATATATATATATATATATATATATATATATATATATATATATATATATATATATAAATGTGTGTGTATGTACTAACAAGTATCAGTTAACAAACAGAGAATGAGAATAAAGCAAAATCAAAATTTAATTATTGTACTTGCAATGATAAGATGTACTACATAATACTGAGGCCAATGTCCACCAAGTGCATTGTTGCTTCAGTGTTACAAAGTTACACGTATCCTGTTTTGTGTATACGTATCATGAATTTGTTATTAGTAGTACATAGATAAGACCTTGTAACAAGAAGTACTAGTTACCTATATATAATTTGTTCACATATAATACACATGTGCAAATTTCATACATGGGAGTATCAGATAGAAAATAACTACCAAAATATAACATATGAGTTTTTATCACGCGTTTCATATTATATATATATATATATATATATATATATATATGTATATATATATATATATATGGGTAGATAGATTAGATAAAAATAATTTCAGTTTTATGATACATTGATTTAAACCTCATGTGAGCGACGTGGTACAAATTTACTAATTGCATGTGAAAATATTTATACAAAGAAAATAAAATGGTTAAGATAACAATTTAGTTCTTTTTTTAATTATAAAAAATAACATTCAAAGGCAAAAATTAGAAATTTTTAAATAAAGGTTAAAAAATCTTACAATTCTGATTTATAAGCATTTGTATTATTAAATACAATTATAAACCATTTATCATTTTTAAATTTAAAAAATAAAAAATGCAAATTAAAAATAGAAAATAGGAATTTAAACATTGAAGAAGTATTTACTGAAAAAGCTGAACACTAACTAAATCAATATTATATATCTATTAAAGTCTATAAAATAATTAAAATTTTATTTTTGAAAATCAATGAAACTAAAAAAAATGTATAAATATATTGTATTTATATTTATATGTGTATATATAAATGTTTTTTAAGCGTGAGAGAAATTTAAATTGATTTCAATGTAAATTTTTATTAGATTTAAAAACATACTCTCTCTCTCTATATATATATAGGGTGATCCGAATGAGAATGAAGAGTTTAGACTTACATTTAATTGCTTAATATTATTTACTAGTCTTTATTATCATTCAATTTTATTTCGGCCACTTTATATATAGGGTCATCCAAATGTGACACCTAGATTTATGTTCTATTAAAAAGAAACTATATACATATGTTTCCCTATACACATGTTTCTTTTTAAAAAAATACAAAACTAGACGTCACATTTGGATGACCTATATATATATATATATATATATATATATATATATATATATATATATATAAAATATATTATTTTGGAAAATACTTAAAACCAAAAAAATGTTTATATTAAACACACACATAGTAATTCGTTTAAAAAACATGTTTACTATCTGCAAACCTGAGTTATCATTTAATATTTTTAATTATATTTCAAGTACTATAAAATGTGACACATAAACGAAGAGATATAAATTCATCAATAAAAAATAAGAATCATTTATAATGAAATAAATTCAATTCTCACTAACTAAACTGCAACATATTTATCACAACAATAAAGGTGTATAAAACGTTTAAATGATAAGTACAATATTCTTTATTGGGGTTAGAATAATATGATCAGATAATATTTTTATCGTGCACTAAATAATTTGAATACATGTTTATTTTTAAATCTTTTGTATCGAGGCAATTTAAATTCGAGAGGTTCAAAAAGGATTTTCTATTTTCATTTCCGTTTGATCATTAATATTCTTGCATGATGGAGCTTTCTAGAACATCAAATAATAAATTAGCCAATCGAAAGAACTCATGTTTGTAATTATTCAAATGGTTGAGTTTCGATTTTGACAGAGATATGAAATAATTGAAATGAAAATAAATTCCATACATTGTTACAATCTACATATGAATTATTATCTGTGTCAATTTTCGTCAAGTGAAATCATATTTTTAGAAAAAAATAAATTTATATATAAATATGACAGAAACACACACAGAAGTTAAGATTGTATAAGAATCATATAAATCATTGAATATTTCAAACTACGTCAATCAATATTACAGAATTTATGAAAAATTTTATTTATTTTTTTTCTTAATGGATTATTATTTTATATATTTTATGTTTGACGTACGGTTTAAAAGTATAAATAAATAAAATTATAAGTGTGTGAATATTTTTAATGATTAAATTCGTATATAGTCCGTTTCGAGCTTTAATTAAATTTTGATCGACTAAACTAAATTTACAATGGAAATTACACAAAGTCCAAACATACTGTTCATGTCATTATTATTAATATTATTATAAACACTTATACCTCTCGAGATATACTTCTCGGTGGACATCAAGGGGACAGAAAAGACATGGAATGGGATATTAGAAATTATCTCTACACTTCCAGTTCACTTCCCACTAGAACATCCCGAGTGGCAAATGAAAACGTTCATATTGTGCCACATGTTTCAGTTATAATACATCACTACTATGATGAATACTTTTCAGTGGTCACCATGGAATAAAAAAGAAGATAGGTTTAGATATAACTATATATATATATATATATACATATATATATATATATATATATTTAGAAATATTTTTAAAAAGATATTTTTATAGTATATTCCATCAATCAAAAATATACGACAAGTAAAGCTGTAAAACAAATTTAAAAAAGAAAATTCTAAAGAAAATAACTTCAGTTTCTAATCAATTAATACCGGAATTTATTAAAAATTTCCAAAAAACAAGAAAAATATAGATAAAAATTGATACAATGATTGATGGAATAATTTAGAAGTGTTTCCTTTTTTGGATATATATTTTCAACAAGTAAATAAAAAAATATTTTTTTACGAAAAAGTGACTAAACTAATATTTTAGTTATTTGTATTTTAAAAATAATTTTGTATTTATATAAAAATTAAATACACATTTTTACAGACATCAATGTGACCTTAATTAAGTTAAGATTCTGAAAATACATCTTTTTTAATGAGAAACTAGAGGGCGTTTTGTACGATAATTACGTCATAATAAAATAAACTGAAGAACAATGTTTAATTTCTCGAATGATTTATGAGAAAATATTATAGAATTATTTTTGGAATAATACCGTGCAAAAAAACGTATTACCTACACTGATATCAATAAAACACAAATGTTTATATTTCAGATGAAAAAAATATTATTTTCTTTATGAATTCTGTAGGTTGAAGGTTTTACCAAGTCTGTTTGTTTATAAAAATACCTTATATTTTTCTCAGAAAGAAATCAATGCCTTCTGAAAATACAATATTTTTCAATATTGTTTTTTTACTAAAAATATACTTTTTTATTATATCGTGTGGTTATAATATGTTCGACCTAGAACGAACATATTTTTTGAGATTTGTCTGAGATTTAACTTCAAATATCAATTTAATAATATCCTGAATTGTTATATAGTTCTTTTACCTTCTATTAAGACACAACATACACACACACACACACACACATATATATATATATATATATATATATATGTATGTATGTGTGTGTAGTAAGTCAGGTTTATTAGACATTGAATTATGTAAATCAAATTAAATATTCGAATTGATTAAATAGCAAATAACTCAAATTTATTATTTTTTTTTAAAAAAAAACTTTTTTACATAAATGATGTATGATCTTTAAATATTTTCCTAATTTACACAAATGAATTTTTATACCCAACACCACAATGGTTATGAAGTGTTTAATAATAACTTATTGTTCACGGTTTTTTTTTTTATAACAATGTCGGCTGATGCACATTTCGATGGCGATGACATCATCGTCAGAGACTTTTTGTTAATGTTTTTAAATTCTTATGCTATCGTCTCCTTTTAATTAGTTATAGTTTGAATCATAAATCAGTAAAAAAATGATTTTTAATCATCCTTAATATAAATAATTCATAAAAGTTACGTTTTCAGGTTTAGATGTATATATATATATATATATATAAATATATATATATATATATATATATATATATATGTTTCTGCTTGCATAAATGATCGATGAGCAAATCGGTTTTCGGGCGGCTCACGATACGACCCAGCAGCTTGTCCGGCTGATAACGCGTGGCACGCGGCTTCAATGAACATAAATGCACTGGTCTGTGTTTTTGGACGTTGAAAAAGCATTTGACAAGGTCTGGCATGCTTCTCTACAAGCTCATATACATGGGATTTCCTGAAAGTGTTCCATCTTTTGGCATCATACTTGTAAGGATCGCTCCTTCTATGTGAGCTTGGACGGGAGAGGTCGTCCACCAGACCTGTAGCAGCTGGCGTCCCTCAAAAGGGCCGGTGTTGTTCATACGTCAATGACGTACCGTGCGATACGGCCCTCTTTGCGGATGATATTGTGGCGCAATCATGGCGCCCGAGGTAATGAGCGACTGCAAGCTCAACTCGATGAACTTCGTTCTATCGAACGTCCGAGTCGCGCAGATCCGTCCGGTCTTCTTTCGACCTACTCTGCAGCGGAAGCACCGTGAGCCCGAAGCTCAATGGTGTGGACGTGGAGTGGGCAAAAGGCCAAGTACCTTGGTTTAAACAAGACGGGCGCCTTTTCAAGCCATACTAAGTATGTTCTTACGAAGGCGCAGGCCCAGTTCTGCAGGCTGTACTCGCTGCTGAATATCGAAGCTCTTTGATTCATTGCTTTACCTCACCTGTATCCGATTACGTATCATCCGGCCTGGGCATACGAACGCCAATGTGAGAAAGCTTTTTCCAAAATTTTCGGGTAATGATGCGCACCATTTTGTTCGTAACACTACCACCATCGCGATCTCCGACTTCACGGTCGATGAGTTTGTTCGTGAACAGGCTCGTCGGTTGTATGCGCGGTCGGAATGTAGCGTCAACCCCTTTTTGGGGATATCGATCTTGTCGATTACTCTAAGTACAAGCGGCCCCGTCTGCTTGCTCCGCTTGGAGTTTCATCGTAAGGTCCGTGCGACTCCCGATTAAGCAAGAGTCACTTCGGTGGCTGGAGCTCCCCCTGACTAAACGTATGCAACAGTTCCAAAATAATACTGTTCTACCGGAATTCGTGAAAAAACCTATTGTGCATTCCTTCCTAACCCTGCTTCGTTCAGGCATTTGTGCGTCTGGAGGCATTACCTCGCGGTATTCCTCCAACAACGGACCGTTTTTCAGTCGTTGCTACCTTATAGTTTATATATATATATATATATATATATATATATATATATATATATATTATATACATAAATGTTCATGGAAGCAATTTTTTAAAATTTTTAAGATAAATTGTAATTCGGAGATAATTTTTCCGTTTTTTTTTATAAATTTCACACCTACCTTAAAATATAATAATATACCATGCAGGAACCTTGGTTAAAATTCGAGAGGTTTCTTTTTGTCTTCTTATACAATATATTGAAGAAGTTCGCCAAGTATTTTGAAACTTGGCGACCTTTATTTATCATTCTAAACGAAATATTTTGAAATTTCTTCTAGATTTACCAAACTGAATGAAACAAAACAACGGACGATTTTGACTAGAAATGCCAGAAAAAGTTAAATTTCGGGTAAATAAAATCTATTCTGAGAATGAAAACAGCTACAGGAATAAATAAGAAAAAAATGATATTTTACTATAAAAACCTTTAAATTTGATTAAAAAATAAAACTTAACAATTATAGAAATTAAAACAGTTACATAAAACAATAAGAAAAAATCTGATATTAAAGATTTAAATTTGATTAAAAAAATTAAATAAAAAAAATATTCCTGCTATACTTCTTAAGTGACACAAAACATTTTATATTCAGTTCACATTTACAATCAGTGTCTTTGTTACAAATATTTTTTTAATCATTTATAAAATAATAATTATTTGAATTATAATATTTCATTCTGTTACCATTATTCTTCGTACGGTGGATTAGTTATAAAATTCATTATTTTTTCACTGAACAACATATTTTAGTTAATCAGTTGATATTATGCAATTGGAGTGAATTGAAGATGATTATATTAAGATTTTGTTTATTGATATCAATATCAATAATCGATTTGTATTGTATAGGGTGGTCCATATGAGACTGAAGGATAGTAAGAAAGTAAATGTATGTCTAAACCATTCAGTCTCATTTAGTCCACCCTATACATATGAATTAGGAAAAATGTTTAAAAAATGCCTTCTTATCAAAAGATAAATGTGATTTCGTTCAAAAATTTCAAGAATTGTATCTAATTTATATATATATATAT
The DNA here is from genome assembly GCA_029203775.1 of Neoneuromus ignobilis. Taxonomy (NCBI): domain Eukaryota; kingdom Metazoa; phylum Arthropoda; class Insecta; order Megaloptera; family Corydalidae; genus Neoneuromus; species Neoneuromus ignobilis. The sequence goes on along the minus strand of CP092087.1, from coordinate 9,163,916 downwards.
ATATAAATATATATATATATATATATATATATATACGAGGGTCGTTTGATAAGTAGGGTAAATTATTTATTGTTTAATATAATTAATATAATTTAATTTTTCAATTTAGTTTTTCTTACTTTTTTACCATACTTAATTAAACGACCCTCGAATATATATATATATATATATATATATATATATATATATATATATATATATATATATATATATAGGTCATCAAATGTGATGCCTAGACTTGGGTTTTATTAAAAGAAACATATGTATCGTTTCTTTTTAATAAAACACAAATCTAGTATATATATATATATATATATATATATATATATATATATATATATATATATATATATATATATATATATATATATATATATATATATATATATATATATATATATATATATATATATATATATATATATATATATATATATATATATATATATATATATATATATATATATATATATATATATATATATATATATATATATATATATATATAGCGTCACATTTGGATGACCTATATCTATCTATCTATCTATCTATCTATCTATCTATCGATCTATATATATATATATATATATATATATATATATATATATATATATATTTACACACACATATAAATAATTAAATATATATATATATATATATATATATATATATATATAAATTATTTTTTAACACAATTTTACTTCTGTAAATTAACCACAAAAAGGAGTAAATTTTATGAACTTTCCGAGTTATGAACTGAACAACAGTGATTTATATTACTTTTGATGTACATAAATATCAGGCAAAATAGAGGATTTTTTAAAAAATGGTTGTATTTTTTATAAAAAATATAATCAGGACATATAAAATATATTCTATAAAAATAAATTCATATAATCTTCAAAAGTCACGCACGTTTACTATTCAATTTAAATTTTAATAGTACATATATATATATATATATATATATATATATATATATATATATATATATATATATATATATATATTTATGTATGTATGTATCTGTGAATGAGAAGAGAAAACACGCCGAGAACTTATAAAGAATGTAAAGCATGTATACAATCGTTTATAATGATAAATAATATACGTTGAATCCGTGATATGTAAATCTCGAAATGGTAACAAAGAGTGAACGTAATACAGTCGACATATTTCCGGGAATTAATTTAAATGGTCGTGCTTATACGAGTCTGGCTTTGAAAGATGGACGTCAAATCTTCGAACGTAACATAAATAAATGTATATAAGCTGGCGAGACGCTGTAACGCCAGCATCGCAGCATCCATCGTCGTCTCACCACCACCGATCTATATTTAACAATACTGTAAAAAGTATTTGGTTTGTTCGACGGAAATAGGTTGAGCATGGAAATAGAATTAAGCGTATAGTTGTCGGTGAGTCGTCTGAATATCCCAGCATTTATCTGTACACTTGTTACACTGACAGGTTTTTGTCTCGAAGCCATTTTAGCTTACGGGGAGAAAACGACCGTTCACGCAGACGTACAGTCGTTTCATACGATAAAACGAAACAAGGATACGACGGCAGACTATAAACATACGCGCCTATTTGTTGTTTTAATAGATTGAAAAGTTAATTCATCCTAATGATTACGTACAGAACAATGGATGCGTTTTCGTTCAATTTCGAAAGCGATATTGATATGTTTCTATTACAAGTGTTTATGTTCCTTTAAAACAACAAGTTTTATTTTATTTACATTGTGTGTGCGTGTGGAAACTGGTTTAAAAAGAATCTATGAGATTCAAATTTAAATATATATAGCTTATATACAACATAAGCTGGTTATCACCGATATATTGAAAAACTGAGAAGAAATATCAATCATTACAATATATTTTAAAAATATATTAAAAGAGAAAAGATAAATAAAATATTAAAGACAGTAGAGAAATATGCAACGGTCTACATTTGATCTATTAAATAAATATAAAAAATGAAATATTTAAAGTTAGAATAGAATTAGAGAACAAAATAGTTTTTATTACAAAAAACAAATATTTGTAAATATTTGAAGGGATTAACAAGTACAAACGAAATTTTCATAATGGATTATTGAAAATAGTTGATAAGAAAAGATAAAAAAATAGAACATTTAAAAAAAGTATACATCAATAAAAAAACTGTTTTTCTTAAATGATTACTTAATGAATTAAGCAATTATATTTAATTTTTTATTACTAAATTTTATAAAAAACACAAAAATGTGTAAACCTATATAAACACATATTTATTATGAATTTTACACAAAATAATAAAAATGAAAACTTAAAAATTGGAAAGAAAAATATTTATTCTTTAAATAAATATTTAATTTATTGACCAATAAAATTTATTTTCTTACTGATGAATTTTTATTAATAAGATCAAAATTAAGTGAATCAAAAATTCTACTTAAAAAAATATAATAAATTTGATACAAAACAATAGAAATAACAAATTAAGAAATTAAAAAATATTTATTCTTTAAATAACTACTTAATTTATTAAGCAATTATATTTATTTTTTAATGATGAGTTTTTATAAACAAGGCCAAAAATAAGTAAATCAAAAATTCTATATAAAAAGTTATAATGAGTTTTATACAAATTAAGAAATAAACAATTATTTATACATTAAATAATTAATACTTAATTTATTAAGCAATCATATTTATTTTTTTACTGATGAGATTTTATAAACACGATCGAAATGAAGTAAACCAAAAATTCTATATCAAAAATTTACTATAATTTTTACACAAAATACTAAAAAAAAACATACAAATTAAGAATACATTTATGGTTTTATTGAATTATCTAATTTTTTAAATTATAAAATTTAGAAAAATAAAATCCAAATATTAACGTTAATAAACAAATTATAAATTATTTGACCAAAAAAATAATTTTTACCCAATAACAAATGTGTTTTTTTAAATGGTAGATATTTTATTGATTTTTACACATACAAATGCACAAGTGTTAATAATAACGTTTTTGTGGAATGTTTCTACCAAAGAAATGTTTTTTCTTAACTTTTTCTATAATAAAATTATAAACCACAAGAGTTTACATTTAATTATTCAAAATATCTCTGTACCCACTACATCTAGAAAATACCATATCACCTACTTTTGATAGAAAGTAGTGCGATTCATTAAGATTTCACAAAACTGGTAAAAGGTCCTTTCACTTAAAAGGTTGTATGGGCTAGGTCTATATACATTTTAATAATTTGTAAATATTTATAGAAATAATATTAGAGATAATTGAGAGGAAAATCATACTGTTGAATTTATTTTACTCTAATGAGAAATACTGAATATGTATTTACAAAACTAACGTTGTTATTTAAGTATAAATTATATTTTTTTAAAAAATATAAAGAAAATCAAAATTATAATTTAATTCGATTAATGATACAAAACAAATTGATTTCGAAGAAAAATAACAAACAGATACATACATACACACATATATATTAAAAAAATAATATTGAAAAACTAGTTAAAAATCAAAAACAATTTTCAATTTCTATGTTCTATGAATAAAATTAACCTTTAAAAACGTTTCAATTCATTTGACCTTTTCGTACAAACTAGATTGAATAATAACTTAAATCGCAATATTGTAATTTCAAAGGATAATACTACATATCAACAAGTATCCTATATGATGCATATCAAGTAGACATGAAACGAAATTTCTTACAGACCTTCTGGATGAACCCCTATTTTCCCATAGAGAATAAGGATTGAACAACTAACCTGAAACAAAAAGAAAAGGTTTTAGAATCAAATGCATACGTCATTCCAGAAATTGTAAATGCCTATCATAAAATTTGTACGAAAAAAATCCTTACAAATACTAAATATTTGTATTCAGATTT
>CP092087.1:9077500-9155000 GCA_029203775.1 Neoneuromus ignobilis | reverse complement strand
ACATGAAATTACTGTACTTCAAAAGATAATTAAATTGCATCTTTTATTTTATAAAATTCAATATACGTAAAAACACAAATAAAATAATGGGTTAAAAAATAACATTGTATTTCTGTTAATCCATTTGATCGAAATAACGAGCTAAATCCGTGATTTATAAATTATAAATATGAATAAAAGTAATAAATATTGATGTGTTTCAAAATTAGTTTTTGTTATAATCTCAGATCTTTGAGAGTTTTTGAAAGTTTAAAAATTTACTTTCACATCAATAAGTCCAATTTTTGTAGAAAATTCAATGGCATATTTTATGTACACTGACTATGAAACAAAAATAGGAGAAAAGGGTTTTTCTTGCTTTTTTCATAACATACATATTTTATTTCAAAAATTTAAAGATATTTAAAAAAATCTGATAACAGTTATTAAAATTTCAAAATTACAAGTAAATAATATATGGTGACCCAAATGAGATTGAAGAGTATAGACATATATTTACTTTTTTCTTATCATTTACTATTTTTTCCTATCTTTTAGTCTTATTTGAGCCACCATAACAAATACGTTTAATTTTCTTCATTTATATATATATATATATATATATATATATATATATATATATACACTAAAAAAAATAATAAAAATAAATTAGTGATTTCAGAAAACACGAAAAATTACGTCAGGAACAGGAAAAGACAAACAGAAAGCCGATTTAATCAGAAGTAAAAGAAAAGTTACAAATATCATACAAAAAGTAAAAAGCTTGAAATGGAAAAGGGCTAATCATATCACAAGATAAGAGAACCAGCAATGGATAAGAGAAGTTATTGATTAGAAACGTAGATATGTAAGAAGACCCAGAATATGGATAGCTGGGACAGAAATATGAAAAAAATCATCAGAATGGATTGGAAGAAAAAGACTAATATTTTTTTACAGAAGAATATAAAAATCTGATAGTTAAATGTACAAAAACAGTTATAGAGCATTTTAAATTAATATTATTATCACATAAATGAATTAATAATCCAAAATCACAAAATATTAAACAAGTGTTTAATAATTATTATTGTTAATTTTTTTATTTATATGCTGATGTGCATTTCAATGGCAATGTCATCATCATCAGAATAATGCGTTATAAAATATAAACTAAAAAATTCAAAATTATTTATTTACTATTTATTGTTTTTTTTTTATCTTTACTCAACGTTACTCTAACTAGTAGTGGACTTATTTTCAAAAACAGTTGTTGGGGTGATAGTTCATTTCTATGAAAATGAATTTTCATCAAGTTACAAAATAAATAGTACATCATTATTTATTTTTCATTAATTACTTACTTTAATGATATATATATATATATATATATATATATATATATATATATATATATATATGTATATATCAGATTTCGACATGTAAACACACAAAGGAAGAGAGAGTAGCAACGCAGTAGAGTGTATGAATTGTCACTGGTTTATGTGATTAAAATAGATGTTTCATACAAACTGTTGACACTTTCAATATAAATCGCGGAATTTGCTTTCAATGAAATTCATTCTATTCCGTTTTTCGTTTCGTCACGAATTCACGTTTTGTATCGGGACGCGTTTTTGATTCGTAAAATATTTCTATCCGTAGTGATGGTATGAGTGAACACGACGGGCTCTCTTCATGCGAATGGGAGCTATTGGCGACGTATGGTTCAATTAACTGTTCCCTTTTATGTCGGTTTGTAGAGGGCGGACGCTATGTAGATAGAGCTAATATTTATGCGTAATTCAAATAGACATATTTTACAAATTACGGCAATCTGTTTTAGTCACAAATTCGTGACGGAATTAAATTTATTCGACGGGAAGAAACCATTATAGGCTTTGATAACAATGTGTAAATTATGTATGTATGTGTATATATATATATATATATATATATATATATATATATATATATATATATATATATATATATATATATATATATATATATATATATATATACACACAACGTTATACTAGTGATCGAGTTATTTACAACTTAACATTTTTAAAAATAATTTTCAGGGACAATTTAAAATATATTTTTAGAATACTTCCTTAAAAAAATAACCATTATTTCTCGTTCTCTCTCTCTCTCTCTCTCTCTCTCTATATATATATATATATATATATATATATGTATGTATAATTTCATATAAAAATGAAATAGAGTTAAATCCAAAAATTGTAAGTTTACACATTTTACACGATTTTATTTATATCTATATTTGAAATATATTATCACAACTATTTTTAAAATACTCGCTAACGGTTTATCTTTATCTTGTTACATTTCTCATGATCAGTGATGCCAGACAACACACGACCGTATATATCGGATATTATTTTTCTGCTTGTATGTTTCGACCTTTACAACAATTTTACGGTTGAATTTAAACTCCTACAGACTGTAACGGGAATGGGGGTTACCATTTCAGACAGAGAGAAGCTTCAATGAATGGATGAATGGGTTTTTCTATAGACATATATATATATATATATATATATATATATATGGGTGCAGAAAAAGGATGTATGTAGGCGGGTATATTTATAGCAAAAATTTTTGAAAGTTACAAGATGAAAAAAACAATATTTATTAGTATAGAATATGATTTATGTATATATTTATGATAGAGAATAAGAAAAAAAAATATTAATGACTTTCTGTATACTGACATATGTAATATAAAAAAAATATATATAAAAATAACGCAATCCATTTTAGAAAAAAAATACAGTTAATTTTGTAAATATATTTTCCTAAACAATCTTTTTCAAATTTCAAAAAAAGACAGAATATATATATATTAGGTTGGCAAATATCTCCCTTCCGCCTTCTGGTCTTTTGAATTTCGCAGCTATGTAAAAAAAAAAAAAAAAAAAAAAAAGCGGAAGGGAGATACTTGCCAACCTAATATATATATATATATATATATATATATATATACTTGTGTATATAGAAATACACACGACAGTCGTTTGATAAGTATGGTAAATTTATTTATTATCTAATTTCTTTATTCAATTAATTTAATTAAATTTTTCAATTTAGTTTTTCTTACTTTTTACCATACTTATCAAACAACTCTCGTATATATGTATATAAATATTAAATAATTATTTTAATACAATCTTTTAAAACTTTATTCAATTTTAAAGACCTTATTACAAACCCACAAACTTTTAAGCGAAAAGGCCAATTACAAATTTTGTGAAATTTTAGCAGGTTATTACTTTCTATCAAGGGCAACGATATGGTGTTCCCTAGGTGTGATAGGTCTTGAGATATTTTAAATAATTAAATACAAATGCATTAATCTTGAAATTTGTAATTTTATTATAGAAAAAGTTGAAAAAATCACTTCTTTGGTAGAAAAATTGCACAACAACCATATTATTAAACATTTGTACATTTGTACTCGTATATATTGATAAGAAACCGTGTATTTATTTTATTTGTAGTTTGTTGAGAGAGACGTTGTTACATTTTTTTAATAGAAGTAAATTTGACACAAACATGGAATATCTAAGTAAATTATTTCAATTTACTTTATTTTTAGTTTTTTTTTAAAAAAATTATTCAATTCTATGTCGAGGCCACACAAAAATGTCAGAGAGACTGTAGGTTGCACGGGCCTGCCTTACCAAGTATTTATTTTTCTCTATACCACCTAACTCTTCATTAGGTTTTCTTTAAAAATATGAAATTTATTTATTTTTCACTGAAAAATTTTACGTTATAATTATAATTTATTTTCAATTCCCGTCGAAAATATTGTAATTAATTATATTTATAATTTTCAAACAATATTAATTAATTATAATTCAATAAAGAATATCTGTTTTACAAATAGGAATATAATTTTATATTAATATAATTTATCAAGATATATTAGACTTATATATTTGAAATAAAATTATTATATTCAATTTTTAATAAAATACTGAAAGACGTATTGACTACATTAAGATTTAATAAACATTAATTAATGAAAATGTGAGAAGCACGCGTTCAAATATGTATTTAAAAAGATTTTTAATTGAATTGAATACTAATTTTTATGCTTCACTTTATAAAAGAGATTATTTGAATAAATTATAAATAATTATATAAATATGATTACATACATACACAAACACACACACACACACACACACACATATATACATATATATATATATATATATATATATATATATATATATATATATATATATATATTGGTTATTGGTTTTATTTGATTTTTGTAGTCTTGAATAAAATTTGTTTGCGAAAATTCTTAACATTCTTGAAATTTATTTAATTTGAAATGGAATGTTTTCATTAATGGAAATGTTTTTGTAAAATTTCAATATATAATCAATACATATATATATATATATATATATATATATATATATATATATATATATATATATATACATATTAGTTTTGACGTAAAGTTCTATCAATTTTTTAAATAAAAAATAATAAATATTTACCCTGTTTATTAGAATTTAATTAACAATATAATTTCTATTATTACCAACTTCTTCCAATTTTGATAGAAGTTTTTCAATTCCACTCCGAAAAAGTGATTCGTTTTTGGAAAGTATAAACTCATCCAGGACCTTTTGCATATTTCTATTTTCATTAATTCTTCTTTCAGCTAAATTTTTTTAATAACAAAAATAAATGATAGTTGGTAAAAGCTTTATGCGGAGGATATTCTAGGTGACTTAAAATATTCTAAACCTTACAACAATGTTTCGCTGTTTTTGTTTCTGTGTTGCTTAAGAAACATTCACCTTAAAAACGAAATACGTTCTGGAAAATTTTCCATGACAGATGTTGATATCCTTCACAACATTTTAGAAGAAAACTCATTGGAAAAAATGGATACCGTATGAATTTACTATTGGGAATAGAAAATATTGTTGTACTCGTTATCATGCTCTAAGATAACTTATTTATTATTAACAAAAATCTTTTTTTTAAATTAATTGTTTAGATTGTCCATTATTCACAATATTTTTAAAAATTAATGGTTTATTTTGGCTTTATAAGTTTATAATAAATTAAGCCTATTATACCCTAACATATAGATAACATTCCTTTTTTTATAGTTCAGCTTGGTTTGAATGTTGATAGAAGGGGTTGTCCAGTTTTACAATATACTCTTTTCCTTACTATATTTTCATATATAATTCACTTTCCTTTTCCAATAATGAGATGTTCCAAAAATTGTTCATTTTTTAACTAACAAGTACAACGATTTTTTCTGTTCCCAGTAGTTAGTTCACAAAGTATCTCTATTTTTTACAATGGATCTTCTTCCAAAATATTGCGAAGAATATCATCATTGATTATGGAAGATTTTCCAGAACACGTTTAGTCTTTAAGGTGAAAGTCTCAATTCTTAAATTTCCCTAACCACCTTTTGCATATTTTTTTAGATACTACGTTTGTTTAAAAAAAAATTAATAAATTTCTATATGCTTTTGTGACATTATTTCCTTGTTGATGTTCATAAACTATAAAGTGCGTAAATTGACGGACGTTTTTTCTCTATTCTTTGGTTGATATTGATGATAAAACAATTTTATTTTAATGTATGTTAAAAAGCACCAATGATAAAATACAAAGGTAAAAAAAATTAAATATACAATTTTCATTAAAATACTTTTTTATGTGATCAAAATAATTGTGTGCTACATGGACAGAACTTTTTAGTAGACCTAATATATTACTATATATATAAAAGAAAATACAAATCAATATAGAGAAATACGTGATTAGTGGAAAAATAACTTTGAAATTTAAATAATATCAAAATATGTAAAAATAGAATACAATATAAATTAAATATTTATTTTCAATTTCAAATAAAAGAAAATATAGGTCCATCCAAATGTGATGCCTAGATGTGTGTTTTATTAAAAAAAACCATGTGTATAGGGTGGTGTATAATTTTTGTTTCTTTTCAATAAAACATAAATCCAGGCGTCACATTTGGATGACCCTATATTTTCTTTTATTTGAATTTGAAAATAAATAATTAATTGAAATTAATTGAAAATAAATAAATTATTAAAATGTAGGCGTCGAATTTGTATGACCCTATATAATATATGTGTATATATAAAAGTTTATTAGTCTATATATTTTGTAAAATTTTATAATTTACTCTGAACTATATTTTTTTATAAACCTATTTATTAATTCATATAGTGATATTTGATAATTAAATCTTATTAAAAATTATTACGTTAGAAATTATTTACCAATATACACATATCTACGATGTTAAAACTAGACATCCAGTAAATAAATTAAGAATATTGAATAGAATACATGATTAATGAAAATATATTAGATTTCTACGTATTTGAAATAATAATTAAATGTTGTATTGTCTTAAATACAATCACATTTTTTAAATAACTGAAATGAATGTCAGAATATGTCGATTTACTTTAGAAATGAACATATATTGATGTGATTTATTGATAATACGAGCTTATTCTTGAAATTATTGATTATACATATATAATTGATGCGTATGTAAACATGTGTAAGAGAGAAAGATAATGTTTGAACATGTATTGTATCTGTACATGTGTGTAATGTTTAATGGTTACATTAGTCGTTCATCAAATGCACAAATGGCTACCATGCTTGTATTGTAAACTATTACACATATCCAAACATCACACGTAGCCGTGTACTCTGGAACATAGAACCACCACAATGGTTAGATTTACGTTCTATTGTCGTCTAACAAGTATACGAAATCTCCGGTGCGCAACGCGTAAAGCGCCAACCGACATCGTCATTAAACATCTTAGAATTCATAAGCGTCGTGTGAAAAGCGTCGACGTACTCGAACTCACGAAACCGTTTCAAGCCCACCTCATACCATTGACATCAACAAACAAAACAACACGTGAATAAGAACCGGTCCCTCCGACCACCATCACCGACGCAAACACTAACTAAGGCTGTTCTGCCGTCCTTAAAATATTACCTTAATATGGTACTGTCATTTCGTATGTAAATCGGTTAAGATGCATTAAGTAATGAAGATGCTGTTTGTCCAATTCAACAGTAATCATTCAGTCTGTATTGTGTTTTGATGCTACATCTGAATAAGGAGAGGTGTGGTGTTTTAGACACTACAATAATTATCATTCAACATACGTGCATTGTTTTCTGTTGAAATGTATTATAAAAATTGAGATTAATTAAAAGCTTATTCCAGAAGACAATAACATTTCGTTTACATGAAATAATAGATTGTCATTTGGGATTATGTAATTTTTCAAACAATAGAAAAGATTTATTATTGAATTTAGTACTTTTTTTAATAAAAAATTAAAATGTTTAATTACTCAAATACACAACTTAGCATGACATCTATTTAATTTATAGGCGAAAATGGTTTAATCATTTTTATAAAAATATTTTAAATTATTTATACGCGCGTTGTATTTATTTAGATAAATAAAATATTACAAACAATATAATATAAAATAAATATTAATCATTTTGAGTCACATCATTATGTAAAAAATTGACATAATAATCTTCATGTCTCGATTTGCGTGATTTATGATATTTTTAAATATTTTATATAAAAATAAAACTAAAAATATATATATATATATATATATATATATATATATATATATATATATATATATATATATACACACACACTTATATAAATATATTAAAAATAATATATATTGAAAATATATATGATTATCCAAATGTAACGCCTAGATTTGTGTTTTATTAAAAATAAACTATACACATATTTCTCTATACAAATGTTTCTTTTTAATAAAACACAAATCTATGCGTCACATTTGAATTACCATATATAATTTCAATAAATATAAAAAAATAAATATTAGGAATAAATTTCAGTACTATAATAATAAACTACATTAAATTTTATGATTATGTATTTTCGTTATATTTTGCATTTAAAAATTACAAATGTTATAATAACATTAAAAATATTTGAATATTAAAATATTTCAAGAAACGAACTACTAGTTTTATCTTAAATTATAAGATTAATCTTAATTTGTTGTTGTTAAGATTAACATGTTTAGATAGAGATATCAATTGAAAATAATTGTTATATTTTACATTTGCATTAACAATACAGTACTGATAAATTTGATTAGGAATATTTTGAACAGCAAATAGGAAATTTCATGTTTTAAGTTAAATCACCAAATGAATGAAATTGGATCAAACTGAAAATAAATTAAACAAAATAAATTTATGTGCATTTATTAATTCTAGGCTCTTTTTTTCTCTTTATTTATTTTTCTTGTCCCCCCCCCCACCACTCTCTCTCTATATATATTATTATAATCATCAACAGCTTTTTCGATCCACTTAGCATGAAAGCCTCTTCCAAAATTTTCTACTTTGACTAATCAGGTACATTTCTTTTTTAGTCTATTACTAAGAATTTTTCTTATATCTGTCCTATCTATCTTTGAGTCTTTTTCTGGGTTTCCTTATATATTTAGGTTCCTATCAACAATTTCTATTACCTATAAGTGGTTCTTTCCTCTTGCTATATGAAAGACCCATTTCTATTTCAAATTTTCACTTTTGTCAATTTCAATTTTGTTTTCATTCCGATCCATTCAGTTCTCTTTCTTGCTTTTCTTGTCATTCCTAATACACACATTTCTATATTTCTTTGTACAATCTGAAGCCACTAAATTATTCTGGCATTTAAAATCCATGTTTTACTGTTTTAAGTGAGAAAGAGGTAGGATATATAAATTAAAAATTCTTCTTTTCAAACATGAAGGAATATTCTACTTCTAATATGTGAATTTATTCTGAATTGACACAACGCCATTTTTACTCTTCTGTTCACTTTAATCATTTTTTTTAAAAAATTTTAATGTCCAGGATATAATTTTCAATTTTTACTATTTTTCTTTTTTTAATTGATAATTTTTTGATCTGACAATATATATATATATATGTATATACAGGGTGTCCTATCAGGAGAGCATAATTTAATTTTTAAATAAAACACATTTTTTTTTGGAGTAAACGATGGTGTTTTTTGGGCAAAGATGAGTGTATACTCCTGATGGGACATCTATATGCAGTTACACATACACAAATATATATATATATATATATATATATATATATATATATATATATATAAATGTACAAATATAAATATTATGCATTTATTTTTGTATGTAACATGTTTTTTTTTAAAGTGCATTAAAAACTGTGAATAATTTTATTCGTTCTTGTATGCAAAAAATGAAGTTCAATTACTTTGACATTGTATGTTAAAAATATTTAAACATATTAATTCCTTTATCTTTAACATGCACGCGGCACGTAATTGTCATATGCATATGACATTTTCAGTTACGGCCCCGTGCTTGTTCATTTATATAGTTGTCATAACCTTTATATCAAAACAGCGACATAATAACATCATTAGTGGTAACATAAGACAATTTAATCTATCTTTTTATATTAAATATATATATATATATATATATATATATATATATATATAGAGAGAGAGAGAGAGAGAGAGAGAAAGTTATCAAAATGTGACGCCTAGATTTGTGTATTATTAAAAATAAAGAAAAGAAACTACACATGTTTCTTTTTAATAAAACACAAATCTAGGCATCACATTTGGATGACTCTATATATAAGATAATGTGAAGATAGATATATTATTTTTTTTAATTTCTTATAAAATAATCTAATATGTTATATAATTGCATTTTAAAAATATAAACACACTACGTTAATTGTCTTATAACTTTCATATAGTAAATTATATATATCTGAGTAAATTATTAAAAAGTAAATACTAAATTATGTCAACTGAAACAAAAAAAATAATTTCGTTGACTTGTATCTCCTAAACACTCGTACATCTGTTACTAAACGTAATCGAATTGAAACTGACCATCATTTAGTGTCTATTTAATGGCCCAGAAACATTATAATCACTTAGTGTTAATTTGCGAAGTTACGAAGGATATGTATCGTCTTAGTTTACATTCATTTATAAAGCTCTTAAGATCATGTACATATATACATAAATACATTTATATGTTCTAAAAACATTAATTTATTCTTAACATCGTTAAATATTTAAATCTATTATAATTTAAATAAAAAAATGCGTAATAAGATGTTTTATAACCGTTTTTATTTCCAAAAGACAGAATGTTTATAATACATTAAAGTAATTAGTTGTACCTACTGTTTTAATTTGCACGGGAGTCAAATTTGAAGCTTATTAAAACTAAGTAGAGATTCACTTTCTACTTGAAATATGATATATGTTAGAAAGCTGGATTAGAACTATTATCATATAAATCAACAGTGTAATGTGTTAGTCACTTAGTTATTATCAGTATTTATTTAGTGTTAAGTGATAAGTGTCTAGGTAAGAAATTAGACAGAGATAATTTATTTTTAAGACTATATATCATTTAAATGTGACACCTAGATTTGTATTTTATTTAAAAGAAACATGTATAATTTGTTTTGTTTCTTCTTAATGAGACACAAATCTAGGCGTCAGATTTGGATAATCCTATACATTACTAATAATTGAGTGAAAAGAAATTTTTCTTCTGAATTTTAATCGTAATATTTTTATCAGCTTATCAAATTTTATATTTTTTTTATCTGAAATGTATATATATATATATATATATATATATATATATATATATATATATATATATAGGGTGTCCTATTAGGAGCGCAAACTCATTATCACTCAAAAAAGTTGCGTTTTATTTGAAAATTAGATTGTGCGCTAGTGATAAGATATCCTCCTCTCTCTTTCTCTCTCTCTCTATATATATATACATATATAGAAAATTAAAATCATGTTAAATATATTTATAGAAAAAGAAAATATATAGTTAAGATCCAATGTTTGGATCAAATAGATGAAATAAAATAGTTGAAAAAAATTGTATGTGTGATTGTGAATTATGGGCTGAGATTAAATCTAGAAATAGTGTAATATGAAAAATATTTTGTAGAATAAATAATACAGAGTGAACTAAATGAATTTGAGGAGTTTAGACATACATTTACCTCCTTGCTATTATTGACTTTTCTTTATTATCGTTTAATCTTATTTGGGCCACTCTATACAATAAAAAATATAAAATCATTGAACATAAAACAGAAAATGCGTATTACATGCTTTTATTTATGAGTAAGAAATTTGGGTATTGAATGTAAAAATGGATCAAGAATTTTTGACAATCCAGCAAAGTATGGAAAGGAAAATGTTAAGAATTTTTAAACTTGATTAGAAAAGTTGTCAAATAATACGAGAACAGACTACAGAACAAAAAATGGTTAAGACAAAGAGCAAAACTAAGAGAAGAAAGGAAACTCAAGAAGAGACTTTATCAAAGATAGAGGGATGATAGGAAAAGTATTGTGGACGCGAGGTTTAGATGAAATAGCTACAAACAGGAAATAATACAATTTTAGGAGAATATTTAAGAAGTCTAATGATACACAACGAGGTTTTCGTCCAGCAGTGGACTGATTTGGACTTTTATGATATATATATATATATATATATATATATATATATATATATATATATAGAGAGAGAGAGAGAGAGAGAGTAGTATTTGAAATTATACAATAAAAGTCAGTATACATTTTGATATTTACATAATTGAATAATTATTTTATTAATAATAATACAAAAATATTAGAAATTATATATATATATATATATATATATATATATATATATATAGAGAGAGAGAGAGAGAGAGAGAGAGAGAGAAAGAGTAATTTTTTTCCCAAAAGTCAGTCAGTATACATTGTTGATATTTACATATTATTGAATAATTATTATTATTAATAATAATACAAAATATTATTATTATTATTAATATATATATATATATATATATATATATATATATATATATATATATATACAGGGTGTTTTTAAGCGTGATAGAACTTTAAATTGAACTTTTATTGAAAGTTCTATCAAATCTTAAAAAAAAACACTTTATATATACAATTGTGTGTATGTTTATATAAAGGTATGATAAAGAGGATTCAATTCAAAGTTCTATTTCGTTGAAAAACATCTTATATATATATATATATATATATATATATATATATATATATATATATATATATATATATATATGCCAAACTAAAATTGAAATAAAGAAAAAAACCTATTGATTCACAAAAAGAGACACAAACTTGGAATTACATAAATATAAAACATTTGAAACTTGATATTAATATTTTTTTTAAATTGAAATAATGTTATAAGTAAAAAAATCATTAATAAAGTTACAACTTCTATAGACAAATTTATCTTTTCAATTTCTCTTCTTCTTCGTTCCCTTTGTATAAACCATCATTATATCAACTTATATAAACTTAATGCTGGCTGAAAGCTTTACTGAATCTTAACATTCACTGGTACTTTATAGTAATCACCACGCTGACTAAGCGAACTGGAGAGGATTTTTATTCAGAGTTTACTCCCCTAGGCATGTTGTCTTCATTTTATATATATATATATATATATATATATATATATATATATATATATATATAAATATATATATATATAATCTATTTATTATTTCAAAATATCTATGCGACCTATTTAAAATATTAATTTAAATATTAGAAAAAATATCAAAATTTAAAATAGTTTTTTACACACACACACAGATATATATATATATATATATATAGAGAGAGAGAGAGAGAAAGAGAAAGAGAGAAAGAACCGTATTTAATCAGTAGAAAATGTCAAAAATGTAGTTAGAGTTTTGTTAAGAACATTATTACAAAAATTATTTGTAAAAGATAGATTGCATTTGTGTAAAATATAAGTATAACAAAATCAATATATTGAAGAGTGATGTACGAAAATATATAGTAAGAAATGAATTGAAATTAATTTTGTAAAAAAATAAAGTACAATGTTATATCCTAAAATTACTTTTCATCAAGTCTATGATTGAAAACTTTTCGAAATAAAATTGACAATTGTCGTAGACCGAAACTAATCAAATTCTATTTAATCCACGAACCTATTGATAAAATTCAAATTGAAATCTTCAGATTTGTTCGGATAGTAAAATTAAATTCTGAAATTCGAGGCCCACAAGAATCTAGTAAAGCAGCATCGAACGAACTACTATGGTACTATAGTGGCAGATATCCTTACAATAGCCTTGTAAAACGGAATAATCTTATTCATGGGTTTGAATTTTAGCTACCAGGTGGTTGAAGAAGTACAGAACGCTACAACCAGATGTAGATTTCAAATACGGAACACGTACGCTCGTCAACAGATATAATATTCAACGCGTGCACATTGAGATAGTGTCATTTTATAGCGAGAGCTATAGAATATCGGGATACATTATGCGCTTTTGTACACACTCATGCTCATACATACACACGCATATATGCATACATACTTTTATACATGTGTAGAGAGTTTATATATGTGTGTTATTATTGATATTGTAGACGTTTTGTCAATATTTGGTGTATACAAAAATAGTTCATGACAACAAGCACCGTTTTATAAATCGACTACTCAAGCATACAAATTTGTTACTTCGTCGTAAATTCCGTACAAATACTCCCAAGATAGCGAAATAGTTCATTATAATGAGCGTGTTCCTATTTCTTCGAAAAAGAAAACAGCAAAAAAATGTATTGTGATGGACGTGTAGGTGTCACGCCTACATCTTTCAACAAAAGTTTATTTAAGTTTTTTTTTCAAGAATACATCTTAAACTTGAATAGTGAATACTTGACCCAGTTTCGATCAACAATCATGTTTTTATAAATATTACTGAACGTTCATAACAATATTAGAGATAAAAAATACTTCAGTTAAAAAATGAATTGCGATCAAAGAAAACATTAGTGAAACTTTTTTGATATATAAATATTGTTGACTGAATTGTAAGTGCTGTGAAAATATTAGAATAAACACGAAACAAAGTAATAAAAAATATTTTTAATTACAGTGTTAGATACAACAAAAAATAAATTGCATTTATTATTTCATTATAAATATTAGTATTTGTTTCAACAATGATTTTTTTTGTAAAAGGTAAATTTCAAATAATTTTTAAAATGGATAGATTTAAATATTAATTGAAACAACTCTTAATAATTAAAGTAAAATTATCTGACGACTATTGGGCTAGTCATCTAAAAATTATAGAAATATTTCTGAATTTCTGAAACTATTACAAATAAATAAATAGATTTAAAAAGGTATAAACAAAAATAAATTCAGGTCACAGTGAGATATCTTTTAAATGTAGCTGTAAAAAATTGATCAATTTAGTTTTAAAAATATTTTTTTATATTTATTTATTTTAATTTTATTTGTATAAATTATTTATATTTATTAATTTTTTATATTAATAAATTAATTTGTATTTTATTATTTAAATACAAATTTATAAAAAAAGTAAAATGAAACTAAAAATGGCACTAACATGAAAATAAGTATTAAAAAAAAAATAGAATGAAATTTAAATTACTAATATTTAGTATAAAGTTATTTTTTGTAAAAATAGTTATTATGTTCAATTAATTACATGAAAACTACTACATTCGATAAATTATGTATAAAAAATATGTAAATTTATTAAAAGTGAGGAGTATGAAATAAACCAATTATTTAGTAAGGGAAAATCATTGAAAAAGAAATTCCTGATTGGAAACCTGAAGATATAAAAAGGATTAAGAAAAAGTCTATGGATAGATGGGGCATATAGACGTAAGAATAATCTAAATAGAAATACTAAACAGATGTGGGTATTCTAAATAATAAAAAAAATAGCCAAATTTATTTTTATAGAAATCATATTTATTTTTTTAAAAAAATAAATAGAAACAAATAATCGAAAAATATTTTCTTTTCTTATAATAATTGTTTTTTTAATTTATTGTTCCGAAATTCACTTTTTCCACTTCAAAAATAACTCTATTATTCATAATGCATAGATTCACATGATATTTTTTTATTTGAAAACATTTTATATAATAAAATCTAATTTTAAATAGAAAAATTAAAAATTTAATTAAAAAAATGTTCAAATCACTCCAAAAGCATGTTAATGGTTGTAAATCAATAGAGAAGTTTATTCCATTTTTTTTAAAAAAAACATAAATAGAAACAAACTAATTAAAAAATATTTTCTTGTCTTAAAATAAATACTTGTTTTATTCTATCAACCCAAAATTAACATCTTCAAAATTTTAACAGTAACACTATTATTCATAGATCTATATAATATTTTTTTTATTTTAAAATATGTTGTTTATTAAAATCTACTCATTAAAAAATAAATAAATTGTAAGTGAAGAATTACAAAAATCTCCCAAAAAATCAGAGATTAAAAGTAAACAATCATATCCATTAAAAAAAATATAAATAGACAAATAATTGATTTTTTTTTGTAATATTCTAATTTATATTTTTTTATTTTAAAATGTTGTTTATTAAAATCTACTCATTAAAAAATAAATAAATTGTAAGTGAAGAATTACAAAAATCTCCCAAAAAATCAGAGATTAAAAATAAACAATCATATCCATTAAAAAAATATAAATAAACAAATAATTGATTTTTTTTGTAATATTCTAATTTATTACTCAAAAAATCACTTTTTTCTAAAACTTAAATAGTGAAATTCTATTTAGTACTCCTACATATATGTGATATTTTTTTAATCGAAAAATACTTTATATAATAAAATAAAATCAATCAAAAAATCAACTGATAATTTTTAAAAATTATTTTTGTATTATAGTTTCATATTTTATATATATATACAAATATGAAACTATAATGCAATACCGTACTAATTTCATAATAAAATTTCAAACAAAGCTACTTATTAAAACTGAATCTTGATTTAAACATAAAACATACAAATTATAACGTATAAATGAATGTCACTAAATATGCATGTTTCTATGTAATTTGAAAACATTACGATAATTAAACAATGTAGAATAATTACTGTTCCGAGTACATTATATAGCGATGTTATTTTCCAGTAAGTTATTAATTTCGCAGCATTTACTAAAACAGTCTTTAAATTCACAGTTAAAATTAATTAAACTATAATAAATAGAAAATATTATAACTATTTTAAAGCTGCTACCACTATCAGCTGATATTAATCTCTTATACACGAACATCGTAAGTTTATAATAGCTAGTGTTTTTTGAATAACACACCATGCTATCTGATGTATTTAAATAGAACAAGATTGTGCAGTGGTTTCGAATCTAGGTCACGAGAGAGTCCTGAAAATACGGATTTTCTAATATAAATTCCAAGGAAAAAACAGACTATTGTTTTATTTGTATCATTTGAAATGTACTTTTATTAAGTAATTACATTAACATTATATATTTATATACAAATTAATATTTTATACGAACAGATTAATGGCCATTTTTGATGAATCATAGTTGAGTATTTTCGGACAAGAACATTTATTAAAGTTAACTAATCATAATTGTAAAATACAAGTGGAAATAATTGAATATACACATAGGCATACTAAATTATACTTAGTTATGGTCATCTAGTCATTTTTCATAGATAAGTACGAAATAAAACTCATTAGGATTATTACAAAAAATTACTGATATTTTACAGACAGCTATATTTTTTTTGATTTTTGTAATTAATTATTTAAGATTCTATTGACAGGCATTACAAAAGACTACATGATAAAGATTTTTTTTATAAAGACTGAATTAAATTATCGAAAGAAAGAAGAGATCGTTTGAAAACAGCATTTGAAGAACGACAACGAAATATTTAAACAGATGTTAAAGTTTTCCAATTAACAGAATTTTTCAAACATCAATTAATTATTTATGCATTTTATATCACTTGCATTCTAGAAGTTCAATTTATTTATTTTGTTTAATTTCGTTTCATATTTATAGATTATTAAATTCATGGTTATTTTTCATATAGTTGTTATTTTTATCGTTCTTGGAAATTTTAAAATTACGAATAATATTAAATAATAAATTCTTAAGATGCAATAAACAATATATGTTTTTATATAAACGACCAGTTTGAATGAATTTAATTAAAAAATAAGTAAACAATTTTAAATGACGTATAAATGGATACATTTTTCCCATTAATTGTACATTTAATTATAAATAAATTATATAAAATTGCAGTTATATATATATATATATATATATATATATATATATATATATTTATATATATATATATATACCATATTGGTATTTGGTCATTTTAATATTAAATATTTCCATACGAAATTAATAATTATAAATAAATTTATATATGTAATTACACTATTTACGAAAAATAATATTTGCGGTTTGTGAATGCAAAATAAAAATTGTAAATAATACATTTTCAAATAAATCTACTATTGTTTCACTAAAATTAACATTTTTATATTTTTTGTAAATAATATTGATATTATTTGTAAACACTATTTTCACATGGTATTTTTAGTAGCGAGAAAAAATTTAATTCGGATGGTCTTAAGTACTACTGGTATGAATTAAAAAGAAAAAAGTCATGCCACGATGCACTTAGTCACCTAATGTATGGTTTTTAAAAATATGATCAACAAAAATAAACACAACTAAATTTCAAAATATGGTTCATGAATTTATTATTTTATTGAAATTTTGGAAGTAGATGAAATTGTTTTTTAAGAAAATAACATCCACATTAACGTTATACAATCTACAAAAAATGGATACATGATTTTTGGAATCAAAATCCTCGATCTTCTAACTTAAGTCAACATTTAAATCCAACTGAGAATTTGTAAGACATTCTAGTAAAAGATTTTTATGATCAGAAAAGGAGAAAATAAATCTACTGCAAACAGTTAAAGCAAGGATATTGTGTTTATGGAATTATATCAAAAATAATACATTATTGCATTTAGTTAATAGTTTTCAAAAAAATGATTGAGGTTATTAAAAATAGTTTCATAAGAAGAGTTTCTTAAGAGGTTCTATTTATTATTGAACTTTATTTTGTTAAAAAAATAAACCTACACTTATTTACAAGTTTTAATGTTTTTTAATTAATTAAAACAACGCCATATTTTCAATCATTTAATTGATAAATTGTTGATTTTATTGAATATAAAAAAAATAGTTTGATATAAATCAATGAAAAATAGCTCAGTGAAAATATTTTTTTTTAATTTTTCATTTTTCACAACACTATATATATATATATATATATATATAAATGTATGATAGAATGTTTTTAGGTTAGATAGAAATTTCGATGGAAATTCAATTTAAAGTTCTATCACGTTTAAAAAAACACATATATTTTATTACAAAAAAACATACAAAAGATCTCAACCAACTTTTTGGTAACTATTTTATTGGATTGGTAAAAAGATAAGCATATTTTAAATAAATAATATTTGATGTTGAATTCTGAAATCAAAATGAACTATTTTATAAAAATAACTGTCACAAAAATATCTGCCGAATCACTATGAAAGAAATAAGAGTATTAGAAAAGAGAAACCCCGAATAAAACATACAAAAGAACTAAATGATTATTATTAATGTTATATAATCCTCTTCTTGACATATTCTCCACGCTATATTATCGTTTATATACAAAGAAAATAAAAAACTTGATTCATGTGACAGTATGTCAAATAAATAATGCCTATAGTGTCAGAAAAATGTTATCGATGTAACCAAGAAAAAAGTACTTGTGTAAAGAGTCTTATATTATTTTTCTTTTCCCTTATTCATACATTTTACGATATTATATCAACCTTTTATAAACAAGATTAGTATGGATTACAGTATTTTCTCAGATTTTATATATTCAGATTTTTCCTTTCTCTACTATCATTGATACGCCGAGATGTAATATAGTTAAGAACGCGGCCAATTAAAACGTTCTTATGATATTCATTCATCATGTCGAATAATCGTTATCGAGTTGAAAATTTTAAATAGTTAGCGGGAGATTAATATTTTCATATTAATGTTCGTCCATGAATGTGTACAACTTTGAACATATAAATTACTGTATTGTTTCCGAAGTCTCGATGAGCGTTATTACGTTCGCAAGTTCTGTCGCATATGTTTTTCATAACAATACCTAACTAAAGCTTTAAATCTTCCTTCTGTACGCTACTGCGAGTTGAACTGTCTCCATGAGCTTAATACTCTATTCAATGGCATGAATTGTTTATAGGACGTATGACAAAGTGGAAAATCTTTAGTTTTGATATGTATCAGTTGATTAAAAGTTGAATGTAGACACAAACTCGCTATGCGTGAGATACTTCAATATTTTTTTTTATTAAATTTTTATGAAGAATAAACACACACATACATTCACATATATAAATATACATACATATTATATATATATATATATATATATATATGCGTGTGTTTGAAAAAAGAAATACTAGTTACATGCAAAAATAAAAAAATCTTATTAAGTAACTACGATATGTTGTTCACTGTTTTTAAATTCCATTTCATTCTTAATAGCTTTGGTTATTCTTATAAAGAATTTTCCAATAAGCGCTTCGAAAGTTTAAATGGAGATAAAAGAAAAAGTATTTAATTAATTATTTATTTTTTATTTTAACCATATTCTATGGCATTAATTAAGGAACATAATTTCACTCTTACAATCACTCTTTCACATAATTGTAGTCTAATTTCATGAATTACACGTTCAATGTTTATTTTTAATGCTTTTATTGTTTGTGGTTTATCAGCATAAATCAAAGATTTCACATAACCCCACAGAACATAATCCAATGGAGTTAGATCATATGATCTTGGTAGCCAATTGATGGGTCCATTTTGTGAAATAACTGATTCAATTAACTTTTGTGTCAATAAGTTTATTGAAGTTTTTTACAATTTCTAAGCAATGTTGAAGTGTTAAACGTTCCATGATAATTTGTCAAACTATACTGAGTTGAAATGTCAAAATGGGCTTCAAAAAATTAAAACATGGCTGCCACCAGTTGTCAAAATTCTGTTATTCTTATTGGAAAATCCTATATATAGAAGTAATTGAATTACTTTAATGTAAACTTATAAAAAAACATATAACTAATGATTACACAAAAGAAATATTACAAAATTAAAAAAATATTCTATTGTTAAATTTACATCGAAAATACAATTGTGATTTCTTTAATAATATTTATTAACATAAAACATATTTTTAGTTATCATACAGTCACACAATCAAACATGTGTTGATATATAAATGAGAGTAGGTATGAGAGTGATTATTTTATTATTGTCAAAAGAATCAACCAGATTTTAAAACCAATTATAATGAGTTCAAATGTAATTTTGTTTATAAAAATTAACCGAAACTTTGAACAAAAAAAAAATATAAATGAGATTAAATTTTAAAGATTTATGTATGTATATAACTAAAGTATGTATGTATGTTATCATCAATAAAAGCCTATATCAGCCCATTGCTGGGCGAGAGTCTAATAGAATTTTCCCAAAATTCTTCCATTATTTCCTGCCATCCACTAATTTTACCAACCCTCATCTTTACATTACTATACAATATCCTTGCATCGTAGAAAAAATCTCTTCCTGGGTCTGTTTTTGTCTCTTGTTCGTCACTCAATAATGACTATTATTCACCTATTGTTTTATTTTCTTGCTTACATATCCTGTTCATTACCATTTGATCGATTTTTTTTTATTCTATCAATTACCCTTGTTTATTCTTGCATCCATTTACAGATTTTTCGATCATATTTAGAATTTTCTAACAATATCCTTTCTATGTTTTGATGGGTTATAAAAAGTACTTGTTCGGTGGCCAAGTTTCTGATCTATAAGTATATGGTGTTTTTTAAACGTGATAGAATTTTAAATTGAATCTCTACCGAAAGTTTTATCTTACCTAAAAAAAACAACTCTTTCATATCTTTTTATATACATACAAACACACATGTATATATATAAAGGATATTTTTATCATATCGGCTAAAAAAATGTACTAGAAGGAAACAACCCGTTCGAAACAACATTCAGGATTTAAAATCTGTAATTATTAAAGAATATGACTTTATATTGCTAGAAAATTTTGTGAAAAATTTGTGAAATCATTCAAAAATTCTCAAACTGTAATTAAAAGTAGAAGAAAAATACCCTTAATTAAAAAAAATTTAAATGTTTATTTGGATCGAATTTTATTTATTTTCTTGTACTAACTCTAATGATCTACTATTAGTAATAATTTGAAAATTTGATTTTTCTTCATTTTTTTAAAATTCCAGTATAATTTTTAATTTTCTTAATTTTTCTTTATTTAAGTGCTTTTAAATAAAAGAGTCTTATTTTATAGGTAATTTTTTTTTAGATTTTGTTTAAATTAGATTTTTTAAATTGGACTGTTTTTCGAACGCAATCTCCCGCATGACACGCGGTGATTAACCACTGTACTATGCGTATATATATATATATATATATATATATATATATATATATATATATATATATAGAGAGAGAGAGAGAGAGAGAGAGAGAGACTATATAACAAAATGTATAAAAACATTTAAAAAAATGAATAATATTTATTTAAGAAATTTTTTTTATAAAATAATTATCAGCACAAGTCATAAATATTTTTGAAACATTTATAACTATAGAAAATAAAAATAGAAATATAATTGGATTTCTTTAACGACCCTTTTTGTAACAAAGTACAGTCAATATATAATTCTTGTTATATTCAACATGCACGTATTCGATATCTGCTTTCCACAAAACACGTACAATTAAAAGTTCTTGAAAATAAATTATCAATATGAATATTATATAGCGTAACTAACTTTTCTTACATGGAACATGATACACCGAATATGACATGAAGATTTTAATAATATAACGCTGAATAATCTGCTTCACAACGTATGCGATTAATTTACATACCGCTCGTAAACAAGTTCGGTGAATCATTTAATTAAAAATATTTGTTAAATTTTTTTAAACGGAAATGTAATTATTTTGTTTAATTGTCTTGTTTGAGCAATAATAAATATTTCTCGATAATATCAACTCGTTTGTATTTTATTACCATAAAAATTAAAAAATGTTGTTTAATGATATTCTGCACAAATTTATTAAAATGAATTTATTTAATGGATCTGAATAGAATTTTTAGATACAAAAATATTATCAGATTTTAGATCAAAATTTTTATATATGAACCTAATTTAAAACATACTTGTACGGTTTATATTTTACATATAAAATATTCAATCTAGTATAATTAATGACTATTTAATGATCACTTTTTATATTTCATTCATACCATACTATAATTAAATTCTGGTTTATAAGACGTAATGAAAAGAAAGATCCAACAAAAAGGATATACAAGATATAATTGAATCATTTAAAGGAGTATTTAGAAAACGTGTGGGATGAAATTTCTATTTTTAAAACACGTAACACCAAAATAAACTTGAAAATCCTCTCTTTATTGTAAGTAATCTTTTCAAACTTTACAGATCAAATGAATGAGAAAATAACTTGAGTGTATTTTATAGAAGACGCAGTTGCAGTTGAATGCTAGTACAGACCAGTTTATTAGAGAAAAAAGGATCATTACTTTTTTGAAGTTTTTAAATGAAATTGTTCGAAGTAAAATGCAGTATTTTTAGTCAATAAAAATGTAATTTAGAGTACAAAAAGTATACCTGTATATAAATACCTAGTAAAATCGAATTATTTTATTGAGATATCTCGGTATATAAATCGAAAACAATATTTAATTTAAATTGATATATTACGAAGATGAATGAAATCGAATTGTTCCATATCAAGATCTTGGTTTGATAATAAATGTGTTTGTGGTTAAACACGAGTGTTCAATATATATAATTTTCATACAAAGAGTATTTTTGTCAATATTTATCGAATTTCTATCTTAATACACTTTAAATCTTTCTATTTTTTAAAAATAGTGCTCCGCCTCTGGATTAATGTGAAAATTTTATGAAATATTAAAATTAACAAAAAATGGAAAAAATAAATTTCCAAGCAGACTTTTTTAAAATATAATTTCAACCATTCAAAATATTTCAATAAAATCATATAATACATGGATGTTTATTTTAAGAATTAAAATTTGGATCTAATGCTCCTGAAATTGTAAAAAAATTGTACCGAATTTAAAAAAGGGATAGTTACATTAAGAACGAGGAAGGTGATTAAAAAGTTTGCTTCAAGAGATGAATCATTTGAAGAGTAAGCCAAATAAGACAGAACATTAAATGTATATGTCGATGAATTATAGACAATAATCAAAACTGATTGGAATTTACCATGTTAATAGCTTGCTGAAGACGAAATAATATGGAATCATCTAAATAAAATAGAAAAGAGGAGGAAGTTAAGTAAATGGGTACTGCTTTAACTCCCAAAAAACAATTACAGAATTTTAACATTGGAGCATCTCTTATTTTACGCGAAAGAATCAAAATTCTTGAATAAAATTTTGACCTGTGTCAAAAAATAGATTTTTTATTCCAACTACAGAAGTAGTTACTATTGACTATCATCAAATTATCCTTTGCCACAAACACCTAAAGCAAAATTAACTCCAAGAAAATTCTTCTTTCTGTTTGATGGACTTCAAAAGGATTTATTCTTTATGAATATCTATAAGTAGGTCAAACACCTACAGTGAAAAGCTACAAAGAGTGCATAATGTATTACAATAAAAACAAGCGCTGAAAATTTGCCAAACAGTTTTCTTTTGGAAGAAAATGCTCGGCTGTTATGACAAAAGAAAAAATAATGAATTTAGGATGGAAAATTCTCTATGTTATATTCACCGGATATAAAATCATTGAATTTTTATTTATTTTTGTCTCTAAATCACCATATACGTGGCAAGGAATTTATTAATAAAAGCAATAAAGGAAAAAGGATATTAATTATTTGAAAATAAAAAAATCAATATTATAAAAATTAAATTTAATTATCATCTCAATGGGAACAGATACTTCAATGTGAAGGTAAATATTTTGAATAATAAATTTATTTTACGTAAAAAATAAGTTTTTATTTCAATTTCAAAAGTTGTTTGTTATATAATATAATATTATAATTAATTTTTTTGAAAAATAATTCCATATATAGAAAGGATTCCAATTAATTTCGTTCACTTTTAAACTAAGGTTGTTTTTAAATTAATAATTAAAAAAAATTAATACAAAGAATTATTTTCTCAATTGCGAGACGAAATCGAAAAAGAAAGGAAATAAATTTATTAAAAATGAGAAAAAATGACCTTGTTTAAAATACAATAATTCTGTGACGTACTAGGTTCTATAAAACATTAATCTGCCTTATAATATAAGCATAGCCTGATTCAGAGAATTGGTATCTGAGTGAGCTAACAATTTTTTTATTACTTTTTTCCTCCTTTATTTCTTAAACATGATTAAGAAATCAGAGTCATGATTATTGGAAGTAAATTGAAATTCATGTCAATAATATTTATTAATAATGAGTTTTATTTGAAATTACAATTAAAATAAAATAAAAAAAATAATTACTTCTAAATAAGATGATATTTTTAATATACGAGGGTCGTTTGATAAGTATGGTAAATTTATATATTATTTAATTTAATTGATTAATTAATTTAGTTAAATTTTTCAATTTAGTTTTTCTTAGTTTTTACCATACTTATCAAACGACCCTTGTAATAACGTAAATTTATTTTTATCATAAAAATTTAACTATATATATTTTATCAAATAATAACTACAAAGAAAGTATGTAGAGTGGATTTTTAATAAATTATGTGTTAGGTTATTTTATGAAAATCAATATATATATATATATATATAAACACATAATGCTCTTACGAAATATCAATACTTTTATAAAAGCTCATTTTTTACAGGTGTTGAAAATAAATGTGTACTCATATACATATTTCCTTTTCATTTATTTTATATATAAAAAAAATCTTCATTTATACAAAAAAAGATTTATATATACAACTTTTGCAATATTCATAGTTATAAATTTTAAATGAATAAACTTTTATTATAATAATATAAAGTGGCAATTAATTTTTAATGAAACAAACAAAAAGTTCGCAAGGAATATTATAAAGGAACGGCTTGAAATTTCGCCACAGAATAGAAAGAATTTTTATCAAAGACCGTTTGAAATTATAGTTATATATTCATTGAAAAAGAAACTGAATAGAAATCAATTAATGAGAACTAATTGAAATTGAAATGAAAGAACACATTTAGTTTGGAATTATTTAATGTTATATATATATATATATATATATATATATATATATATATTTATGTGTGTGTGTGTGTGTACTGATTATAGAGTACAATAGAGATCGTTAACATTTTCTTTTCGAATAACAAAATACAGGGTAACGTTCAGTGTAAAATTGAAAAAAAAAACATTCAGTGAAATGTGCTTTGTGTTTTTCGAAGCGAGTATAAAACGTTAAGTATTATTATTTTTTCTCTGTCAATCGTCGAGATCAAAGTTGTACAATCTTACATGTTGAGAAATTCAATCATTTGAATACAAGATTTTAGTATTATATATATATATATATATATATTTTCTTACACACACACACACACATATGTTTATATACATATAAACATACACATAAAAAATTATGAATATATTTTGGATGCAAGAAAAAGAATAAAACTTGGTTAAGAATTAAAACAAATACAAAATCATAGTAAAATTAATATTGAAATTCTAATATTTATACCTTATAAACATGTTGAAATCAATTATATGAATTAATATATAATTTTAAATAAAACAAACAATTATTGATTTATTTGAAGAAATGAAAACGTACTAATAATAAATATAAAAAGATTTTTTCCTCATAACTATGTTT
This sequence comes from Neoneuromus ignobilis, assembly GCA_029203775.1. Classification (NCBI taxonomy): domain Eukaryota; kingdom Metazoa; phylum Arthropoda; class Insecta; order Megaloptera; family Corydalidae; genus Neoneuromus; species Neoneuromus ignobilis. Next base: position 9,128,917 of record CP092087.1, on the reverse strand, counting down.
AAATTAATAACATATTAATATATATATATATATATATATATATATATATATATAAATAATAAAAATATATTACAACTGTTTTGAGCTATTGAAAATATATTACTTGTAGATAAAAATTTTGTAGATTTTTACACAATTTTTTTGCAGAAGAAACGTTAATGACACATTTGACTTGACAATATCTGACAAAAAATATTAAAATAAATTCATTTCAATAGACGTTTAATTTCTTTACGACATTAAAGCTCCTTAATAGTCAGTGAAAAATATGTTAGACATATTTATTTAAAATTTAATTCCGTAGAAACAGCGTCAATAACAAATTTGTCCGATCACACGATTCAATAGAATCTGACAAAACAATGTTAAAAATAACTTTATTTCAACAGATCTGTTATTTTCTTTATGAAAATCTTATATTTAACATGTTTTTTGTATCAGTAAAAAACATGTTAAATATATACGTTTACAATACTAAAAAATATAATTTTATATCATGTATGAATGTAAAATAAAATATTATTATTGATAAAATTATGATTTTAGTTTCTATATAGAAAAAATATTTTTTTAATAACTCAAATTCGCTAGACGAACCCCGAATTCACATCTATTTAACAATGTAAATACGTTATGAAAAATAAAACGTTTAGAAAGCTATCATAATAATGCTTTTGTGTTAATGATGTTTATTACATATATATATATATATATATATATATATATATATATATATATATATATATACACACATAGGGTGTCCCATCAGGAAAGCACACTCACCATCGCTCAAAAAAAAAACATCGTTCACTCAAAAGAAATGCGTTTTATTTAAAAATTTTGCACGCTCCTCAAGAGATTCTCTCTCCCTCTCTCTCTCTCTCTCTCTCTCTCTCTCTATATATATATATATATATATATATATATATATATATATATGATTCATAATAGTATTTTAATAGAATTTATTTTATGAATTTAATTATATTGCTATTATGTCTGTCTAAAAATCTATCCTTTTTCAATTTTTGTTTATTTTAATATTTCACAAAATTTAAATTTGATGATTCTCAGAAAACTTTGGGAAAGTTAGGAAACGAAATATTCATATAAACTCGAAAGTAAAGATGGAGCAACATTTTTTTTTAATAAAAGATAATTGTAACCAAATATAATTTGGTGGAGTAATTTAAATAGTTGGATATTTTTAATTTTCTAAATTTTTAATATTATAAAAAAATAATATATTGTAATTCAATTAACTACATATACTGGATCAAACATATTAATTTTAATTATATAAAGAATTAATGTACAATATATATATATATATATATATATATATATATATATATATATATATATATATATATAGTGACCCAAATGAGATTGAAGGATATAAACCAAAACTGAAGATTCCATCTTTCAGTTTTATTTGGGCTACTTAAAATAAAATATTTTTATCAATTATTAGAAACTCTGATACGAAGGTACACACACATATACATATATGCAAGCATATATATATATATATATATATATATATATACACTACAGTAATTTTTACAGAAAACGAACTGGGATTTCATTACATCCAGCACCTGAACGAAAAACGTTAAGTTCATTCTGCTATACACCTGCGAATTGTGGTTGTAGTCAAAAAAGTGACAGTTCAATTAGAAATAATCGTAAATCGTGGTTACTGTCTCATTTTCAAAATTCACTGACCTGGAGTTATTTCATATTAACATTTTTAACAGTGAATGTAATAAAATATACTATGAGAATGTTTCGTTTCAACTTCTCAAACGAAAATGATTCGAGAACTTTTTTGATAGTATATAAATATTTTCAGTAAAATTATACAATAATAATTATTTATTTACTGCATGTATACCTTAAAATAACTTGAAATAGGAGATAAACTAAAAAAGTAAATAAGTAGAAATAAAAAAACAACTTGTCTGATACTCTGAATGTTTTGAAAAAAATATAAATATTTGTATTATTTCTAGAATATCTTTTTTGATATTTAAAATGAAAATGAATGTTTTATAAGTGTAATATTTTTTAATAATCAGTTATTAGAAATAAAAGAGATGATAGATACTAAACAAATTGATATTTAGAAAAAAAGTGTAAAATGTAATAAAAATAAGTGATTTTAATGACTGAAATAAAATTTAAAGTTCTTGAAAATAAAAAATTATTTCATTAAAAAATATGTATACACAAAATAAATTCTTTTAGATATAAAAAAACGAACGAAACTTAACGCAATCTTTAATACTTTGACAAAAAATATAACACTTTCTCAAAATTCAATAAACTAGACATATGTGTTTTTTCCTTACACAATCAACTTACACAAATGTTAAACCTTATGTTTTAGTTGTACGAGCGCGAGCTGCGACACTTTCAGTTTTTTTAAAGACAAATATTCTGCACATCATCACAAGCTGTCGCCAGTATTATAAGAGGTTCTGCCGTCAGCTACAGCGCCATCATAATCTGCAATTCTAATCTAAAAATAACGAAATTCCATCACAAAAGATCTGCGCAGGAAGCAACGTGAGACAACGGCACGAGGCAACCAGTCAAAGCTCTAACAGCAGGAGAGCACATTCGGCAAATTACATTGTTATAAGAGTCTCCTTACGACTTCTCCGTCCGTCCGTACGAACTGGTGCTGTGTATTTATGCGACAGCGTTTTACATTTACATAAGAGGCCGCCTGTTGGATCGCCATCTCCCGACGTACTTGAGTCGTAACTATCAGCTGTTATTGAGCGTGTTATGGCGAAGAGACGGAGAGTATTATGTATTTTGTCCAGAGACGATACGAACAATCAGCATGGGGAAGTTACGGTCGAACTTCGTACCAGTAATTGAAAAAACTTGACCTACTTTACTGATAATTATTGTACAGACATCATAACGTATTGAAACTTTACTATCTAATAAACGAAATATGATTTGAAATTCAATTTTAAAAGTCATTTAAATACGGGTAATGAATAGAAGGTCGAACTTAATTGTTACTCTGTAGAATTAATATCTTTTTGTAAAACAGAATGGAACATATCAAGAAAATTAACTGACCTGATTATTTTTCTCATAGAGGGTAGCTAAAAATAGACTAAAGGGTTTAAACGTACATTTACTTGCTTATTATTATTTACTATTTCTTATTATCCTTCAGTCTCAATTAAGTCACATAATTAATTGTAATTATTTGATTATAGGGTTTTCCAATAAACAATTCAGAAGTTTAAATGTATTAATTAATATTAATGTAAAACAAAAAGTATTTAATTAATTAGTTTTTTTAAGTATACTCTATGGCATTAATTAAGGAACACAATTTCACTCATATGACCACCACGACTTCGCCTGAAATAGTGTATTCGTTTTGTCCAATTTTAGCCACTCTTTCACATAATTGTGGTCCAATTTCAAGAATTACAAGTTCAATGTTTATTTTTATTGTTTCTGTTGTGTATGGTTTATCAGCATAAACCAATGATTTCACATAATCTTACAGAAAATAATCCAATGGAATTAGATCACATGATCTTGGTGGCCAATTGATGGGTCCATTTCGTGAAATAATCGACTCAATAAACTCTTGTTTTAATAAATCTATTGAAGTTTTTACAATTTTTAAGCGTTGTTGAAGTGTTAAATATTCCATGATAATTTACCAAACTATTCTGAGTTGAAATATGAAAATGAATTAAAAAAAATCAAACATGGCTGCCACTAGCTGTCAAAGTTCTGACATTCTTATTGGAAAAGAAATCCCTATATAACAAATATAAATACTTTAAGAATTTTTTTGAGAAAAAAATATTAGAAAGAAATTTTAACAAAATATTATTTTATATTAAAAATATGTTTTTTAAGACATTGAAGCATCCATGTAGAACAAAAACAGATAAAGAAAGTACAATAGCAAAAAATATTCTTATGTACAAGTATTGACTTGAATTAGACGAATGAACATTTAATTTTTATTGCTTTGCTTTCCAAATTTTCAACTTTAACTCTTAACGATCGATCTTATTTATAATATACCCCTACAAGACACAAGAATATTGGTTAAATTTAGAAAAAAACATTCGTGATAATAAAAACAGAAACAATACTAAAAAAGTGATTTATTTATGTGCAATTTTGTCTTAATTTTTTATACTAAAAGTGTGATGGCTACTAAGTGTGGTCTTTTGACATTTAAGGATTAATTTTACAAAATAAAATAGGCACGTTTTTCAAATAGAAATAAATAAAAAAATATTCCAAATAAATTATATTATTAAAAAGTTCAATATCTTGTTCAGATATTGTTAATTAAAAAATTAATTATTTTCAGTAAATAAAGTACTCAGTCAAGCTTATATTTGTGTTTTATTTAAAAGAAACATGTGTATAGTTTCTTTTTGATAAAACACAAATCTAGGCGTCACATTTGGATGACCTTATATTATTATGTATCCATATTTTAGCAGTCACAGAATATACAGAATGGTCAAAATGAGATTAAAGATTTAGAGTTACATTTACATATTAGGAGGACACATAAGTCATATCGTTTTTTTAGTGTCAAACTGAACTCGAAGAATATTTTACTTCAAAATCACCCTCATTTTATAAAAAGGGAATTTTGTAAAATGGTATTACTTATTGGTACACCTAATATTCTATCATTTAGTATCATTTGAATCATCTATCTATCTATCTATCTATATATATATATATATATATATATATATATATATATATATATATTGAGAAGGGGGCTCTATTCATGATGCATTAATTGGTATTTGGGCATATGTGTCAATATACAATATATACAGAAAGAGTATTTTGATGTTTTTCCGGAAATGTGAGTAAAGAGAGTACGATTTGTATATTGAAACGTGCAGACTGAGTAAAAAGAAAAACAAACAGGTCAAGATGGTCGTTTAACGGTTATTTGATATAAATTCGTTAAGCGGCGACAGTCTCACAGTTTCATTTATGGACAATACATGCATTTTGCTTTGTGCTTCAACTAGAAGTTAGTGTTATTGCTGAATAAACAACTGTTTGAAACGAGTCGCGCAATTTTAAATGTGTTCCGCAAATGGGGTCGAATCGGTAAATATTCAACTGACTTTTATACGCTGAATGTTCATGGAATTCGAAATAAAATTCGTATTATATGGATGTGAAAATGTATAAACGCATGGCCTATTTGTATGAAGTTTTCTCTGTTATACTAATATGTTTTATTTAAGGTTCAATTTCTTTTGTACATATGGTGCACATGACAATAACGTGAAAACAATAAACTTGGGGCATAAACGTAAAATATATAAACATATGGCAACCAGTGTTGGTAATAAATTGATCCGAGGAAATAACAAAGCACGTTTTATATTTTATTTTACTTTCTCTGCGTTCACACAACACTCGAGTTCGCTTAATTGATTACGAAAATATATTTACACTCTTTTTTCCAATCGACGCAAACAATTCCATAGGACCTTTATTTATTTTCGAAGACTACAAAAAACTTTTTTTTAGCAAGAAAATGAAATTAAAAAAAATTAAATTTACAAATATATTTTCGAATAACAACAATATAAATTGTTGTATATATATTTAGTCAACAATAGGAAAAAAAATTCAAATAAAATCAATAAAAATTAATAATTGATATTTGTATAAAATATGTATATACATAAATAATTCAGGTAGAAATTTTCGTATATAAAACGAATTATTTTGATTATTTAGAAGTAAGCTTATTAAATCTATGTAATGTGATATTGTATAAATAATTAAATTCAATATATATAATTACAAAGTTTAAGCTTTTCAATAAATACGGATATAAACGACGATTGAGTGGATTAGATTTTATATAAATTCTCGATAATCTATAAACTGTATGACAAATATAAACAATTCCCATATATATTCACAGCTTTGAATGAATAATCAGTGTTTTAGGGTCAATGTTATACAATACAGCGTTAGTTCCTATTTGTATAATTAAGCGGATTTTAAATAAGAGTACATAATTCGTTTATAAAAGACGACTTTCGGCCACGTAATGTCATAAAATTAAATTAATTTTATCTGTACAAAGTAAACAAATTAAAATGCGTACGAAAAGTGAGTGCGAGACTTTCGACAGAATTTGAAACAGGATTCGTAGCAACCCTTTTCTTAAACTTGCACGACAGAACTGACATCCAATTAACAAAAAGATTCGCGACACAGACGAGAAGACAGAACTTTGTTGAAAATAAACGTAAATGGAAAACAATAGCCTTAGGTAAACGTATATAGTAGGGAAAAAGGTACGACTTTTGTATCGAATCGAATAGATGGAATGGAAAATAACATTACGCATCATGTCAAAAGCTTTTATTAATCTCATTTAACTGTACCGAAGTCTGATTGAAATTCTATCTCGTATATTAAACCTCGGTAAATATTATTTAAAACTTCACATAAATAATACATACATACATATAATATATAGGATGTTTTTAAGCATAATAGAACTTTAAATTGAATCCCTATCAAAAATTCTATCTAACCTAAAAAAACACTTTTTATACATACATGTGTGTGTAATAGGGATTCAATTTAAAGTTCTATCACAATTCAAAAACACTTATAAATATATAAAGGTGGGCAAAATGGGATACACCATTCAAATATTTAAAAATATTTTTATTTTTTCAAAATAAAAGAAATCAATTAATATTGTTCATAAATTTCATTTATGTAAATTATTCATTTGGTAATTAAAGAGAATTTTTTTTTAAAAAGATAATAAATAATGTATTATATTTTCCTCGAAACATATATACAAAAATATTATCAATTCATATTTATTTTTATTAATAAAACGTTAAAAAAAAACCGTCCAATTAACATAGGCCGTCGTATTTTTCTCCTGTCTTTATGTCTCATATTTTATCATATGCATTAACTGCGTGAGTTTTGTAATATCAGTTGAAATTTATATGATTTTTACTGAACCGCTAAGAGCAATCGCTTGCCACTACATTAGCTCAAACGAATTATCGCAAACATAGGCTGTAGAATATTTGAAAAATATGAAAGTTTTCTTTGTTCTCGTTCAATTTATAGCATGTATGTGGATATGTTGATGTCGGTGAATTTGTCAGCTTAAATTTTGCTTTAAATGAATTGGAAGAAACAACTTGCTGAACATTAATTCGGTAAAATTTTTAGATGTAGAGAATTTTTAAACTGTTGAAAGTGCAAAAATTAAAATAACACAATTTCTCTTTTAATTAGAAATATAGGATGGTCTAAATGAGACTGAAAGATTTAGATATTTATTGACTTCCTTACTATCTTTCAGTCACATTTGAACCAGTCTATATTTATAACAATATCAAATAGAATTATTTCTTGTAAGAAATTTCTCTATAGAAAAAATATTTACTTTATTAATATCCTTATAGATAACAATAGATAAAAAAATTTATATACGAAGAAAAAAATCTTTAACAGGAAAATTCTATTCGATCTTGAATATAATATAATTTTAGAAATTTATAAAAATGATACAAAAAATATATACTTTATTATAATGAAATAATTAAATAAATAGTAAATGAAAATAAACTTTTGAATTTTTCGTTCATAAATTATTTATTTTTAATAAAACGAAAAAAAATAAACATTTTTGTATTTATAAAAAAAGGAACTAAATTATTGATTTGAAAGAAATAACGTGCTGAATATAAATTAGTTTAGTAAAATATTTATATGTATAGATATTTTTAAATTGTAAAAATGAAAAAAATCAAATAAAACATGATTGTATTTTAAATTATAAATTTGAGATGGTTCAAATGAGACTGAAGGGTTTAGTCTATATTTACTTTCCTACTATATTTTACTTTCGTTTGGATGCCTATATTTATAACAATATTAAAAAAAATATTTTTTATAATTAATTCCATTACAATAAAAAAATATTAATATATATATATATATAACAATAAATAAAAAAAAATGATATAGAAAGACAAAACTTTTTCTGACAAGGAAATTCTATTTGATACTGAATATATATGATTATATTTTTGGAATTTGATAGAATAGTACAAAAAAGGAAGTAAACTAATATAAAAAAATAATTAAATGAATAGTTAAGAAAAATAAAATTCTAATTTAGTTCTTAGTTTGATGTGAAGAGGTGATTTATTTTTAATGAAATGAAAATAGGCATTTCTCAAGTTTTAAATAATAATGTAATAAATAATAAAAATAAAATATTTTGTAAACAATTATCCCTTTTTAACAAAAATATTTTAAAAGTATATTTTTTACATTCATCAATAAATGTTTTTTATTTTACACAAATGAATTTTAACCCCAACACCACAATAATTTAAAATGTTCAATAATTACTTATTGTTCACTTATTATTTATAATTATATCGGCTGATGCATTTCGATGGCGAAGTCATCATCGTCAGAGCCTTTAGAATGGCGTCACTATCGAAATGCATCAGCCGATATAATTATTAAATTATTATATAATTATATTTATTTATAATTATAAATAATAAGTGAACAATAAGTGATTATTGAACACTTTAAATGAATGTGGTGTTGAGGTTAAAATTCATTTGTGTAAAGTGAATCAACCACAGTTCCAAAACAACAATTTTTTTTTATATTAAGTTTCAAAAAAATAATAAAATAAATAAATATGAAAATGCAAGAAAATTTAAATAGTTTAAATTATACAAAAAGAATTTTATTTCAGTATTAATAAAATTATTTTCAATTATTTATTAACATTATATAATTATTTTCTTGTCATACAAAATACATATTTAAAAAGCTATGAATTTTATTTAAACATAAATAAAAAGCAAAACTTGATAGAAAAAAAACAAATAACTAAAAAGGTGTAAATAAAATTAAAAATATACACCTGAAAATAATAACAATAATACTTCAAATTAAGATGTATGTAAAAAAATCTAAAAATATTTTAATGAGAAACTACAAATGAAATAATTAAAAAACGGATGGAAATAAAAATGTCGCAATTTCAACTTGGTTTATATATTGTTAGTAGTATATTAAGCTACTTTTATATTTTTATCTGTATGAATTATAAATTCAACTTAATTTTAGTTACAAATCCAACAATGTAATAAACATTTATATATATATATATATATATATATATATATATATATATATATATATATATACGTGTAAATAAAATAATGGAAATATACACAAAAGCAAAACGGTTGAGTTTTAATTTTATTTAGAATAGAAAATGCAATTTTCACATTAATATATATATATATATATATATATATATATATATATATATATATATATATATCTGTTATGTAAACGAATTTAATAAAACTTGCAGTTTGAATCAGGACAGTAACTATATAACAAATATTTTTAATCAAAACTGGATTATTGTTTTATATTACATTTTATAAAATTAAAACCGTTAGTGCGATACAAATAATTTATAGAGCACTACCGAGTTATTTTCATATTAAATAATAATACTATACACGACTACAATCAGAAATGAACTATCTTAGTAAATGCATTTTACCAGAGAAGGGCATTATTCGATTAAAAATGTGATTAAAAATTTAATCACAATTTCTTTGTCGTATAAATGATTAAAAATCAAATAATTAAATTTTCATTCAATTAATCATCCGACTAAAAAAATAATCAAGTCATTTTCGTTGTTTTTCAACTAAAAAAAATATTGGATGAAAATTTAATAGGTTAAAAAATATTAAAAAAACAGCTTAAATTTCAAGGTAAGTTTTTTCTCTTTTCTTCGGAAATTAATTTATTTGTTAAAAACAGAATTCATCTCATTTTACTGCCTCAAAGCTGGAATGAAAATTGTGAACGAAACTTTTATTTTTTAATTGCTTTATATATTATCCTGAAAATAGTTTAGAATTTATTAATAATCATTTAAAATTCAATTTTATTAAAATTACAAATTAAATTCCATCAAAAAATATTTGCAATTTTTTGAAAAATTTAATTTTTAAGTTTTAAATATTTTTTGTGACGATTTAATTAATATTGTATTTAACTAGTATTGTACAAATTGAATATTGAACTCAATCAGTTTATTAATTGCTTAAAACGACTGATGACTAAAAAATCAATTACAACTAACAATTAATTTATTTGTCATTAGTCTGATTGATTTAATCAATCGCTTGAAACGATCGACTAACAAATTAATCACAACTAACGATTAATTTTACACGACGAAAATTTTAGTCGTTGGTGGTCTCAATCGAATAATTTTTGCTCTTTTCTGGATACAAATAATTTATCAAACACTATCAAGTTATCTTCTCATTAAATCATACTAATTTACACGACTACGATCAGTAATTAAATTTCTTAGTAAATATATGAGATCATTTTTTAAAAATTGAATCTGAACAAGACAAAACATATATACATGGTGACAATAAATGTCAACTAATTATCCTGTTTATATACGTAAAGAAATCTTATACACTATACAGAATAGTACAATATTTCTGTGCATTATAAGTGTTATTTTTTCTGCGAAGGCATTTCAATGACATTTGGAATAGAGTACATATGTATAGATCAGTGACAAAAATGCAACGAAGTTCACTCAAGTACGAAATATGCACGCTTATTTGTCATATGTCATTAAAGACCTTGGACAAATATTATGTCCTATGATGCGACACACAACCTACACATACAGTTTATAATGTATGCATATACAAAAAATAACTCGTCTTTGTTTACATTTCATTCAACGGAGACATTTCAGTTTCTGTTTTTCTAACGTTGAACTCATTTTCATAATTAACGTACATTTATATATATATATATATATATATATATATATATATATATATATATATATATATATATATAAAGCTTCAAAAACATTAAATATGGCTTAGTGAAGTAAATATTTAACTTCATAATATATTTAACATTTGTTAAACACGTATTTTAACCACAATTTTCTATAAACATTTTTAAGTGATAATAAGTTTTTTATTTCGAATGTTTAAGAATGTGGTCGAGATCAAAGGCCATAAGACAATGATTTTTTAAAGATGACGTATTGGTGAATAATTTCGAATCATCTCAGGTATATCTTATACATCTTAAAAAACACTTATAACTACTTCGTGGAATTTTTTTGAGTCAGGTTTTGAAATTAAAAAATAATTATTCGTTTGTAATTTTTACAATTACAACGGTTTTATATATATATATATATATATATATATATATATATATATATATATATATATATATATATATATATATGTATGTATGTATGTGTGTGTGTGTGTGTGTGTGTTTTAAGCGTGATAGAATTTTAAATTGAATCCCTATGAAAGTTTTATCACACTTAAAAAAACATTTACATTAAACAGATTAGAGATAGAGTGTCATATAAAAACTATTATTAAATTAAAAATGAGTCATAATTTTAAAATTATGATGAAATTTTAATTAATTAACTTATATATATATATATATATATCAATGATATTTTATTTCGCTATAATATTAACATAGCATAATATTTAAATATATTAGGTTGATATTTTATTTCGCTATAATATTAACAAAGTATAATATTTAAATATATAAATATTTTTTTGTATGCTTATTTTTGGATTTTTTAATTATTTACCACTGGAAATTTTAAAACTAATTTTTAATTTTTAAAAATTTTCATAGGTTTGAAACAAATATTAATTTTCAATGAATTAAACGCTAAAATTATTTATTATTTCTAAATTAGGTCATCCCATTACTGGAAAATAGTTTAACACAGAGAATGATGTCTGAAGGGAGTTAGATTTAATATTTACAGCAAAATCAAAACATTTTATAGTCAGAATATTCAAAATTTAAGATTTAGATGAGAATTTGAGAATAATAATCAAAAATATATTTTAGATTCAAATTAAAATGTCAATTTTTTGTTTTATTTCAAATTTTTCTATCAAAAAATGTATTATTTTTGTAAGGACTAAATATGTATTTTGGAGAAAATTATATTCCCAATAATAAAATATTCCTAATATGTACTTCAATTTCAATGATACAAAATTATCATTTCGATATAAAAAAATAATCAGCCATTAGATAATCTTATGAGTTAGTTTTTAAAAAAATCAAGATTTTTTTACTAATATATACATATTATTTAATAAAGGATTACTTATTATCTACTGATTTTTTAGATTCATTTCTTATCAAACTTTTATCTCATTCAGAAAAAAATATGATGAAATAATTTAAATAATTATAGACTTTTGAAATTCCTGATATTAAAAGAATATTTTATAATCAATAAAATCAATGATAATATGATAGAAGGAAAGATTATCTGAATTCAACTCTAAATTTTTGTATGATTAATAATGACACATGTGATCTATTATTATTGTAATAAAAACTAAGATTTTTTTATTAGCATCGATAATATTGTACAAAATTTACCTCCAGTTGATTTAAATTTTAACGGTATATATTTATGCTGACTACTTTTTGTTAGGAAGTCCTGTTACTAATCTATACAAGAAAAACTGTTTATTTTTATAATATTTTAATAAAGACACAACAAGAAATTCCATTCACTCATTTTTTCCTACTAAAACTACATAACATTAAAAAATTATGACTGTTAATTATACCAATTTTTTTTATAAGCAAAAATCAGATTTAATATGTATGCAATGTTTTTGCATTTCCTAGAATTTATAACGAGAACAAGTTTAATTTCAATCGGATACTAAAACAGTAGTGATTTTTTTAAATGTAAATATATTCATTACAATTTATATAGAGTGGTCCAATTGAGATTGGATTTAGACATAATTATTTGGTTACTATTATTTACTACCCTTCAGTCTTATTTGAGCCTTTCTCTCTCTCTTTCTCTCTAAATATATACTATAAAAATAACCAATAGTTCTTTGATAGGATTTTTATTGTTTTTTAATATATATTTTTATTCCCACTATCATTTTTCTTCATAAAATTAAAATTGCATTAATAATCATGGAATTTAATATCATATTTTAAAAAATAATTTGAAATTCAATTACATTTATTATTTTTTACTAAAATACAAATTGAATGATTACTTTTTAGAATTTTAAAACCATGAATCATATTTCACACAAATGAATTATCAAGATATTTGAAAAATGTTTATTAATTATTAATTATTCACTTTATTTATGTATAATCTGATGTGTATTTCGATGACTATGTCATAATCATGATTAAAACGCGCCGATAATAATGTTATTACCATTTCAGAAATTATTTGAAAATTAATAAAACACCCAATATTTTTTCTACAAAAATATAAATTGAATTATTACTTTTTACAATATTTAAATCGTAAACCACATTGTTGAAATAATAAACGTTTCGTGATAATTTGTCCTACTAAAATCAGATGAAATGTTAAAATGAGCTTTAAAAAAAGTTCAAACATGGCTGCCACCAGCTGTCAAAGTTCTGACATTCTTATTGAAAAACGTTATTTACTTATATCAAAATGTAATTACCAAATATAGTCAAGAATTATACAAAAAATAAATTAACATTTTAAATATATTTATTTTAAATGGTGATTTACACGCAGCACTGAACATATTAATTAAATGTATTCTTATACTAAAGAGACTGAAGGATAGTAGACAATAATAAATGATAATAGGAATTAAATGAATGTATAAACTCTTCGGTTTTATTTAAATCACTCTGTATAAGAACTATAATATTAATTAATGGTATTTTTGAATCATATAGAAAAAAATCTTAGTATTATAAAAGTATAATTTTTAATTTGCAACTAAATTTAATTTGAGTTATTTGGAAAGCAAAATAAGTAAATTTTATTCCTATTTTATACATAAATATTTTTCTATGAAATAAGTTTTAATTATTTATACATTGATCAAAAAGAATAAATAGGATATAAAAATTAATTAGAAAAATGTCTACTTAATTAATTTTTCTTTAATTAATGTTTTATGTTAAACAACATTTTTATAAAATTGAGTTTATAAAAGTAGAAATGATACAATTTATTAAATTATTCACACATTTTATACATTAAAATTTATAACCTACGGTGACGTAAATGCTCTCTTTTTAATTTTATTTATATGTACATAATTGTTATGGTAATTTCCTTCAATACTGTCATTAAATATGAATGAAAATTGCAAACTTTGATGTAAATTAAAACCGATGTGAGACAATTTACCATTTTTTTTATTAAAAACACCGACGATTCATTAACTTTCAAAAACAGTAATATCGAAAATATGAAAGATAATGTAATATCACTGAATAGATTACGCATACATTATTGTCGTATTTTAATTACATCGTCATGTTAAATATTCCAAACAGACGCTAAGTCATTAAACGTAAGTGTTATAGATCAATGATTGTATGGTAAATATTTAATGTATGTATATTAGAAACGGAGTAAGTTTATGTTTAATATACATTTATACACTCAGTTCTTGAACATCTCTATTCAAAATTGAATCTTTTGAACTTCAATACTATTCATTCATAGCAGGTAACTACATCAAAAGCTTTGTGAATTTGAATAAACAATGTCAGTGTGAATTGCTATTTTAAACATTTCATTGACATTTCTTTTCACATTTAATTATTACTTGTTCTTTTCCATTTCCTTCAATTAGCGTATTATATATATATATATATATATATATATATATATATATATATATATATAGAGAGAGAGAGAGAGAGAGAGAGAGAGAGAGAGGTGATCCAAATGAAACTCAAAATTAGTAAAGAGTAGTGAATGATTGTAAGGAAGTAAATGTATGTCTAATCCCTTCCAATTTTATTTAGGCCACCCTATATATATATATATATATATATATATATATATATATATATATATATATATATATACATAATTAAATACATACCTTAATCAATACAGTAATAAGATACAGATGAATTGAAAATATACAAAAAATAATAAAAAAAATGAATGAATAATAAAAAAAATGTATAAATATTACAAAATATTCCATAAAAAAGTCGAATGAAAAAATAAATCAGTAATTAAAAAAAATTGAAAATGTATGGAAGAAAAAAGAATGAAACTTTTTTTTAGTTTAAATTAAAAGAGTTTTTAGGAAAAGAAATGATAGAAAAAGATTATCAAAAAATGTAGATGCCAACGATGTTAATTAATGTTTATAATTAGAAGAAATACTATTGTTGTTGAAGTATTTTTTAATACCCATATTTATCTGAAAAAATATTTAACCCTACAGTGCACAATGATTTATATACAAAAAAAAATGATATTTTATTAGTAATTCTGTATTAAATATTTTAAAGATACTAAATTTGTGACGATTCGTAAATGAAATATCCATCTGACAAATTATGATGTTGTAAAATCTTTTGTCAAAATTTATTGATATTTTATCAGATGAACATTAGAAGTGATTTTATCCTGTTTTGCTGAGGAATAATTCCAAAAGAAAAAATCAAATGTGACTCACTTTCTTCGAAAAATGTGCAATAAGGTAAAAAAAACATTTTCTAATTTGAAATTCCATTCGATTGAGATATAAAAATCTTAATTGTATAGCCCAAACATGTCTAGTTTGTGAAAAATGTAACACTGTATTTTTTTCAAAAAAAAAAACTAAAAACTAAAAATTAAAAAATGTATTATTTTTCCCATCTTAAATCTAGTATTTATATTAATATACACAGTTTATTTTTGAAAATAAAAAATACGTATAGTAGAGTTAATTATAGAATTTTATATAAGTGGCCTGAATGAGACTGAAGATTTTAGTAACACATTTACTTACTTATTATTATTTACTATTCTTCAGTCTCATTTAGGTCACTTGTATGTGTGTTGTATATATATATATATATATATATATATATATATCATCTTTTAATTCATTATTATATTTATATAAAATAAAGAACAAAAAATGAGGTTAATAAATAAAACAAACATTTTTATTTAATAGCGCAATAAAAAAATGTAGGTAAGTGAATTGAAAATAATTCGAGACGCGTTAAATAAATAAATGCGAGATTTACTCCACTTTTTATCTTTGAAATATAAAATGTTCTGATTTCAACATAATTTATATATATATATATATATATATATATATATATATATATATATATGCGTGTGTATTAGTAGTCATAAAGCAATATTCACATTACAATCATTTCTTTTATTGAATACTTTAATAACGAATTTAAAAATAATCACTACATCGGATTAAACACGTCCGACGTTTTATACCGAAAAAATACAAAGTTCTATGTTTATCACACGAAACGGAAGTGTGTAGCCTATCTAGCTCCGTTTTATGTTCAACGCTGTTAACGTAGCTCTTTATTTACAAAGATAACAAGTATATAGCCCGGGTTCGTTCAAGCGGATTTAAAAAATTAATCTCGTGGTTTTGTACGATTTTCCAAAGAGATATTTTTAACTGTAGCCATTACTACTGTTTAGATTTGATTTTATACTATTCAGGTGCTTATCTTAGAAAATTAGCGATGGTTTTTAAGTAATAAACATAAATATAGTCAATGTGAACTGAACTGGTAAAATCAACCGGTAATATTAGTCGAATGTTAACGTTTCGGTTTATGTACAATATTCAAAAAACTATTCGGTTGTGGTAATATCGTTTTTCTACTTATTATTTTGACTATTTTTGTTTAATCAATGTTTTAACGAGTGTCACAGATTATATACGTTGTTTAAATAATGACGTGAAAATAAAAACGGTTTTAGAACAGATATCTGATAAGGTTATGATTCATTACACACATTTAATATAAAATATGATATATCAAATGTCGAATTTAAATTTACGATTCTATAGAAAATTACTATATATATATATATATATATATATTTGTATAAATAAATTAGATTTTATATTACACTGCAAAATATAAATTTTGTCTTTGTGCGAATTTACTGGTTCTGATACGTATTTATTAAAATCAATGTTTCAACAATCAAAAGAATCAATTTTATAAATGTCTTTTACAAAATTTGTTTCATCAATTTTGTTAAATATTAATCTTTTTGTTTGAATATTGAATAATCATTTCATAAAATAATGAGGTTTATAATGTTGAAAAGAAATTATAATTTTAGTAATTAAAAATATTACGTAGTTTTTTATTCAAATAATTTATATGAAAACGTTGATTTTTTAATAATTCGAATTAAACTGTTAATATCTTTTCGAAAAAAAGTTCCAACGGAAGTAAAAAATATATTATATTTTTTATTGCATATATTAACTACTTTAATAATTATAATAGTTTGATATAAGAGTATCTAGTGTATTCTTCCATTCAAATAAATTTATTGGATCATTTTAAAAAATGCGGTATTTTTGTATATTGCACTAGTCGAGAAAAATGTTGAGAAAAACGATGGAAGAATTAATCGAGCTGTTCCGATCAGCCAATTAAACGATCTATTGACAACTAAAAACGATTGATAAAGTTTCAAAGTTGGGTCAGTGAATTTTCTACGAATTATCGAAGCCTAATATGAAATAAAGAATGGATATATGCAATTCTTAATCTGTAAATTGAAAAAAGCTATTACTAAATTGATTTGTTACTAGTGACGAAAAATGGATTGTTTATATTAAATTTCATCGTCGATGACAATGATTTAACCAAACGAGATATCGTCTTCACAACCAAAAAAATGATTCTATCTAAAGAAAATTGTATTGTCAAATTAGTTGTATTAATTATGAGCTGCTACAATCAATCCATCATTAAAAGATTATAATGTGAACAACTAGACTATCTAAAAATTATCTATCGACGAAAAAAGTCCAGCAATAATCAAAAAAGTGTAATTTTTCATCATAACAACTCTTAGTCTCACACGTTCTTAAAATTGAGGTAGTTTGAATGAAAAATTGACACATTCACAATATTATCCCGATTTGGTATCATTAGATTATCATCTATTTAAAATCTCCAAAATCACTATTAGTGGGAAACAATTTAATACAAAAACTGATGTTTGAAAGAAGTTCGATTAATTTTTCAGCGCAAAACCAAAATAGTTTTATAGTCAGGGTATTGAAAATTTAAGATTAAAATTGGAAAATGTTGTAAATAATAACAGAAAACATATTTTGGATTAAAATTAACATGTTAATTTTTTTTCATTTCAAAAATTTCTCTAAAAAAATTTAACTCTTTTTGGGATCATTCAATGAAAGTTAAATGTTTTAGTGATTATGAGACGATTTTTTACTCAATTCAGAGGAAATTGATTTTTTTAAAGAAAAAATCAGTATATTTTATAAAGATTTAATACATTCATGCAATTATGTAATTAATTTTATTCTTCACTTTAAATCAGAAATTTATTCATATATTCCAGCATCGAAAAATTATATTTTTGTGATTTATTTTATTTCTTTCTTAAATAAAAAATAATATAGGTCCTTATATGTTCAGTTAATTATCGGATTCTGTTACTTATAAATGTACAAGTTTTTTATTTACTCGTTAAAAAATCTACTGTCAATTTTATAACTAAATTCTCAATAAATATATTCCTTTAAATAAAAGCCTTTTTTACCGACAAAAAGAAAACAGCAAACAGTTAGATTATTGCTTCAGAATGAGATTTTAAAGAGTTCTTATTGGAATTTTTGAGTATCCTTTGTATCTGCTCTTCATTATGTAATAATAAAGTCTTTTTTGAATCATTTTAATTTTGAATACTATTTTGCTAGAATTATTTTATTAAATATTGTTATTTATTATTTTTTTTCTTTGGATATGAAATCAATGAGAAATATCTGTAGTACATACATTAGAGTCAAAATTTAATAGAGATATAAATAATAAATTATTTGATTATGAGGCTGATTAGACACAGAAAAAATTATAATTTTTTTAATATAATAAAAATAACGAAACATTCAAAATATTGTATTTCTATTGATTTATAATTCAATGAAAATTATTTTCTGGACGTCCCTTGTGTTTAAATTCAATATATTTTATAAATTAAAAAATACTCTCTTGGTATTTATATTTCCATAATAAAGTATAAATATTTAAAAAATATATATAATGCACACACACACAAATATATATATATATATATATATATATATATATATATATATAAATGTTAAAGGAATGGAAATGATATACATTTGAATAAAATTTGAATAAAAAAAATAATATAAATTACGGCATCGAATCGGTGAAATAATTAAAAAAGGGTTCAAGCGCGAAACGAACGTTCGTTAGACAGGAATATTTCATTCTAATCGAGCGATAATGGAATCTTTCATTAACTGCATAAGTACAAAGTTTAAATGTTGAATTATTACGCCCTATTGGTTTTCTAAGTGGGAATAACTGTGTTTAATCATGATATGTTACACCAGTAATCGTATTTGCTGCAAAGATAAACGCACATTTCACCCTATCACGCACAAAACCCATACTCATACGTTACGTCGGAGCCCATTACGGGCGTAATCGATGATTACGTGTGAATTTTCGGAGCATAAAATTTTGCAATTTTGCACTGTTATTTTTTCTGTTGTTGAAATTAATCGAACTTTGAATTATTTAGAATGAGGGCAATTTACTGATTATAAACTAAAATTTATATGCACCCATATATATATATATATATATATATATATATATATATATATATATATATATATATATATTTACACTCAAACACATACACATAAATATATGTCCTTATGAATATATGTATTCTTGTTATTATTAGTTTTAATATTGTGGTAAATTCACTTTAACATAAATGAGTTTTTAATGCAAAATTATAAGATATTTAGAAAGAATTGGTGACAAATTAACGGATGACCTTTATTTGGTATTATTTGGAAAATCATATAAGGATATTAACATTCAAAAATTATTTCGGGCATATGTACACCACAGTTATCTCTGACATACTATTCTGTCAGTTAATAGCTTAGAATGAGCATGATTCAGGGTTTTTCAAAATAAAATTTGTCCTACGTTCAAAAATGAGATTCTAATCATTGATTCGTGATATTTTATAGCCGATCTATGATTTTAAATGAAAAAAATCGATTTTGGAAATTGTTAATTTTTTATAAAATTTTCCATACTATAGGTCGTGGTTTTTTTGAAGCAAAAAATTGAAAATTTTAAAAAACACTACAAGTTGTTCTTTTTTATTAAAAATCAATTAAGTAAATGAAAAATAGTTATCTTCGAACAAAAATAGTATATATGATTAAGAATTACGATTTCTGTAGCCGAAAATCAATTTTTGATAATTTTTGTTTTTTCTTCGAAATTAAAAAAATCGAAAAAAATATTTATCTATATTACATCATCAAATTTTGGTTAAAAATCAATAATACAGACCTAAGGAAATATTTTTAGTGAACAATAATAGAATATTGGTTTTATATTAGTGCTCTAAAGTGAAAATTATTAATTTTCATTTGATTGAGACATAAAGAGTTTAAAATTGGTATAATTCAAGGTTTTCTCTAAATAAAATTCATTTTATGTTCAAAAATGAGATTTAAATCATTGTTTTAGCAAATTTTATAGCCGAGCTTTGATTCTAAATGAAAAAAATCGATTTTCGAAAATGTTAATTTTTCATGAAATTTTCCATACTATAGGTCGTGTTTTTTTTAAGGCAAAAAATTGAAAATTTTAAAAAACACTACAAGTTGATCTTTTTTATTAAAAATCAATTAAGTAGGTGAAAAATAGTTATCTTCCAATAAAAATAGCATATATTATTGAGAATTACGATTTCTGTAGCTGAAAATCAATTTTTAATAATTTTCGTTTTTTCTTCGAAATTCAAAAAAATCGAAAAAAAATATTTACCGGTACTACATCATTAAATTTCAAATGAAAATTAATCAAATAGACTGTACAAAGTATTCTTAGTGAACAATTATACAAATTTTAATTATATTAGTATTTTAAAATGAAAATTATTAATTTTCATTTGATTGGGACATAAATGGGATGAAATGAGCATAATTCAAAGTTTTTTCTAAATAAAATTTGTCCTACGTTCAAAAATGAGATTCTAATCATTGATTCGTTATATTTTATAGCCGAGCTTTGATTTTAAATGAAAAAAGTCGATTTTCGAAAATGTTAATTTTTCATGAAATTTTCCATACTATAGGTCGTGGTTTTTTTGAGACAAAATTTAAAAATTTTAAAAATTGCTACAAGTCGTTCTTTTTTATTAAAAATCAATTAAGAGAGTAAAAAATAGTAATCTTCCAATAAAAATAATATCTATTATTAAGAAATGCGATTTTAGTGAGAAAATATCATTTTTTGATAATTTGCATTTTTTCATCCAAACTCAAAAAATTGAAAAAATATTTTTCTCTATTACATTATCAAATTTAGATTAAAAATCAATCATATAGACTCAATGATATTTTTTTAACGAACAAAAATAGAAATTTGAATTTACATAAGTGTTCTAAAATGAAATTCTGAAGAAATGCTTTTTCAAAATGGATTTATATTTATACGCAAATATACATATATATATATATATATATATATATATATATATATATATATAAATGTATAAATTATAAAATATAATAATAAGGTTAATTTAAGGATAAATTCATTATTCGTAAAATTAAAATAGTGTACATTCATGAAATATACTTATATTAACTAAATGTAATAAATATGAAAGTACAGGCAAAATTTCATTCATAATGTAATAAACATATAAGTTATTAATGCAAAATTAAAAGATATTTTCAATGTGTCCAATTGTTTATTTCATTTTCAGATTAAAAGCAATTGAATGGATATTGAAATATAGACAGAGTGCAGTATTATAAAATTCCAGATTTTGAAAAGTCTAATTTTCTATTTTTTTTGTAAAGACATTAACATTTTTTCCTATTGATTAAAACATTACAGAAATTAAATAACACGATAATGTACTAATGGCTACTTTTTAAATTAAGTTCATGGAGTGTACAGATTTCTTCCTTTTATTTATTATATATACAATTTACAATAGGAAACGACTATATATATATATATATATATATATATATATATATATATATATATATATATATAAAATCCAATTTTCTTTGCAGGATGTATCACACAGCGAACAAAATGATTAATTCATTAATCATTCTATACGGTTTGATAGTTTTTGTATGTTTTTTTTAATTTTTACTCAATATTCACAAGTCTTAAAAATGTTTTTACAAAAACTCAATTTATCAAACGAAAATAATTATAAAATGAATAAGATTTGTTGAATACATTAATCGAATTGATGATAAGAAAAAAATATATCGAAGTATAAAATATTCATTAAATTCTGAGAAATGAAATCACGTATTGATTAAAAATATTTTATAAATAAAACTGTAAATTGTAATTATAGAAATAATAAAAAATATAAAAATGTTAGTCAAAAAAAGAATATAAATTAATGTTAATCTTTATAAAAATATAATTCTCAACGAGTAGATGTTTTTCGAATGACTAACATGGGACAAGAATGAATTATGAGAAAGAAACTAGGTTATAAGAAAAACTGGAAACAAATCACCCTTCCTAAAAGAGATATGTGAAACACTCGAGAAAAGATAGAAAAATCATCGTAAGTAGTTATCATGAACGAAAGACTATAGAAAGGAAAAAGACGAAGACAATTTTTTGGTTTCATAAAACGGATTTTCTTCGTATTTTTCTAAAAAAAACTGGATACTGAATCGATTCTTACAGGTTATTTTATTTAATACAGAAATTCACCAATATATATATATATATATATATATATATATATATATATATATATATATATATATATATTTATTTGTGATTGATTAAATAAGTGATTTATATCTTTTAAGCTTACACTTGTAACAAAACTGGTTAGTATTTTTTTTATATTATAACACTATGTTTTTTTTTTAAATAATCTAATATAGTAATAATAATAACAGTTATTTCATTTACATAAAATTATTAATATGCAACAACAAATATAATAAATTCATATAAATATTAAAAAGGATTTTTTTCCACGAATTTTAATTCAAATTAGTTTCTATAATTCGTAATAAAAAAATATCTTCCTATGAAATTCTTTTAATATTATTGTACACAGAGTAGAATAAAAATTATTTGATTGATGATTAACAACTAAAATTTAAGTCGTTTGAAATTGATCATCAATTAAGATTAATTTATTAGTCAGTAAACGATTCAAGTGATTGATAAAACAACTGATTTGAAATTAGTGGTTTTTAAATCAATCGATAATTAACGACAAATAAATTAATCATTAATCATGATTGATTTTTTAGTCATCAATCATTTTAAGCGGTTAATAAACTGATTGATTTGAATATTCAAAATTGTGTATTATTAGTCACATGCAATATTAATTGAATATGGATATTAATTAGATCGCCACGAAAAATTATTTAAAAATGAAAAATTAAATTTTATAAAGACATTAAATTTTAGAATAAAATTATTCTGTTTGAGAAATTACAAATAATTTTTAAAAAAATTTATTGAATTTGAAGAAGTAGCAATTGAATTTTGTCAATTTGTAGCAATTGAAGAAGACATTTATTGAATTGAATTTGATATTGAATTTTGTCAATGAAATATTATAATTTCTAAATTATTTTCATCGGGGTTTGTAAAACAGTTCAATTAAATAAAATAAGGATTTCGTTTACAGTTTTCATCCCATTTTTAGGCGATTAAATAGAAGAAATTCTATTTGACAAAAAAAATTATTTCCGAAGAAAAAATAACTACGTAAGGTAAGAAAGAACTTAATTAGAGATTTTATTGTAATCGGTTTTTTAATTTTTTTATTTGACTAAATTTTCATCTGACTAATTTTTTATCTGATTATTTTTTTAGTTAAAAAATAACTGAAATTAAATGATTATTTGTTTAGTCAGATGATTAATTGAATGAAAATTTAATTATTAGACTTTTAATAATTTGTACGACTAAGAAACTATGACTAAATTTATAATTATATTTTTAATAGGATAAAAATTTAGTTCAATAATGCCTTACTCTGGTTCAAATGTATTTTTTGAAAAAAATGATTCCATATATTTACTAAGAAAGTCAATTACTGATCGTAGTTGTGTAAAGTATTATGATTTAATATGAAAATAACTCGGTAGTGCTTTACAAATTATTTGTATTGCACTAACGATTTTAATTTTATAAAAAGAAATATAAAAAAAATAATTCAGTTTTGGTTAAAAATATTTATCTATTAATTTTTTATCTTTTAAAAAGCGACTAAAATTTAGTCATTAGATTTTTAATAATATTTATGACTAAGATGAAAGTTTAATCGAACAACGCCCTACTCTGATTGTTCAATAGTATTTAGTTGCAATAGATTTTATTTTATTGTCAGGGATAACATTTCTATAGATTAAATTGATAAATAACACAATATCACGTTTTTTAAAAGAATAACATTAACAGTTAGTCAATGCCATTATAATTCATTACAAACTTAGAGAAAAATGTTCATATTAAATCAAATAAAACTGATATAAAATCAATAATTAGATAACAAAATTTAAAAAAAAATAATTTCAATTACAAAAACTGTCAAGTCTGAAAATAAATACTACTTGTTTTTCTAATGAAATTATTAATTAAATCAAATTCTCCAAAAAAAATAAATAAATAAATTGTTTGATTATAGTTTCAAAGGTACTTTCAAAACATGATTGACATTTTATGTGGTATTGTTTGAAAAAGTTTCAGGAAATGATTTGTAAATTGAGGTTTTTATTTAAAAGTAATATATTTTTTTTGTTTTATTTAAGGTAAATTTTTCATAATACACACACACATACAAATATATATGTTGTGTGAATATATAAAGTATAAATTACAAGATATAATAATAAGGTTAATTTAAGGATAAATTCATTATTCGTAAAATGAAAATAGTGTACGTTCGTGAAATAAATTTATATTAACTAAATGTAATAAATATGAAAGTACACGCGAAATTTCATTCATAATGTAATAAACATATAATCGACATAAAATTTGAATAAACAGAAAAAGTATATTCCAATCGCGTGTCGAATATAATTTCATTAATTCAAATTTTATATTTATAACGTTATCCGTTTTATAATTAACGTAAAGAGTTGAACTTGACGTTAATTAATTAATGTCTATCACCATAAACGCATTTTGTAGTATCTGCACAAAATTGAAATATAATTTACTTATAGTACCTTAAAGAGTACCTTGAGTGTGTGTATACACACACACACACACACACACACGCATATAATGTGTATGAAAATATATTCAAAATTGCTATGAAAGTTTTTTTTTAATAAAAAATTCTGTTTAATTTTTTTGTACTTTCAACCATTTTTTCTCGATATAGAAGTATCTACTCGAATAACGAAAAACCAAATTCATCTTCACTGTTACTAATTTTATCAATGAATTTAATTTTTATAATTACTAAAAATAGATTAAATTTAAAATAATAATTGCAATTAAATATAATACTGTACCAGAGTAGTGTGTTATTTTACTAAATTTTCATCCGATTGAAAATATAATATAACTAAAAATTTATTCATAATTTCTGAGTAATAAAAATGATTAAAAATCTAAGATTAAATTTTTATCCCATAAATCATTCGACTAAAAAATTAAACTTGACATTTTAGTCGATTTTTTTAATTAAAAAATTATTCAGATAAAAATTTAATCACATAAATAATAAAAAATCTCAAATTAAGTTTTTTCTTCCATTAAGTATTTGCTTTTTCTTCGGAAATGAATTACTCTGTTAAACAGAATTTCATCGTCTAAAAGATGGGATGAGAAGTGTGAACAAAACCCTTATTTGTCTTTTATTTTAATTGTTTTAAATTCTCCCGTGAAAATAGATTATAAATTATTAAATTTCATTAATACTCATTTAAAATTTAATTTCATTAAAATTACAAATTAAATTCCATTAAAAATTATTTACAATTTTTTTAAAAAAGAATTGATTTTTAAATTTTAAATAAATTTATGTGACGATTTAATTAACAACCATAATCATTTAATATTGCATATAACTGATATTGCACAATTTTGAATATTTAAATCAATCGATTTAATTCATCGCTTAAAACGATTGATGACTAAAAAAACAATCATGACTAATGATTAATTTATTACTCGTTAGTCACACATTGATTTAAAAAAGACTAATTTCAAATCAATCGTTTTATCAATCACTTGAAACGAAAATCGTAACTAAAGATTGATTTTAAAGGACAAACATTTTAGTCGTTAGTCATCAATCGGATAATTTTTGTCCTACTATTCAAACAATTAAAATGTAAAAAGAAAATATATCTATTTCATAAAATAGTTATTGTCATCTCTTAGTCGCCAGTCGAGTTGTTAAATCCAATCAAGTGGCGATTGAGAGTCGGTCGCCTCTCTAATTCAAAGGGTTATTCAACATTTATAAAATATAAAGAAAAGTTTCTGGTTTATTAATTGAGCACGTACAGGATTAAAAATAAAAATCTGGTATTAAATTCCAGATTATAGAACGTATTATTGTATTTTCCATACAACTTTTTGTTGTATTTTATTTTGTATTAAAAGGAATAATTCTTAATGTATTTTTTAAAAGTTTAATTTTCATTCATAAATTTTTAAAACACGAACAAATATGTTATAAATGAAACATAATTCGCCATACATTTTTTGTAAAATATTTGCATTTTAATAAACAACAAAAAAAATAATTATAGCTACGAAATATTTTTTTAATTTACACAATAACTTTTTGTATACTTTGAATTTGCATTTAAATTTCATCTGCTCATATAAAACAGAGTTATTACAAGCTTATTATCTTACTTACAAAAAAATGTTATTGTGTGTGTGTGTGTACAATAAACACATTTTTTAAAAATACACACATGGATAATTTCAATCATAATTGGACTTCTTATGTGCAAAAACCGTAATTCAAAAATTATATTAGATTAAAAAAAATTATAAGTATAATTTTTTTATAATTATTAATGATGAAAATTGAAAACTTATGGATAAATCTTAAAAATTTGTTTAAAAATATAAATGATTCCATTTTAAATAGGAAATAAATATTATTAATCTCAAGTGAACATAAATAGGTACTTAGAATAAAGAATAATATTATTTTTGAAAGATCAAAAGGACAATATTTTGATAACGCATATATAAGTACGTTTATTTTTAAATACAAGTCTAACGAATATACTTTTAAAAAAAATACGTGAAGACAGTTTTAGAGTTTGAAGATCTACTTATGATTCAATTTAATAAAATATTCGATCGGTAAATAAAAATGAAAAACTTGTACAAACAAAATTGTAGTAAAAATGTCTTACCTATCAGTAAAAAGAAACATCAAGAGTTGTAGAAAATAGTTCTTACCTGAAAAAAAGAAATAATTTGTTAGAATATAAAAATGTTGATTTATATTAAATGAATTTAATCAGTAGAAAATACCTTTAAAATATTTTATAAAGAATATATGTAAATTTATTAAACTAATCAAGAATTTATTTCAAAAAATCAAGGGTAATGTAATTTTTTATTTATAAAATATTAGGCTACTAAGAAAATTCGTTTGCATGTACGAGGGTCGTTTGATAAGTATGATAAATTTATTTATTGTTTAATTTAATTAATTAAATTAAATTTTTCAATTTAGTTTTTCTTACTTTTTTACCATACTTATCAAACGATCCTCGTATGATAATTTAAAAAAATCATTTTTGAAAAATCGTTTTTACATGTATCATAATTTCAAGAATTCTTTCTGCATCGTATGATTCATTATACCCCAGACACATTAACTGAGTAATAACGTACTTTGTTTCGGTCATTCACTACACTAAATGTGTTTACTTTCATTTCAAATACAATTTCAACGCTTTAAAATATCTGCAGAAAATAATGTACTAGTTACTTGATGCATTTAAACTTGATGGAAATGCTGTTGAAATTGGGAAAAAACTGTACTGTATTTGGAGAAAGACAGTTACTTCAAAAAATACTCAGAAATTGTTTAAAAAAATTGTTTCAGGAGATAAATCACTAGAAGATGAAGTCAGATCAAACAGACCATCAAATGTAAATATCGATGAATTGCAATGATTGAAATAAGTTCCAATATAACAAATTAACAAATTTCTAAACAGTTCAAAGTAAGTGACAAAAAAATACGAAATAATTTGCATAAAATAGAGAAGAAATGAAAATTAAATTAATTGATATCGCATCGTTTAACTATTAACAACAAATTACAGCATTTTTACATTTCTTATTTCATGATAAAATTCGCAAAATTATTTGGATCTAAATTTCATTTGTAATGGAAAAAGAATTTTTTAATCCAAATATAATTGTAATTATTTCCGGTTATAATCAAACGATCTTTTTCCACAAATACCTGAAGTAAAATCGATTCCTAGAAAAATTCTCTTCTATGTTTGGTGGACTTCAAGAATAATTAATCTTTATGAGTATCTGTAAGTTGATTAAAGCCTTGCAATAAACATTTACAGAGTGCATAATGCATTACTATAAAAACAAACAGCACTGTTAAATCGTCAAAGAGTTTTATTTTTGCAAAAACTCTCGACTTGTTGCAGTAGAAAAAAGGATAAATAATAAATTTCGAATGGGAAATTCTCCCTTATACTCCTCATTGAACAGATATATCATCAGATTTCCACTTATTTTTATTTCTGGATAACCATAAGTGTGGTAAAAAAATTAATAGTGACATCGTGAAAAGTAAAAACAATAATTTTTTGAAAATAAAAATTCTGAATGTTATAAAAATGGATTTTATAATTTTTTTTTGGAAAAATATAGTTTAATGCAAAGGTAATTATTTTTAAGAATAAAATTATTTTATGTGAAAAATATCAGTATTATTATTTTATTCTCAAAAACGACTGAAAATTTTTGCTGATCTGATATTAATTAAGAGATTTCTGATCACTATTTAATTTAATTATATTTTTAATACACTCTTAAAACTGAATGATTTGATATTAGAAAAAAACTATTCTCTGAAGATAAGTTGATTAATTTGGTATAGATGTTATCAAGAATTAAAACCAGGTATTTAGTGTTGCAAAATTGTTCAGTTATATATATATATATATATATATATATATATATATATATATATATATATATATATATATATATATATATATATATAATAAATAAGATGACTAATGATTGATACAATACTGATTATTGTAAAACTAATTGCATCAATGAAAAATTATTATTTAAACTGTAATTCAGTATGATATTTGTACACGATTACAACATATATTTTTAATGAAATCATTTATCATGAATATTGTAGTGACAAGATAATGGTGACCTTAGATGTCTAATGATAAAATAATGACACGACGTGAATAAGTATAAAATTAGAATATTTTTTGTATAAACAACACAATCGATAAACATTGCATCAAATGGAATATCAACGAGTTTTTTATTTACAATACAATGGATGAATACATAAATAATAATAAATAAAACTGATTATTTTTTGTAAATGAGTATCAGGTAAAGGAGTTCAACTTGTTATGTAATAAAATATATTATGGTTGAAATTGATGTTTTTTTTTAAATATCTAATAATGAAATTTAAATAGAGTGTAGGATTATAATCGTGTTTATGTGTGTGTAGGTTTGAATTATATATATATATATATATATATATATATATATATATATATATATATAAAGACACACACATACAAACATTCTTCTAGAAATACAAATGTTGGTGAACAGGTACAACAATTACAACAAAAGGCCAGTGCACTGCAATTTATGTTCATGGAAAATTTTCGGACGTACAAACGACATCGAAATAATAAAAACAACTAAACATTTCAGTGCATACGGATAATGTGTTCTTTTTTTGTATACAGTCAGACACACTTGACCAACGCCGGTTTAGCAAGTTCTCAATGACCTTGGTGTAGAAGACTTTTTTGTATATATCTGATGAATTTCTTGCAAGAAACGGATCTTTGACCGTACTGATCGGTGCATTTATTTATAGAAACTGTGTAAGAAAAAAAATTATACAACTAATAACATTTCTTGCCACATTAACAGAGAAGCTAGCGTAAACCATGAAAGAATGTGTAGTCACTGAGAAAAATAGTAATATTGCGGAACACTTATATATATATATATATATATATATATATATATATATATATATATATATATATATATATATATATATATATATATACATAGAGAAACAAACGGAATGTTTATTATTTCTATTAGTGCGTTCGTGTTAAGCTACTTAGAAGACGATTTACTAAAAATAAAAACTGGCACATGTAGTTTTGTCTAGTTCATACGTCATATTATTAGAAAAAAACACATGTATTATTAAAATATTAAGATTTTTATTGATAACTTCTTTAAGTTGTTTGATTTCCATATAATCAAACATTAAAGTAATCTGGAACACAAAAATAGATTGAATTATTCTAGATATTTGTTTAGAGTTGATTCAAAATTCTTTTAAAAAATATTTCTTATAGTCAATTTTTACAAAATTAATGAGTTAAAAACTGTATGATATTGTTTATCATCATATTTATTTCAATTCTAATAAATAGGGTGATAGAGAGTATTGGGAATTACAAAATGTTGTAAAGAAAAAATATTTTTTATAAAAAATTTAATAGAATCATTATTTATAATATAAAATTCAATGTACTGAGTAATGAATTATGGATAAATAAGGATTTTGTTATATATAGACATTTTAAATGTTCTTTCATGATACTCAAATTTTAAAATGACTTTTCATAAATAATTCATCAATGAATTTTGTAAAAATAAAAAAACAGGTAAATCATTTACAATTTCATTGCCTTGTCTTACTCTTTTCATAATTTGAAATTTTCTTGTTTCTTCGTGTAATTTCTATGGAAGATACCATTTCTATAAATATTTCTTAAGAGTAAAATATATGCTTCTTCAATTTCTTATTTCTTTGAAATATATAAAATCACTAACGTATTTATTTAGTCAGAAATTTTTCATAATTTATAAATCCAAAGCAGAGAGATATTTAAATACTCGTTTCATTGCCTAATAATTTTCTTTATTACTTAAATGTGAACCATTGTGCTAAATCTATTTTGAAATCCTGGTTGTTTTCATGGTCATAAAAAATACAATTGATTTTGTAGCCTAGTTTTGATGAAAATTTTATATACTTTAAGAAATAGATTAATGGATTAATTGATATTTAAATATCCTTGCACTTTTTTTGTGAAAAAAAAATACTATGACTCTACTTGTATTTCATTTATTTGGTATTGTTTTCATATATAAGGTGGTATAATTAAGATTTAAGAATACTAAAAGATAGAAAATGGTAGTAAGCAAATAAATGTATGTTTAAACCTTTCAATATCATTTGGCAACCCTATATATATATATATATATATATATATATATATATATATATAAATATATATAAACATCAGCTAAAACTATTTTATACACATATTTTTACGCTGAAATTGAAAATAGATTTTCTAGATTTAAATATAAATAATATCATATGAAATATCTACTAATGAGTTTTCTACTAACAAAATATTATCATTCATTTCATACATCCAAATAAAAAAAATGGTTCGTTAGTTGTAAACTATTTGCTAACATTTATTATTATTTTTTAACAAGATAAATATCTCGGAATATAATAAAACGTTTCATAAAATTTACCATCGGAGATGTAGATTTTCTAAAATATTTTTTTGGAAAACTGTCAATCGTAGTACAATTATGTGGTTTTAAATATCGACGACACTTAGAAGTGTACTTAAAATAAGTCAAAAGGAAACATCTTATTAAACGGATCATTTAAATTGCTACATTTGAATATTTGCTTTTGAGTTGAGTGTCGAATATGTTAAAGTAGTAAAATTTATGCAAAATATATTATTTCATGCGTGTGTGACTTAAGTAAAAATAGATTTGATGTTATTTGTATAACGCTTTGGACTGTTTACGTTTTAATTTATTTTCAGAAAATTAGCATTTGCAATAAATTTTGTATTTACAATATATTTTTGATAATTTATTATTTTCAGAAAATAGAACTATTAGTTACTAACAATTGGACAAGTCAAATAAGAATATATTTGTATGTTCTTCATAATGAATCTGTACATATATTTATATTCTTTAATAAATATTATACAAAATTCAGTATTGAAAATTTTTTAAGAAAAAAATTTATTACTTTTCATCAATCAAAAAGTACTACTATTAATTTGAAATTATTAGAAAGTATTAATTAAAATAATTTTTTGGTTATATTTGTTAACTGAAAAAAATTAACATTTGCTGAAATAATTAATGTATGTATTATAGACTAAAAAATATAATTTTAAATAAACAGAGTAAATTATTTTCATACATCCATATTTATAAACAAATATTGTTCGAATTAAATATTTAAAAAAATTCTCGGAACAGATAAAATTAGTTTAAATATTTTTTCATAAAATAAAAAACTGGATACATAAGCATAATTAAATAATATTAAAAAATACATATTTATTTCATAAAAATATAATATATTAATATTAAACTATTTATGATATTTCAACGAATAAAAACGTTGAAACAAAAAAGCAATTTTTTAAAATAATCGAAAAAATCAGATATTAAATTGACACATTGAAAAAAATATGTTTCAATAAAAAGGTAATTTGAACATCGTGGTGATATTTCAGAAGAAATATGACACAAAAAAAGTAAAACCACGAGAAAGAAAACGAATCAATAAGAGAACTGCTGCTGAAGATATGTAACAAACCCAATATTAACAGTTGAATAATCAAATCTAACACGTTATGGAAACTGGCAAGCAGTCATAATGCTTCCAGTACCTAGAAATGCTATTTCTAACCGACATTAAGGATAAGAGCACAATGAAAATGGAATGAACTCAGCAGGATATATGATTTGATCATTCCATATTATTAGATCAATTTGTGAAGGGAAATAATGTACTATTTGTACGATTTTTTTTTGGAAGCAACAGTTGATTTTTTTTAAATGATAAAAATGGAAATATAAATGAACTAAGACATAAAATAAGTTAAATAATTAGAAAATACTCTTTCTAATTATAAATAAAATATCATTATACACATAAATGTAAATACATAATTGTAAAATATATTTTACACAAAATTATTAGATAAAAATATATATTTTTTTAAATACAGGATAGTATAAATGAGACTAAAGAAAAATAAATAATAATAAACAAATAAATGTATGTATAAATCTTTCAGTTCCATTTAAACCACTTTCAATTCAACTTAAGAACGAAATTCTAAATCAATTTTATGAAAATATAACTTCAAAAGTAAATGTCAATATAAAATTCATAATTTACATGAATTATTTTATAAAATTTATCACTAAAACCATATAATTAATAAAATCTTTAAAGCATTCAATAGAATTTTCTTGACAGTTAACAAAATATAAACATAAATAAACATATTAATATATAAAATAATTTGATTATATAATTTCATATCAAAATATGGATCAATTATACTCAATACATATACAAATATAATTAACTACAAAATAATTGTCAAAAGTGATATTATTAAAACATTTATCCATTGCAAGTTGACGCATAATTAGCATTCGTAATGATCGACAACCGGAGATTTTTTTAATCTTGATCTTTATAATATAATAACGCCATTAATGTACGTTAAATATAAGCTGTTTCAGTGTATAGTCATAAAATATACTTAATATTATATTTCTCTAATAATAGGTACTTGAAATGAATTTACATTTTCTTTTTATTTAATACTGGAAAGTAAAACGAGAAAATGTATAACGTTTTAATTATTTAATGGGCGTGTAATTTATTTATATGCGATAAATAAATGCATTTATTTTCCTTCTTTCTCTTATATATATTAAATATATATTATCAAAAATTTATTTCTACGTATATTTTCACCGAACTTTGTTAAGAAGTGTAAAAAAACTAAGAATATGTGAAAAATATTCTAATAATAAGTCTTTGCTTACAATACTTCTAAGACAGATGTGTTTTAATGGTATTTTAAAAGAATTAAGTGATGGCAGTTGAAATAAATTATTAAATTATCTGAAAGTTGCTTACAAATTATGTATCTGAAATTTCTATGAAATAAATTATAAAATGAAAAATCTAAGATATTATTTATACACAAATGAACTTTTAATGTTTACAATACAAATATAAACTTAAGAGATCTAAAAATTAAAAATATATATTAAATATCAAATATTAATTAATTATTTTTCGACTAAAAAAAGAAAGAATTTTCTGAGTCATCTGGAATTTTGTTTAATGAAGAGTGAATAATCATAAAAGATTAAATTTATGATTAATTCACTTTGCTTACAGCAATACTATCACTGTATCACAATAATTTATTAGAGTGAATGGTAATTAATTATTATTCCATTTATTTGTTCATAATGATGACAGCAAAATGATATTCGTAGAAAATTAGTATAACCAACCTTTATTATTTATTAAATATTTAAAACAATTATATAGCATTTTGATAAAAAATCACCTAAAAGAACTAAAATAATATTTATGAATATTTTGTTATTTGTATTCTGTATTTAATTTTCATGTAACGATCTTTTAAAAATATTTTATCTTACAATAATTATATTTTTCAAATAAATAAACGTTTTTAAAAAGTTTTTGAAAAAATAAACATTTAATAATTTGATTAATTCCATATAATACGTTAAATAATTTAGAAATGAACCATAATAATAATAAATTTGATAAAAATCATTTTTAATAACAGCACAATTTATTTGAATAATAAATAATAAAATGTTAAACCATATTTTTCAATTATGAAAAATAAAATGGTATGCCTAGCTCATTTTAAAATTTTGTTTATATGATTTATTAATTTTATTTAATATATATATTTATAAATCATCATTTTCAAATTATCTACTGCTAATTTTTCGAAATTTTTTACTTTGACCAAACCAATGCCTTTTTATTTCAGTCCAAACCGATGATTTTTTTTATATATCTGCCCCATTTATTTACAGATCTTTTCTTAGGCCTTGTTATATATCTAGATTCTCAATCAATAACGTCTTTTATCCATCGATGGTCTTCTTGTTTTGTTATATGACCGATTTATTTCCATTTTAAACCTTTTACTTTTTTCAGATAATCATTCGGATTCATTCGATTCCTTTCATAGGTTTTAGTGTTATTCCTAACTTTTGTATCTTTCTATAATTTTTGTGTTTTCTGGAGCCACTGAATCTTTTTTTTTAGTGAAAATTTTATATAGTGTCAGAAATAGATTACTCAATCGATATTGTGTTAAGTTTTCTTTACCTCCTTTTTTGTGAATAAGAATTACATACACATACACACACTTTCACATAATTGTGGTCTAATTTCATGAATTACATGTTCAATGTTTATTTTCAATAATTCTGATGTTTGTGTTTTGTCAGCATAAACTAATGATTTCACATAACCTCAAAGAAAAAATTCCATAGTTAGATATTGGTAGTTAATTGATGGGTACATTTCGTGAAATAATATTTCAATAAGTCTATTGAAATTTTAACAATTTCTAAACGTTGTTGAAGTGTAAAACGTTTCATTTTAATTTGCCAAACTATAATTAGTTAAAATGTTAAAATGAGCTTAAAAAAATTCAAACATAGCTGATATTCTTATTGAAAATCTCTTGATATATGATATAGAAATAATAATTATTTTGACAACAAGAAAAACTTTTCACAAATTCAATCCCACATAAATTAAAACTAGCATCGTTATTTACTTTTCTTACAAATAAATATAAACATAAACATAGTTTTTCTTTTAAGAAAATATATAATAATTGATTATTGATTTTCTATTTATGTACATTTAGATTAAAAAAATTCTTGAATGTAAATACATTTGTGAAAGTCAATTACTGTCAATTACTATCTATTAATACATCAAAATATAACTTTTAAATAATAATAGATTTTGATTTATTAATAGTTTTTAGTACTTGAAGTCTTTAAAAGAGTAATAATAAACAATAATTATAGTTAAATTATGAATAATTTATGTACAATTTATTACTCATGTATAGTTGAAAATGACTAAATAAAATTTATGTTTAAATTCAATTGTATTTCAATGCATATTATTTTTAAATAGTATGATAGAAATAACATTCACATTTTAATGGAATTAATGTTGTTTTCAATATAAATAGTTTGACATTTATAAATAATTAGATATAATTAAAGAAAATTAAAAATTGATATTTGAAAGCAAAGATATTAAATTTATTTTTCAAATAATTCAATATTCTAAATGAGGTTATGCTTTCTATTACAACAAGACTAGTATGACTATTCAAATAAAAAAAACTGTTATATATAAATGATAAAATATAATAGTTGAAAAGAGTATTTGAATTTAAATTTGTTTAGTAAAACTATTTTGTACTAAGCATAAATTGTATATCTCTAGTAAATTAATTTTAATTAAGAGAAGAACTATTTAATTAAGATCAGTGTACATGTCTGCACTATGAATATTTGAAAATTCTATTCGAGAGACGTAATTCATTCATTTGAAAGTACCAAAAAACAATCTTCTTAGATAATTAAGAAGAGAACTGTACGCCGTTAGTCTATCAAAATAAATAATCAAGATTCACGAAACTGGGCTTTTACACTTAAAGAGAAAGTAATAGAATATTTTTTTTGTCAAACTGAAAGATCATATAACTCATACTTTCGAGTACCTATAATAATATTATACACTTTGTGTAATGTTATTAAGTTTGCGTTTCTGTTAATATAAAAGCTTTTCATAAAATTTTCCATTACGATATTACGTATTTATTGCAATACATTTGACTGTATTTTTTAATTAAACGTTTCATTTATTTATATTAGCGAATGTACTTGTAAATTACTTTTAGTGTAATGATAACAAAAATTTAATTTAATGGAAATCAATAATAATTATATTTAATTTTATCTTATGATAAAAAACACACAATATATTAAAAAAATTAATTATTTGTATTAAGGGATATATATATATATATATATATATATATAAGGATGTTTTTGAAGTGTGATAGAACTTTAAATTGAATCTCTATCGAAAGTTCTATCACGTTTAGAAAACACCTATATATATATATATATATATATATATATATTATTTGCTTATTTAAGTCGACTGCTGGGCAAAAGCTTCAATCGAAGTAACCATTCAGTGGTATTTAGTCATACTCATCCTGTTAACCAGGTGTGTTGGTGAGATTTTCTAATTCGGGAATTTCTCCCTTAGGCAGGTTGCCTTCACTAAGAATAAAAAGTTTAATTTGCCCTATATTTAACCGAAGATCGATCACATTTAAATATATATATATATATATATATATATATATATATATATATATATATACATACAGGATATCCCAAAAACATGTATACGCACTTTAAATAATTATAAAGTCAATTATTTCAGATCGGTTAAACTTGAAAGCAGTGAAAATTCAGTAAATTATCAGTTGTTAAAATGTGTATACATTTTTTTGGAACACCTGTATATATAATCATCAGTCTTTTCCTTTTTACTGTTGGATCAACACTTCTCTAAAAACTTTTTATTACCAGCGATCTAATGTCTTTTTTCCATTCCAAACATACGAATTTTTTATGACTCTATTTCACCTATTTCATGTTTTGTTCCTAGACTTTCTTAAATTTGTGGATTCTCAATAATTAATTTCTGATGTTTAGTAATTTCTGTAGTTTTCACTTCTTGCTTTATATATATATACACATGGAAAGATACAAATAGAGGTAGAAAGAAAATGAGTGGATTCGAACGAAAACTAAACTTAAATTTATTAAGATTAAAAAATTTAAAATAAAAATAGGTCGCATATAGCAAAAGAAATTATTTATTCGACAACAGAAATTATTGATTGTGAACATATAATATAGAAAAAAAGTTTATGACCTATGGATAGATTGGATGTACTTGAGAAAATTTGTAAGTGAGGAATGGATGAGAAAAATATTGGATCGATAGAAATAGTAAATTTTATGAGAGATTTTCACTCAGCAATGGATAGAAAGAGATTAATAATTATATTTATATATATATATATATATATATATATATATATATACACACACATATATTTGTGTGTGTATTTAGAACAGGAAACCATTTTTGGGTTTGATTTCAAACAGTGTGGAATAAAAACAGAATTTTAAATCGATCTGTTCATTAACTATAAGCTTATTTTATTTTAAAATTTATTTAATTTATCATTTTTTGACATTCTTATTACCTTCTGTATTATCTTTAATAAATGAAAACTCATGTTTGGTTGTTATTTTTTATTGTATAGATAGATTCCATGTTATTGTTTTTATATACCATATGTAATTTTCGTATTTGTCTTTCATGTGACAGTTCAGAATGATTTATAGTTCTGCACTAGGGATTATTCTTTTCTTTAGGCTGTCTTTTCATTTTTTTGAAAAAAACGAATTGAATTTACATACTTCATAATTTAGTTACGAAACAAATTTCTATTACTCGATTCGATTTATCAAGAAAAAATTATTAATAAATTAAAAAAATAAAAAAAATATTATTGAAAATTAATGTTAAAATATTTTTCTTATTTTATAAAATTTGTCTAAAATAAACATGTTATCCTTAGTGTATAATTATATAATATTTATTTGCGATTATAAATCGATGGTATAATTAAATATATATTTAAATTTTTATAAAGAATTGTATTTTTTATTTTGTTTATTATTTTTTATTCAACCACAAAAATTTAAACCCAATGCAAATGAGTTACAAATAAATATTGTAAAATGAACTTCATAAATATAATTTCACATATTATTCGTATAAATCAATAAAGAATAAAATATTAGACGTGTTAATATCATATGTCAGTGAATCAAAATGATTCTTGGCAGTTTCGCCGAATATCTAGTAAAAACTGGAACGTTGCACTTTGTTAATAGGCATAAAATCAGCTGGTAAATTGTGTAAACGTCCGTTAACGTCATTTTTTTTATTGTGCACGTCGCCTTAGTCTAGAGTGAGTGCGAACACGTTATCGACTCAACAAGTTGGTTTTATATTACGTTTTCACCCACGAATACTCCGCGGCTCGTATATCACTGGTAGAATGGCTCGGCGCCAACTTACACTAACCATCCGACCCATCCGAACATCTCCGCCCAAGAGGCTGCAATATTATCATTTATCACATCTGTTTCGATATTTTGTTTTCTATTTTTATTTTGTTCAACGTTTCAAATACTTTTGCTTTTAACCTGTCGACTCATTTATTCATCAAAACGTGTACAAAATGAATTAGCAGCGTTTGGCCTATACGTACAGAGCAGTATATTACATGTTGATAATTCCCTCTGGTTATTTCGGCTCGAGTTCATGTGTGTGTGTGTAAAAGTGTATATGTGAAATTGTGTGAGAGTATGCGCAGTCTTCGTTGTAACACAAGCATGTCGAGATGCGGTTTGTATGCAATGATTTATTTCTTAAATGTATGTATGCTTCAGTTTCAACATCATGCCCACCTGCGAACACATTCGTTTGCCTTCATTATATTGTTCACGAGCAGTAAATTATATATATATATATATATATATATATTATGTGTGTGTTTGTAAATACACATAATATTTTGTATATGTATATACAGAGTGGCTCAAATGAAACTCAAGGATTTAGACATACATTTACTTGTTTATTATCATTTACTATTCTCCAATCCTATTTTATTATCATTTTCATATTTCACTGGACTATCAAAAAGTTGTTTTTCATTTTTCCATTCAGAGTCCAAATTTCTGATGCAAGTACAAGCAGATAGTACACATTATTTATATATTTTTGTACCATCGATTTATAATCGCAAATAAATATTATATAATTATACACTAGAAATAACATTTATTTTCGACAAATTTTAAAAATTTTATAAAATAAGAAATTAATTTCAACATTGATTTTCAGTAATATTTTTATCGTTTATTATTTTTCTAATTTATAATAATTTTTTTCCTGATAAATTATGAAGTAAGTAATTCTTTTTTTCCCAAAAATATGTAAAGAAAACCTAAAGAAAAAAATAATCTCTAGTGCAGAACTATAAATCATTCTAAACTGTCACATATATATATATATATATATATATATATATATATATATATATATATATATAGAGAGAGAGAGAGAGAGAGAGAGAGAGAGAAATGTGAAAATATTACTTTTAATTTCAAATTTTTTATATAAATATGTGTATGTAAACCGATTTCTCTATCCTGAATGACTCATTTTTTAAATCTTTATTTTAATAATTATGTTGAAGATCCCATCAATCATTCATCCACATCAACAACACTCATACAAAAAATTCTTCAAGTATCAAGTGTTGTTGCTCAGTACATGAAGTTTCTTTTACAATGATCAATATAAATTGTAGAACAGATTCAGTTCAAAGATTTTATTTGTGATGATCGTTAGATTTTCAGTAGTGTATGTGGTGTTAATTGTTTATAAACTTTTTTTGTGGGTGAAGTGATAGCTGGTACAAAAACTGAGACAAGATGTCAGATTGCAAATGATGTTTGTGTCTATACAAAATTATTTATAAATTATTTTAGAAAAAATTAAATTCGATGGAATATATCTTACAGATAATTTATCAAATAAAATACACCAAATGACAAATTTTAACAATTTAATGTATTGTAGTTGTGTTAATTTCAGGAAAAAAATATAAATTATCAACAAGTAATATTCTTTTTCTATCCCTTCCTTCTTCCAATATATTTTATTTTATTGAATTTTATTGGTTTTAATATATTTTACAATAGACGAAAAAATATAACTTAAATTAAAAAAAATCATACATACTTATGTAATTATTCATTGAAAATATAGTAAAAGAAATAACTGATTTTTGATCATTTTTTATTATTATTCGAAATTTAAAAATCGAAAAAACTAACTTATTAACATTAAAAATTCAATTTTAACTACTAATTGGTTTTATTTTATAACCGATCTGTTATTTTCGTTGATTCAAAACGATTTTTAAAAATGTTGATTTTTTATGAAATTTTCCATACTATAGGTCGTGGTTTTTTGAGGGTCAAAAATTAAAAATTTTAAAATTTGACATGAGACAATATTACTACCTAAAAATCGATTATTCAAGTATAAAATAATCAACTTACAAGAAAAATAACACTCATTGATGGAAAATAGAGTTTTTATAGCAGAAAATTGATTTTTGATGGTTTTTAATTTTTAATCAAAACTTAAAAATTGAAAAAATTACATACCAATATTAAAAATCAAATTTTAATCACTAATTTGTCTTATTTTATATATGATATGTTATTTTAGAACACTAAAATTGATTTTTGACGATATTGATTTTTTATGAAATTTTCCATACTATAGGTCGTGATTTTTTTGAGGATTAAAAATTGAAAATTTTAAAACTCGATATGAGATAACATTTTTCATTAAAAATAGACTATTCAAGTATAAAATAATCAATTTGTGATGAAAATAGGACTTATTGATAGAAAATATGATTTTTGTAGCCAAAAATTGATTTTTGATGACTTTTTGTTATTAATAAAAACTTAAAAATTGAAAAAATATATATATAACAATATTAAAAATCCAATTTCAATCACTAATTTGTTTTATTTCATACCTGATGTGTTGTTTTAGATAACCAAAAATGATTTTCGACGATTTTGATTTTTCACGAAATTTTCCATACTATAGGTCGTGGTTTTTTGAGAGTGAAAAATTGAAAATTTTAAAATTTGATAAGAAGTTAAATTTTTCACTAAAAATATACTATTCAAGTATAAAATAATCAATTTACAATAAAAATAACACTCATTGATGGAAAATAGGATTTTTATAGCAGAAAATTGGTTTTTGATGATTTTTAATTATTAATCAAAACTCAAAAATTAAAAAAAATATGTACTTATATAAAAAATTCCATTTAAATCACTGATTTATCTTATTTTATACCTGATATGTTATTTTAGATGACTAAAATGATTTTCGAAGAAGTTAATTTTTCACAAAATTTTCCATACTATAGGTCGTGGTTTTTTGAGGGTCAAAAATTGAAAATTTTAAAACTCGACATGAGAATATTTTTCACTGAAAATTGATTGTTCGCGTATAAAATGATCAATTTGCAATAAAAATAACACTTATTAATGGAAAATGGAATCTTATTAACACTTATTAATGGAAAATGGAATCATGAAATTTATATATATATATATATATATATATATATATATATATATATATATATATATATACATAGGTATATTTTTATGAGTTCAAAGCCCTAGACGTATAAAACTACAAATTCCATTTCCATTCGATTTAAAAATAAAAAAAGGTTGCGAATCCTATACCTTTATCATATTTCGCAGCAACATGTAAATGCAATTTTCTTACCAATTTCGTGCTGACCTCCAAGACTTTCATAATTCAACGTTGAGTGTTCTCTTAGAGGGAAATATTACGACATTAGAGATAAAATTATATTAAAAACACTTTCGTTTTATTGCCAAAGAAATGTTCTAAGGGAATGCAATAAAATAAATTACTATTAATAAATAGTAAGAACGAGAAAATTCCATGTCAACAAAAGATTGGAGACAGATAGTCTGAGTATATGTGGTATTATATTTGTTTACAGGTAAATGTGTTCTGATATTAAATTCGATTTTTTTTCGTTCATTTTATACATCGTTAATTTATATATTTATGGAATACACACACTGTGATATACACACACATACATACATATTAAAGATGAGAAATAAAAAAAAACATAAAAAAATAATCGGCCTAAAAATCGAAGTTTTTCTTGTTTTTAGTGTATTTTTTATGGATGACAAGATGAAAAGTGCAAGAATAGCAAAATTGTTATTAGTTTAGTTTGATATTCGAGTAAACAGGTTCAAAAGCGGTCATATATAAACGATTTGTAAAAATAATATACTACCAATTTTAACATTTTATATAGAATGTTGTTTTACGCATGATAGATCTTTAAATGAAATTCCTATCGAAAGTTCTAACCTAAAAAAACATCTTTATCATACCTTTATACATACATACACACACATGTATAAAAATATATAAAGAACTTTTTTAGGTTAGATAGAACTTTCAATAAGGATTCAATTTAAAGTCCTATCACATTTAAAAAACATTTTTATAAATCACAAAAAATACTACAAACAAATGTCAGAATTTTCAAATGTATATATAATTGTCTAACATTTTTTTAATTAATATTTTAAAAATACAATATTTTAATATGAAAAAATCCAAAATATATAAATTCTTCGAAGTTAAAATAGTAAAAATTAATTATTATGAAAATTGAATTTAATTCATATTAAATGTGATTACACTTCCTACA
This sequence comes from Neoneuromus ignobilis, assembly GCA_029203775.1. Taxonomy (NCBI): domain Eukaryota; kingdom Metazoa; phylum Arthropoda; class Insecta; order Megaloptera; family Corydalidae; genus Neoneuromus; species Neoneuromus ignobilis. The sequence goes on along the minus strand of CP092087.1, from coordinate 9,084,992 downwards.
AATAAAAATAAAAGAGGAATTATTTGTACGAGTTTGTGATTAATTAAAAAAATATATTAACAGTTGTATATAAGACGTTTATTCAAATGCTATAAAAATAATTTATGCGACATACACATTTATTTATTCATTTCTATTAGTCTTTATAAAGAAGCACCGAAACATAAAAAAATAGAATTTTTATTAAGATAATATTTAGATACATATCTGCAATTATGATCATTTTATGCACTGTTTGTTCGTAGATAAAATTGAATATATAACATTATTCCTGTACGAAATTCGACAAACTACATTTAGGTGCTATAACACAAACAGTCCTTCGAGATTAACTTTAATTATATTCATATATTAAGTAAATATTTAAACAAGATGTATGCTAATTTAGTTTAAACATCGGCATCTTTGCATCTACATTACAGAAGTTAAACATATTGCATTAAGTATTGATCGATCATAAAGTAGAATCAACAAGCAAACAAAATTCAAAGTTCATTGCTAGAAACGTAATATAATTTCGTTTTATATGATGTGTGCTTTCTATTACGAATGTCTATAAAACTGTTTAGTTTTATATGTTATGTTTCGATGTCGTTTATTGTATCATCTACTCACACTGAACCAATTTTAGATTTATGTGAAATAAGGAGAACTTTTATGAGTAACCAATGAGTAGTAGATTATTATACCAAGACAATGGTTGCGCATTTGTTCATATTTTATGAATTTTCTTTGTGAAACGATACAATTACGGTCTTATTCCTTTGAGTCTTTTATTATTTCTCATACCACTAATGGAACAAAAATAACCATACAAATGTATTCAGTTCATACAAGATTTAATCAATAGAAGTTGAGACAATTTGTACTGGTGAACGATTCAAAGGGAATTTAATATGATTTTTGATTGAAATTTTTGAAAATTGAATATAAATTTATTAGCTGAAATTGAATTTTTAAAAATATTCAACAATTTAAAAAAGTAAATATTGATTGTTATTCTATGACTTTTTTAAAATAATTACTACGATGATATCAAATTGTAATGTGTTGAAAGTTTGTAAATGTCAACGTCGTTTTTTTTTTAAAAAAAAAATGGAAATTTGATAAAATCTCTAGTTAAGTCTAATCCAAAATTGACCATCGAGGAATTATCATAACAATTTAGTTCTACACGATCAACAGTTAATAAACATCTGTAAAAAACTGACAAAGTTCACAAAAAGGAAAAATGGGTTCCATACAAACTTTCTACGAAAAACAAAAAAACAGAGAATAATAATTTGTAATTCGTCGCAAACGAAGCATAACAAAGAGTCATTTCCTCATAGAGTTGGAACTGGAGATATACACTAATATGAAACGAGTTAAGCAATGGATATTCAAATCAAATTTCAGTTCTAACAACAAATCCTAGTTTGAATTTGAAAAAGTGATTTATGCATTCGATGAAATTTTGAGGAAGTGATTTACTTCGAATTGCTGAAACTTGGAGATACAAATAAACCTTTAGAATTAGAATAATTATGACAGAAATTCTTAAAAAAACAACCTGTGTTGAATAACAGGAATGGAGTTATCTTGATAACATGAAATGACATGCAGCAAAGATCACGCAGAAGAAAATTAATGAATTGGGATGGGAAGTGTTATTGAATTTTCCCTACTCACCGAATATAGCTTCATTTGATTACCTATTTTTCGTGTCAAAAGAGTATGTATTTACTTATTGGGGTAAAAATTCAAACGTTAATAAAGTCTAAAATCATCTTAAGTCAATTTTCTCTTAAAAAAAAAGAATTCTTTAAACAAATTAATTATCACCTCCAATACCACAATATGTTATAAAGTGTTAAATAATCACTTATTTATAACAATGGGTTAATACGCATTTCGATGGGAATGTAATTATAGTCAGTCTTTTTGTTGTATATTTTTTTAAATCACTTTGTTGTTTATAAAAACAATGTTCTAATGTAAATTTCGATGGTAATTGTATCATCATTAGAACTTTTTTGTTTAAAAAAATTTATAGCAAAAAAGCTCTGATGATTATTGCATCGCAGTCGAAATGCGCATTAACCCATTGTTGTTATAAAAAACAAAGTCAACAATAAATGATTATTGAACAATTTATAATAAATTGTGGTATTGAGGGTAAAATTCATCTGTGTTAAAGTGAATTTGCCACAGTTTCAAAAAAAAGGTTTTGAATTTTTGAAGAAAAATGGCGAAATGCAAAAAATAATAATGGCGGTTATATTATTAGTTAAAAAAAAGCTTTTTGTACAAAATTGTTTATATTTTTCATTTCAAATACATTTTTACTTATAGAATGACCTTATATACATATATATATATATATATATATATATATATATATATATATATATATCAACTAATTTAAATTAATATTTAAATGAATAAATTTAATAACTAATTATTTAAATAAAAAAATAATGGTTTAAATAATCAATAACAGTAATTACAATATTAAAAAATAGATATTTTTGTATTCAAACACGAGTTATGGTAAGACAAAAAAGTAAATTACTTTTTTATTAAAATATTAGGAAATTTTTAAACAATATATATATATATATATATATATATATATATATTCCTAAAAACAAATTAAATGAAATCTCCATTACTAATATTAACTGTCTGAATGAAAATTTTAACAAAGACTACTTTTCTTCATTAAAAGAAAAAGTGCGAATAAAAGATGGTATGTGAATAAATGATTCGAAAGATTCTAAGGTTTGTTTATTTATTTTTTTACTTATATATATAGAAAAATATTAAAAAAAAATAATTTTAAAATAAAATCGGCAACACAAAAATTCATCACATATTTCGCCTGTAATGACGAATCGAGAAACGAAGCGAAATATCCATTTTATTATTAATGTCGACATCAAATTTACGGAATGGTATGAGTGTCATGAGAAGCGACGAGGGTGTATGAAATATAAAATAGTAGAATGGCGTTACGAACAAGTAGGTCTGACGACAAAAGTTAAAGAGGATGAAAGAAGATAGTGGGATACCGGTAAATAAGCAACGAGTGCATTCGTTGCGGCGTTGGTGCTAGTAAGAATGAGCTTTGTCGAGACCGAAGTCGTCAGGCAGCAAAACAAAACAAAAGCCTTGGGCGGTGACCTCAGGACGGTTGGCGCGAGAAAAACACAAACGATGAGTGCAAAAAGGCAGCCCGTGTACCCATTCTCACATAACAACAAAATTGTTCACGTTTTTCATAAAAGAATTGTTCATATATGTTACGTAACAAAATGGAAGAGAATACGCAGAAAGGAAACACCTCCATTTGATTTTTTCCTCGTTGTTTTTTTTTTGTACTATGCGGACGAACCTTTTCGGATAAACTAGAGAAAATTACATTTCAAAAGTATTTTCATCGTTATTACGCGCTTTTTGATTTTCCTTTATTTCTATCGGATTTAAAACCAAAATTCGAGGAAAGGCTCACTGAAAATAACAAAATTAATGTTTACGTCGACGTAAATGAAATAATGAAAAATTATAGAACGAATTGTGTTACTTACTAAAAATTAGATAATGAATGAAAAAAAAAACAGTAAGAATCACATGTATCATGAGATTATAAGAAACATAGTACAAAGTAAACACAGTAAATAAAATATGTATGACGTAGAGAAACGGAAGAAGCTTAAGAGCTTATTATCTGAACGTATAATGAAGAGACGTTTATTTAGTGGTAAATACATACACACACACATATATTTATATTTATATATATATATATATATATATATATATATATATTTATAACGAACAAACATCAAGTCAACAGAATCAAAATAGATTCGATTTATAATAAATAATGATTTTATTAATAAATAATTTCAATATAATTTTTAATACCATTAAAATCGATTTATAAATCAAATCTAACATCACTGACTGACTAAGAGATTTAAATATATAAACTAATAACGTTGATGGTACTTCTTACTAAACATATTACTAAATTTTTAAGAAATACTATGTACAGTGTGTGTCACAAAAATCATACAGTATTTATAAAATGTTTACTTAAGATTTATTTTATTATAAGTATTAAATAAAAAATTATATTGATTTTAATGACTGTATTTAATTAAAAAAAAAATTAAAAGAAAAATTTAATTAAATTAAATTATCATAAAAATTTAATTAAATTACCACACTTATCAAACGACTTTCGTATTGTCATTTAAATGAATTTCATTTGTAAGTTTTACTGATAAGTAAATAAGGTTTTAGGGTTTTCAAATGATGTGACTCACTGACGAATCAAAATTTAATGTCAAACAATATCAAACACAAAGACTCTAAAATGGGTCTTACAAGAAGAGTGGAAAAACATAACGAGAGATTATTGTGAAAAATTAGTTGCTTCCATATCTAAAAAACTACAAGTTGTGGAAAAAACATGAGGATTCTAAATAAAAAATAAAAATATTGTTTTAAATCATTTTTGAGTCCCTTTTTTACCACATACTTTTGATATACAATTTTAACTAAATGTTGAATTTTGTAGTAAAAATTATGAATTATTTTTTTTATTATTATTTTAAATCGAATATTGTAATTATTTATAAAGGAATTGAATTTTAACATATAATCAAATATCAAATAACTTGTTTTATTAAAAAATTGTACGATAATAAAAAGTTTCGATTAATAATTATTTTAAAAATCTAGCTGTACGATTTTAAGTTGTCACTTACTGTAAGAATATTTTTTTAAAAATAAAAAAAATGGTACAAATAATAAACACATTTTTTCATATTCAAATTATTATTAAAAACTTAAGAGTTTTAAGAAAAATAATCTGAATATAAATATTTTAATATATTTATTACAATATTTTTTCTAGATTTATACTTACAGACGAAATAATTAATAATCAATGAAACGAAGTAAAATTTTTAGATACATAAATTATTTTATAGATACATAATTTAATCCTACAAAAGAAAATCTGAATTTTTTCATTACACATTTAATGTAAATGTAACCGAAAAATAAAATATAACACTGAAAATATTTTATATTTAACGACAAACTGTTTAACTATTCATTAGATTCGAACGTTCGTATAATTTTAACTTGTCTACAATGAAAATTGAAATATTTCTCTTGATAATTCAAGAAAGAAATATTTAAATTTCAACTATTAATTTCCATTCTTGTTAAACAAAAAATATTTTACACTGAAATGTTTTGAAGATCTTTATAAATTTAAATATATTTTTTATTAAAAAATATACATCTGTACATATTTTAATTAAAATTCATTTTGATGATATTAATAATTTAATTTTATATTATTATTTTATAATATTAAAATATTAATATCAAGAATTTCATATTTTATTCAGTTAAGATTCCTTCACCATACAAAATGTATATTTTTTAATTTATCTTCATAACATTTTTCTCCTGCTTAAAGTCCCATAACATTATTGTCCTAAATATTTTCCCAAAATTCTCCCAATGTTTTCTGTACGAGACTAATCTCATCCAATCTCCAAGTCTCTACAATATCATCCATCCATCTTTGATAGAATCTCTTCCTGGGTTTCTTTCAGTCTCTTCGTTGCCACTTCATAATGATTTTTGTTCTTTTATTGTTTTCTTTTTGATATACATAATACCCATCCATTTCATTGATTTTATTTATTCTATTAGTTATCCTTATATGTTCTCATATCCATTTATAGATTTTTCGACTACATTTAGAAATTCCTAACATTACTTTTTCCATACATCATTGCAAGGTCCATACATATTTATTTATATCTAAGAATATTACTGATTTCTTTTGAAAATAGTTAAAACGATTTTGTTATATGCAATTTAGATTTTCTGTTAAGTTTTCTATTGTTCCAAGGTCTATTTAATTGATTTTCTCACCTAAAATTCACACATGTACATATATTTACACATCCGTATTAACACACACTGCATTCACGAACCAACAAATTATTAACAAAAAATATATATAAAAGTTAATGTAGGTCAATGTAAATTTCAGTAAATTCGTACACGACACAAGTTGTAAAACCTTTGAACTCATTGTTTACCTACATTCAAACTCGATCAATCATGAAATGACATATTTATTCACCGTATCTTAATTTCTTAACAATGTTAGTTCCATTTAGTCATTTCTTGTTCCATTTATTCATTTCTTGTACCATTATAAATGTGTAACGAATGGTAATGGATTTCATTCATATAGTTTACCTATTCTTTTAAAATTATGTTCGGATTTTTTCATCATATTGATTCAACGATTAGTTAAACATAATTGGTTTATTTTAAATTATATTTCCATTTTTAAAACTATTGTATAGTAATTATATTTTTTACGTTCTAATGTTATTATTTACTTTTACGTTTATCTATAATCAACTAAAATCGGTTTTAAAAATAACATCATCGATTTTCGTACAAATTATTGTTTTAAATATAGAGTCATCCAAATGTGACGCCTGGATATGTGTTTTATTAAAAAGAAATAAAAGAAACTATACACATGTTTATTTTTAGTAAAACACAAATATAGGCATCACATTTGGATGACCTTATATATTATATAACATGCACATGAAAAATATTATTTTTATTTATTTAGTTCTATTTTTAATCCACTTAACTGTTTTTATTAAAACAGCTCTATTACAATATATAATCTACTACCAATTTTGTTTATTTCTCAATTGTATTTATATATTTGAGAGCTTTAAATTAGATTAAATATTTATATTTTAATTATTTTATATACAAATTTCCAGATATCGATTTAAAAAGTACATAATTTGTATTTGAATTTATTTAAATAAATTATGTGGTCACAAAGTGATTATTTAATTGAACTTTATATAGGGTTATCCAAATGTGAAGCCTAGATTTGTGTTTTATTTAAAAGAAATGTGTATAGAAAAATTTTGGATTACAAAAATATAAATTTTTTATTTCAGCTGAAATTATTTTTTTTAAAAAAAATTGCATTTTTTATTATATGACCTCATAAGAAGAAGAATAAATATTTTATATAAACATTTAGATAAATTTACATTTTGACCAACAATTTTAATAGAAAATATATTTTAATAGAAATATGTTAAACGACTCATGTTATTATACAGACCAGTTTTAGTATTTTAAGAAAAAAACATTCTTGTATATCAAAAAGTATTTTTTAACATTTATGATTTTAAAAATTAAATCATATATAGAATTTCAAACATATTATCTTTTTATAAAATATTCTTCAAGAATACACAAAAAATGTATGGTCTCAAGTATTATTTTAGTTTGATTATATCATAAGATGGCTCAAATGAGACTGAAAGATGAAATATGTAAATTTGTGCCTGAACCTTCAGTCCAATTTAAGATTTTTTATATAAAATGTTTTTTTAAGAGTGAAAGAACTTTAAATTGAATACCTATC
>CP092087.1:9012500-9072500 GCA_029203775.1 Neoneuromus ignobilis | reverse complement strand
ACTATAAAATATTATAAATATTCTATACATATATATATATATATATATATATATATATATATATATATATATATATATATATATATATATATATATTTATATATAAGAACGTATAAAGCGAATAAGTTAAACAAATAATGAAAAAGAATAAAGAAATACGAAATTACAGTTGGAATCGAATTTATAAACAATATTATACAGGATTAATACAGAAATGTGTAGTCGAGACGAAAGCAAGAATAAAATTAATATCTGAATTTATAAACATGTAGTTACACGAAATTGCACGGATTATCAACATAAACATTGGAAAGCTGGTAGAATTTTCTGATTAGGATGAAAGAAAATATATAACAACTTATGTATTCATATATATATATATATATATATATATATATATATATATATATATATATATATATATATATATACATACACATAATTTAATTAATACTGAACTTTATTACAGAACAACGTGGAGAGCATTATTTAAAGAAATTTCACAAATAAAAAATTACAATGAAAGAAAAATTTATATTCTGTGTATAAAAACACAAATATGAACAAAAGTAATGTTGTTTTCTTCAAAGAGAATTATAAGAGCTTATTTATTTTACACAGTACATACTCATGTGTGTATTTGGATTTGTTTATACACATATATATATATATATATATATATATATATATATATATAATTTAACCAAATATTAAAATTTTCATTAAAATTATTAAGAATTAAAAAAGAATTTAATTTTTCATACATAAAAGAATATTTAATTTTTTTAAACATCAAATTTTAATAAAAATATTTTATGTTTAAAAATTAATTATATAAAAAATATTACAATGCAGCAAACACAATTATTTCAATAATTGAAATTTGCTATGAAATGTTATTTGATAGATAATTTATTGAATGTATTAAAAAATTATTTATTAAATTATGTAAACACTTTTTTTTATAATAAAATAGATTTTTTAAAATATTTGTTTTGTTATTTATATACACATATGTAACTCCTAGAGTTTACTTAAGTATATTTCATATGTACAAGTATTAGTATATGTAATTAAACATATAACAATAAAAGTAAGTAACAATGCAAGTGAGGAAATAAATGAGTAAGGAAATATGCTTAATCGTTCACTCTTATTTGGTATAGTACAGCGTTTCGCAATCGCCGGTCCGCAAAGAAATAACAGTATTTTTGTTTACAAATATTGCTTCTTCATATATTTTTATGTAAATATAAGCTTACTATTTTCTTTATTTTTATTTATGTTTTTCTGCAAATTATTTTTAAAAATCAAAATTTAATTTTAGCACCTGTGTGGCTTATTACTATTTTGTCCCGAACGATTCAAAATATAAACCTGTTTACATTTGTTATTATAGAGAATGAATATTTATTTATTTTCAGTGTAAAAGTTTATTTATTTATTATATGATTTATTTTGCGAAATGATTTAATAATTTTTTTATCTTACCGGTTCACAAAAAAACGCTACATCGTTTGGCGGTCCGTGAACGAAAAAGTTTATGAACCATTAGACTAGATCTTAGTTTAAATAAGTACAGAATGGCCCAAATGAGACTAATGGGTTCAGTTATACATTTACTTCCTTACTAACATTTATTATCCTTTAATTTCATTTAAGTTTCCTTATATATGAAATAATGAAAAATTCACATGCATAAAAAAATAATTATTAATATTTCTAAAATTATTCAACATTATTTAAAGTTTTATTTAAGTTTGATATAAATGATTTTCTTGTATATTCAACAACGTACAAATTTTCATATGAATATTCATATTATAAGAGTTATTGTGATGAAAATATTATTTTTATTATTTTTTATAAGTTTAATTCCATTGCCAATCCATAAATAAATAAATAAAACTTTGATTACGTCCTTCATTTTATCGAATTTGGTTAAAATGTTATTAAAATACAAAAATCCAATAAGTACCTAAGGCGGATTATAAAAAGGACAATTAACCCCTGTTCGGTTTACAATAGCTGATGTACTCTATAGCTACTAATAGTGTGAGTGGATGTTCATAGCTGTTGCCATAAGAGCCGAGACCGCAACAGGCTGCTACTGTTGCTGGTCTTCTCATCGCTCAATTGTTGCGACACCGCCGGCGACTATACGAACTGTACTAGGGTTTTTTCTTTTTTTAACAACCATCTCTAAAGCTTTTGTGTTTTAAACATCGTTCCATATTATTAAATGCGAACTGCTCTATTCGTACCACTTCGAATGTTTATATGTTTAGTTCGTGCTCTCAGATCGGGAAATTACGATGCTTTATTATTAACTGCGGGATACTAGGATATTTATTTTTTATTGTACGCCTATCCACATTTATTGAGTTATTATTTTTTTTACTATTTCAACAAGATGTTCTTAAATTTGAAAATGCAATGATTTGATAAGAAGCTACACATTAAGCAAAAAAATAATAATTAAAAAATCAAATATTTATTTCCTTTTTATCCAAATATATATGAAAATGGAAAAAGCTTTCTAAAGATTTAAGTCTTATAAATTATCAAAAAAATTAGTAATGGAATCAAATTTAATTCTAATATTTATTTTAAATGGATTAACTGAAATTTTGGAAAACCATTATTAACAACTTGTCCTAACGGATATTTTAAATTTTTACCTAAAAATTCATTATTTTTGAAGCATTAAGATAAAAATACTTATAAATCGAGTGAGACGTTATTTGATTGAATTCTTATCCGATTAAAAATTTGATTAAAAATGTGCTCATAATTTTTTAGTCATAAATTTAGGATAAAAGATATAAAAATCAAATAAAGTTTTAAATTAAATTTTTATTCTCTTGCAATTTTATTCTTCTTCAGAAATAAATTGTGAAATAAAATTCGTCCCACTTTACTACCTAAAAGATGGGATGGAAAGTATGAACGAAGCCCTTATAGATGTTTTATTTAACTGTATTATCAAAGTTGTGTGAAAATAATTTAGAAATTATTATATGTCATTAATAATCATTTAAAATTCAGTTTTATGAAGAATCATTTACAATTTCTTTGAAATTTTTTTTTTATTTGAAAATTTGATTTTTAAGTTTTTAGTAATTTTTCATGACTATATAATAATCGTATTCAACCAATATCCCAATACATTAAATATTCAAGTTAACTAATTTATATTAATCACTTAGAATAATTGATGACTAATAAATCAATTAAAACTAATAATAATTTTTAATCATTAATCACAGATTGATTTAAAACCAATTAATTTCAAATAAATCGTTTTATCAATCACTTAAAATGACTAATAATAAAATAATTTTAACTAGTGATTAATTAAAAAAATCGGTTATTAGAGTCGTCAATTGGATATTTTTTTCCTTGTTCTGTTTATAACTATTTTATCAAGTAATTTTGAAATTTTCAAGTAAACATTTTCTACGAAATTTTTAAACAAATCTTATAATAAAATTTTCAATTCGTGTAGTTTAATCAATTATGTTAACAAATAATTTGATGTACAAAAAAATTCTTAAATAACTAAGATATATTTTAGTAACATGAGAAAAAAATAAGAGTATGTGTGAAATTATCAAAAATCACTCTTTTTTAAAAAATCCCATACAATACAAAAATAACATAATAAATAATATTAAAACCTATGTTAATATTAATAAAAATGAACGTTTAATATATTTGTAAATTTAAAAAATATAAGTAAATAAAATTGAAAATATTTTATAAAATACTGGAATTAATTTGTAAAGAGAAAAAAAATTTTCATTATTCGATGGACAAACAGCACTTATACATACATACACACACACTTATTTATATATATATATATATATATATATATATATATATATATAAACGTGTGTGTGTATTTATGTAGTAAAAATTAATATTAAGAAAAACATTTTTCATTTCATACACTGAACCAAGAGAAAAATATAAATGGCACATTTATCCATCGCATAAAGAATTCTCAAGTGTTAGATAGATATCCACACATCTAAAATATCTGAACTTTTTATTATATTGAAGTTTTTGAAATAAGTTTCTCAACTAAAATTGAAATGAATTTTTCTTGACATATTAAAGTATTTCAACAAAAACGAACTTCTTTTAAAAGCTTTTTAAAAGTACTTCCATAAATAAACAAAAGCAAATTCCTCTCTCTTCATATATATATATATATATATATATATATATATATATATATATATATATATATATATATATTAATGTTTATTATATAAAAACACGATAATAAATTTTAAATTTCAGTTATCAAAAAAGTTTGTAAAAACACATAATTAAATATCAGCATCTAATAATAATTTAAAAATATTATTTGACAATAATTCCTGTTTTAATGTGTGATTTTGTTAAAAATCTACAAAAATAATTAAATTAGTGAAAATCTTTACATAACGAATTTTAAATATGTGTGTATATCTGAATTTGATTTACAATTTAATATTGATTTTAAAATAAAAAAAATAATTTTATATTATCATTAATAATAAATTTAACAATATAGGAAGGTCCAAATGAGATAGAATGGTCTGGATATGCATTACTGTTTTACTATAATTTAATATTCTTTACTATCCTTCAGTCTTATTTGTACTACCCAATATAAATAATTTTAGAATAATGCAAAAAACACATCCAACCTAAATTAGATTTTTTATTAATATACCAATTAGTTTCAATTGAAATAAATTTATTGTTCATGATAAATTTGACGAATTCCAATTTAAGACAAAAACTAATTATATTCTTTTCTACACACTTTGATAAAATAAAATTTTGATTAAAAAAACTGATCACGGTCATGGCATTTATAATAAGAAAAAAAGGATGTCAATCAAACAACGTTAACACTTCATTTAAAACGTTTACGTGTAAAAAAACTTTCGTGTACGTTTTTGATATTCGTTAAATTTCTAAAACCATTAAACTTTTGCTATAATGAATTCGGCTCAAACTTTTTTGTTCTCCGTTTCGACTTTGAATAATTAAACGACTGCCAACTTTTACGTTTAACAGTCATTTTCTATTCTGAAGTTCACTGAGATAAAATCCAGTTCTGGATACACAATCTTTCATATTCGTTGAATATGAAAAGTTTTTCTTTAATATTTTGTGCAACAATATAAGGGAAAACTTAGAACGCTTAAGAAAAATTCTTAATTTTATATATATATATATATATATATATATATATATATATATTAATCTTTTATTAATTTTTTCAATGATTTTCTAGTGTTAATCTTTAAACAAAATTACTGAAAGAAAGAAATATTTTGAATTAAATAAAAATTATATATATATATATATGTGTGTGTGTGTGTGTGTGTGTTGTATGTGGATGTAATATCAAAAAAATATTCACACTTCTTTAAAGTTAAAAAAATATTTATTGTAATTAATAAACCTACTACACATTTTTCAATCACGAATAAGAATTTTTAAATTACGTTATTTAATTAAATTAATTAAAATGAAATTTAAAAAATGTTTAAATAATATATAAACATACAAAAGTATAAGGCACACCCCTTTTTTAATATAATTTGAAATAAATAATTATCAATAGGTATAATATATATAGCAATTTTATTTGTGTATGTTTTTTTTATTAACTTTAATATTTTGTATATCCCTTTCTTATTTTTATTGTATATCGATTTTACTCTCTTTTACATATTCTCTACTAATTTTTTTTACAGAATTCGTACGGAATCTTTTGCCATTCATCCTCAATTTTCACTTAATGCATGTGTCTAGTGTAAAGGATTATAAACACAAGATGGAAACGACGTTTATTTTCAGTTAATTCACACATTTTTCCCATTTAAGATTTATAAATAAAATACTCGAACAAAATCTCTACACAAAACACTACTCACAAAATATATACATATATATTTTTTTAAATGTATAATAATCTATTCAACGTTCACAATTAGACTGATCAACAATTTGAATAATCATTATTTACTTAACGAGTTTTAAATTAAAAAGAGAAATTTGTCGTCGTAAAAGAAAAAAATATAAAATTTTATTGATTTTACAGAAACTCAAAATAGACAATGCACCTAAAATTTTCTTCATGACTCTCTCTCTTTCTTTTTCTCTCTTTCTGTACATATATTATCATCATAAAATCCTTTATCAGCCCTTTGTTAGACGAAAGTCTCATGGAATATCATTATATTTTCTTAAATGTATTCCTAAAATTTTCCCAATGTTTCCTTTCCGCTGCTAAGATCATCCAATTCTCATTTCCACTATATTTAACAATGTAATCTTTTAATTTTTGATAAAGTTTCTTCCTTGATCTCTTTTTGTCTTTTAGTCACCATTTTATAATTATTTTTGTCCATCTAATGTCTTCTCTTCTTGTTATATATTCTACCCATGTTCATTTTATTAATGTTTTTTATTTTATCAGTTACTTTTATCTTATTCTCTCTTTTCTCATATTTATTTACAGGTTTTTGGATTTTTCTCTCTCTCTGTCTATTTCACACACACAAATATACGATATATATATATATATATATATATATATATATAAAAAAAGAAAAAGAGAAAGAGAGAGAGAGAGAGAGAGTGCCCAAATGAGACATTTGTAAACAGACATTCATTTGCTTGTTATACTTTATGCTTCAGTCTTATTTGGACCACCATATATATATATATATATATATATAATGTTTTTTTAGATTTGAAAGAACTTTCAATAGGAATTCAATTTGAAGTTCTATCACGATTAAAACTCTCTCTCTCTTTATATATATATATAAAATGTTTTTTTAGGTTTGATAGAACTTTCAATAGGAATTTAATTTGAAGTTCTATCACGCTTAAAACTCTCTCTCTTTCTCTCTCTCTCTCTCTCTCTCTCTATATATATATATATATATATATATATATATAAAATATAAATTGTGATGTAAATATATCAAAAAAAAAATAGGTCTTTATTTTATGAAAATGATAAATATGTTTTAAAAACAATATAATTATGTACATAAATTAATATAAACTAAAAAGTAAATATTTAATGTGAAATAATTTATTTTTAATAATAGTAATTTTCATCAATATTAATACACATCGACAAAATAGAATATATCGACCCAAATTATTCAATTTTTACCGAATATTGATTTATCAGAGAGGTTATTAATATATTTAAAATGTTGAAGATAACAAAAATGAAAAATTTCGCGAGATTTAAAAATAATTCAATATCGACCATTCATTCCATTACATAAAAAGTTAAATATAATAAAATCATCGACACTGAGAACTGTTTTTAAAAAATATCTATATGAAATTTTTTGGCAGCATGTCAAAAACACTTGCAAACATATGTTTAATTATACATTTCATTTACAACGTGCAGACATCTATCTTATATAAGACATTTGCATCTCGTACTCTCATCAAAACTCTAAACGAACATAGTACGTCGGTAGTAACGAAATTTACGTTGAAAAATATGTAGTACATTTTCATTGATATTTATTTGTCCACTTGCAATGAGCACGCGCTACAATAAAAATAGCGTGTCTCTACTGAAGCGTTCCTCACAAAGCTCTGAAAATTTATTCGTGTTCAGCGAAATATACACAATTAGTCGCATGAGGCAACGGCAAGAATAACGTGTAGGTTCGGTGGTAGCTATGTTGTAATCAACGTTATGCTTCGTCGCATTTTACTTCAGGATATGGAACTCGTACGGCGTCGTCCTCGATGGACTACATTTAGAAATTTTAAATCATTTTTAGTGTGAACTCGTGCATTCGCATCTTCGTTTAACAAACTAGTTGCAGATCACACAAACACATTTTAGAGATTAACTTGTCATGTCAAGATTTATGTGGAAGAATTTTATATAATTGATTTACATGTTTATATAATATATAAACAAGAAATACTCTTATAAAAAATGACACTAAAATTCATTCATTAAAAATAAACTATAATTACACCAATTAAAATAAATTACAAATTTAACTACTTGAATATCTAAAAATAATGTTAGTAGATTTTTAAATATTTTTAAAGACTGCAATAAGTAAAACACTGTACTAATTTGAGTAATTAATGAAAATTTACTAATTGAACAAGAATATTTTTAATAATAAAAAGGTAAAATTGTTTTAAATACACAGAAAAGTATTTTAATGAAAAATATGTGACTCATTTTTGAGGTTATATTTTATTATTGACATTTATTACCATAAATCAAAACAATTTTTTTATTAATACAAGTATTTAACAAAGAATAGTGAAGAAAAGATGTATGTCCATAAGATTCATTTATGACACTAAATATTTTACGAATATCAACAAGAAAAGAATGTTACAGAAATATAAAGAAATTTGTTAAAAGTTTTTGGAGCAAATACAGTATTTGAAAAGATATTTTAAAGATAATTCGATAAATTTAAGAATGGACATTTTAATTTTAAAGACGAACCACACTTTGAAAGAATTTCTATGATCAATGATTGATATTCTTCGCAATATTTTCAAAGAACTTCCATTTTGAATTCGTGTAAGAGAATACAAGATGGATACCACATGAATTGTCTACTGGGAACAGACAGGATCGTGCAACCATTTCCTCATCTTCCTCATCTCTACTTTTAAGTAATAAAAATGAATCATTTTTGAAACGCTTCGTAACTGAAGATAAAAGTTGATTACATATAAAAATGTAATGAGGAAAAGAGAATACTGTCAGCTGAACAACCTACTCTGTTTAAATGTGGAAAAGAGAACGTAGTTTTTATGGTGGGATATGAGAGGAATGATTTATAATGAATTTCTAAATATAGAACAGGTGATTAATTCTGAAAAATATTGTCAACAATTGGACAACTTGAACAAAGAACTCATAAAAAGCGTTTAACTCTTGTTAATAGTAAGAAAATTATCTCTAACCACATTTTGTTTTACTAACCCAAAAATATCGTAATTTGGTTAGGAAATTCTAAGTACCTCAGTATATTTTCCAGATGTAAAATTATCTAACTACCATTTATATTTTGCTATACAGACTACTTTCAGTCAAATTTTCAATCTCACTTCTACAATTTTTTTTTAAATATGAAAATAATTAATTAAGATGGAGATGTTAAAAAGCACTGAATAAGTTAATAGCTTTCAAGGATGAGTTATTTTATAAAAGAAAAGTTTAAACACTTCTATCAAGGTGGAAAAAGTTGTAAATATTAATGGAAATTACATTGTTAATTCAATATTAATAAACAGTAAAAAATTCATTATTATTTTTTTACTTAAAAAACAGACAGGATTTTTCGGTAGATTTAATAAAATCATATTTTTTTTGTCTAAGAAAATATAAATAATATAGTGTTATAAACAAACGTAGCACTGTATAAATATGATTACAAAATATATTAATATAAATTTAAATAAACGCTTAAATCAAATGAAAATGTAGAATGTTAATAATATTCTTAAACATAAAATATTTTATACTGGTGTATAGTTAAACACTTTTTTTATCTTTAATTTAATGGCAATGTATTTCGACTTAACCGAAAATAAATGTGTTAGAATACAATACGAGATTATGGTTTTGTCAGTCCCTTCGGGCCAACTTCTTGTAGTGTCACAGCAAAAATATTTTTTCTAGATTAAGCGAAAACCTCTCGCACATAATCGCCTCAAGATTAAATAGAAAGACAATTTGAATATATTAGATCTGTGATATAACTGAACGTTGCGAAAAGTAAAAATGTTCATTTTCTCGTACATTCGTTTCTTCCCGTCTTTAAAGAACTCGAGAATATTTATGCGTATATTTCATTAATTTCACTTTATCAAATCTTATTTAAAATTTCATATACAATCAGTGTTTATAAATTTATGTAATTCGTCAAAGTCTCATAAGACAGATTAAAACAACTGTTTAGTATCTGAAATATTGTACGTCACTCCGATTTAAACTGAAAATTACATTTTTTTTCTTGAAATTATCCACGTTCGATAAAAATTCAAAAGAAATATATTTTTACATTATCCGAAAGGAATATCTTTTTTGCATGCTTCATATATTTTCAATATTTACGCTAAAGCACTGAAAAGTTAAACGTTTAGGGCTTCGAAGATATTTCTGTTTATTAAGTAGACATTTTGCTCGATTATCGTGTTCACTTTTGCTATCCTCTTATGAGTGAAAAAAAAAGTATTTCGAACGCCCGTCCGGCTTAAGCTGAATGTACGAGATGTAAGAAAAGAAAAAGTAAATAGATATCTACTGATCGATCCAAGCCGAGGGAATTTTCTTTTTCACCGTTGGTGATTTTCACCAAAGCCGGAGGGATGTTGAAGTATGAAGAGGACGTGACGTCATCCGAACAACAAATCTTCATCTCGGTGTCGTATGATACCTGCCTGCACACCGGAGCTAACGTTATATAGTATATTTTATATAAATTATTCATAGATGTTTATATGTCGACAGAATAATTTTTATATAGGAATATATTTTATACATTTATGGAACACCCTGCGTAACAAACATGGCCGATATATATATATATATATATATATATATATATATATGTATGTATGTGTGTGTGTGCGTACATAAATAAACTCATATTCATATGTACATACAGCATAAACGGTACATTCATTTTATAGTTTTTTTCCTTTTTTGATTCAGAAAACGTGTTAACCTACGAATTTGATGTATATATTTTCTGCTACGTCTTTTATCTTGACTACAAATCCAGATTATTTTAGAATATTTCTATTCAAGTACTTCAGTTTTAGTATTATATATACCTCTCTTTCTCTCCTTATTTCTCTCTCTCTCTCTCTCTCTATATATATATATATAAATATAAATATATAAACACATACATATAAATATTACTTCAATCAAATGAAAAAATTTTTCACATAAAAACTGAGTACACAACTGAAAATTTATTGTAACTAAAATTATAATGTGATCTATTTTGAACTGATGGAATTGATGATCATTTATAAAAAAGTAGATATTAAAGTAGTGAAAAAATATAAGTATGAACAAAATTAAAATTTAATTTCTAATAAATCTGATAATTTAAAATATTAACTATTAGAATATGCATACCAAACATAGATGAATTATCACCGTCAAGATCACAATATGTTATAAAATGTTCAATAATCACTTATTGTTCATTTTGTTGTTTATAATAACAATGAGCTAATGCATGTTTCTATTGGGATACTAACATATTGTGGTGTTGGGGTGATAATTCATTTGTGTTGAAGTGAATATTCCACAGTTTCAAAACAGCTGTATACTGAATTTATTAGAAAATAAATTTATTGTATTGTACTATAATCGATTATTACGAATCTGGCATCGTTGGGATCTGTGAAGTGCCAAATTGGTGAGTTTGATGCTTATTCGATTAAATTTCCATTCAATTAAAAATATGATTAAAAATTAGTCATAATTTCTTAGTCATAAAAATAATCAAAAATCAAATGACTAAATTTATTGTACATTTGATTAATCATAGCACTAAAAAATCAATCATGTCATTTTAATCGTTTTGTTAATAAAAAAATAATCGATTAAAAATTTAGTTAAAATAAAAAAAAATAAAAAACGACTAGAATCTGAAGTAATTTTTTTTTATTTTACATATTTGCTTCTTTTTCGAAAATATTTTTTTTGTTAAACAGAATTCATCCCATTTTACTGCCTAACAGACGGGTGGAAAAGTGTGAACGAAATCCTTATTTGTTTTTTATTCTAACTATTTTACATCTTTGGATTAATATAATTTAGAAACTATTATATTTCATTATAAATTATTTGAAATTCAATTTCATTCAACTTACAAAAATTATTTGTAATTTCCACAAATAAAAAGCTGTATTTGAAAATTTCATTTTTATGTTTTAAATAATTTTTTGTGACGATTTAATTAATAGTTGCACTCAACTAATATTGCACAATTTTGAATATTCAAATCAAGGGTTTATTAATCGCTTAAAATGATTGATAAACTAATAAATTAATCATTAGTCATCAGCCAACAATTAATTGAAAAACGACTAATTTCAAATCAATCGTTTTATAAATCGCTTGAAACGACTAACGATTAATAAATTAATCGTTACTAACGATTAATTTTACATGATTAAAATTTCAGTCATTAGTCGTCAATCAGATAATTTTTGCCCTACTCTGATTGGACGGATCATCAGTGGTAAGATTAGACATACAGTTTACTCAACAGCTAACCTAATTTTTTTAAAAATAAATCGAGTATAATAAACTAAGGCAATGGCCCAATGACCTCGAGTCTGTTCAGGTTTTTGCACCGCCAAAAATAAAATTTTAAAAAATGCAGTTATAAAACATATGCTTGAGATTAGTATAGAAGATGTATAAAATCACAACACACTACTCTAACACAGAAATAAGAAACACAAAAACGTAAAATATGTAGATATTCAATCTGTTTTAGACATCATAAACTGTTAAAATTTCAAATACTTTTGATCGAAAAGAAATATGTAATGGCATTATGTCAATTTAGTATTTTATTTCTTTTTGTTAAAACAAGGAATATATGAATCTAACACAAAAACTATGTTGTAAAAATCAATACATAACATTTAATCATTTAAAAGTGACATAATTCTTAGATAAAGAAGAATAAACATTTGTATATATGTAATAAAATAATAAAAAAAAATGTCGAACATTAGTTGGAAATTAATTGAATAAAGATAAGAAAATAGACAAGAAATTACACTCATTGAAATTATATCTAAATTTAGTATCACATTGACAAAAAAATCGTTAATGTGAATGGTGTATATTTAGATTGAATAAAGTATTTATTTCCTTATAATATTTTTATTTTAACATTCAAAATCGGACATTTCATATGGTACAATCTAACTATTTGTTAATTAAAAAAAATATATACAAAGATGCAAAATCACAATATATTTAATTGACAGTAAGAATTTGAAATAAAGTAAATAATTTTTTTAAAATTAATTTTTAAAAGAGTGAAAAAAGTTTCATTAAGCTATAACTAGAACTAAACATAAAATACTATATTTCAGTACAAAATTTATAAATAGATATTCATTTCAAATATATATATATATATATATATATATATATATATATATATATATATATATATATATATTACTCTATACTGAATTTAAAAATAATGATCTTCGTATAGAGAAACGTAAGGCATTTTATAATCATGCTAAAAATGTTTCTAATATTAAATTGTATTACAAACCCAAGGAAAGTGTTAAAATACTTTATATGTAATTATGTACATGAAATTAAAAAACAATGCGGATATTATTATAAATATACAGTTTTATAAACAAACATGTAATATGTTAATAGACAGTGAGGTGTTTAACATTAATGTAATCAGTATAATTATTTCAAGTTCGTATTGTTGTTGTTTAATGTAAGCAGAAAATATGCATTCAATGTCAATTTCCTTTTATTGTATTATGCACTATGGAAGAATCAAATGTCGATAATTGTTAGTTATCAGATTTATTTGTTATACAGTACGTATATTTCAAGAATGTAAATAAATTTAATATTATTGAGTGTCATGAATAATTTATATTTTGAAAATTGAGACAAGTGATATTTAAAAAAAAAGTTCAATTTTAATGGAATTAAATTAAAAAGGATTTAATGATATTCGATGATGTTTTTATCCAGCAATTAATATATACATATATATATATATATATATATATATATTACAGATATCTTATATAATAAAAAAAAATTCGAAAGAAAAAACATGAAAATTTTGTGAAGATAAAAAATCAAGAAAAATTATACTGTACGATAGCCACAAACCATTTAAAAATATTCATAAAATAAATTTCATTTGCATTTATTTACTGCATTACGTAAAAAGTATGAGAGGATATTTTTTTTTTGACTATTCCAAAAGAGTTTACGTGCTAGATTTCCGAATAAGTGAATATACAACTAGAAATTTAAATAGATGTATAAATTATTTTATACATGAAACCAGGTACAATAAATGCATTAACAGTATAATTACAAAATGGTGGAACTTCAATTCTACGTCCATTAAAATAGCATTTCTAATTTTGTTACGTAATTGGTACTGCATCCACATATATTCCGTTGAAAATTATTAATAATGATGACACATTCAATTATTATATCCATAGTAATATATTTAAAATACTTTGATATGATCAATCATGATTTATAATAGACATATATATATATATATATATATATATATATATATATATATATATATATATATATATATAATATACACACACACATATATATTTGGTATGCACGTTAATACAATTAGAAAAAGAAAAACCATTTAGTTCTTATGATAAAACATTTAACAACACGTTTTTATGAAAGAAGTTCAAGGATATTTCTAAGGGATCAAACTTGTCTGCCAGACTTTTTACCTAGAATTTTTTGACCAGTTGCCAAATGAACGTAACTTTTACAAGGTGTATCTATTAAATATATTGTCTATCAAAAGATATCTTATATTAAAAAAAGAAGATTTTAATAAAAACTTTTATCAGTTTGTTTATATTCGTACTTACATACACATAGATATATACATATATACATATATATATATATATATATATATATATATATATATATATGTGTATGTATAATATATAATTACGAATTATTATTTCATTTTATTTTAATAACAGAATTAATTTAATTTTCCAGGTAATAAAAAACACACGCGTTAGAAAAGTAATAACATTCAAGTGGCTCATTATTATTTTTAAACATTATTGGATCTAAAATGTTATTATTATTCTTTTTTTGTGAATGTTAAAATGCTACGTTGTTAAATACGTATATACAAGGTCGTAGACGTCGTGACTTGTAAATATAAATATTACAGTATTGAATATATTCATGAAAAACTGTTTAAACGTTTCCATATAATTGCTATTATGCATTTTCGATAAGATATTTGTACATTTGTATTTTCATTTCAAATATAAAATACATATAAATTTACATGAACAAAATAATTAAAACGTATTATTTTGTATAATGATTGCATTTATATTAATATAAAAATATACGTGTGTGTTTTTGTATTATTGTCATTTATATATATATATATATATATATATATATATATATATATATATATATATATATATATATATAATTAAAAAGGGATTTGTTCTTAAATTTGTCATCAAAAGCAATAAAGACAGAATTTTTCTATATAAGATTGTTTACCTTATAACATCATTAAATAATTACGGAATATTTATAATTATAAAACCTTGACGAAGTTTTTTTTTATAATTACCATTCACAATAGATTTTTTTTCAAATACGAAATGAGCTGTAGAATATATACATACATTCATATGTGATTTTTATAATTTTTTAAAAGTTTACTAAAGTGAATTTATATCCTCAACAATATAATTTTTAAATAGGAATATTTATCCACATTAAAGAATTTTTAGATATTTCTTTTATAATAATAACATGATTATAATCTAAATGTCGGATTTATCATCAATTTCTCTTTGAATAATCCGACGTTTCATATTAGATGACTTAACAGAAGGAATATAAAATGTCATATCACTTAAAAAAGGAAAAAATATATTTTTCGATTTTTGTAGTAATCTGTATCGAAATACAATTTTACAATGAAAGATGATTTAAATTGAAACAAATAAATATTTTTTTTTAATAAAAAATAATAAATGTCTGAATCAATAAAATTGTTTGATATTAAATGAAATATTAATTGTCAATAATGAAACATCATTTAACATATGAATGAATCCGGTTGAATTAAAAAAACTCGTTTTTAAATATCAATTAATACTTTATTTATATACGATATAAACGCATTTAGATCTATTATATATGAACGCAATATTTAACTGAAAAACACGCTACTAACTGACCTTCACTGATGAGTTAAAAACATAAATCATCCTTTACTATACTTTTACTTTTTGTTCATAAATCATGTAGTAATCTTCCGTGCAGATATTTTTCTAAGATGGATTTATAAATGCCAAATAAAAAAAAATAAGATGATACTAAGCATAGTATTTCTTAGAATTAAATAAAAATAATAATTTTACAGTTACTTTAAAAATACGAGAGTGAAAATTAATTAAAGATATTATTTTAAAATAAGTAATACTACTTTATATAATATTTTTATTAAAATAAAAAATTAAATAGCAAAAATTGATTAATGATAAAATTTCAATAGCAAAGAGAAGTTTATGTTTATTTTGGATCTATTTATAAATAAAGTAGATATATAACGTGAGTGAATCTTTTTCAAGCAAACTGAGGATATTTTTTTAATATATAGAAAATTTTATCGAAGTAGTTTAAAAATATTTACTAAAATGTTATATAGTACACACAAACACATACACATATGTGTGTTTATCCCATAAATAATGCTGTTTTTAAAAAATTTTGAAATGAAATCAAAAAAAGTTAGCATTTTAATTTTAATCCAAAATATATTTTCCATTATTAATCAACTTTTCTTTTCATATTAATCTTAAATTTTCAAATTCTTTGATTTTGCGCTGAAGAATAAATTAAGCTTTTTTCAGATGTTAGTATCTGTATTTCCTACTAATGTGATTTTAAAATATTTGATAATTTGATTATTCCACATCTAAAGATGTTCCATAATTTCATATTCGACCTGTCTTAATTTTTAAAGTGTTTCTTGCACCGTGTGAAGTCAGGTGTTATTATAATGAAAAATTACGCTTTTTGTTCAATAATGCTAACTCCTTTTCGTCGATAGATTGCTTTAGTTAGTTTGGTTGTTCACAATACAACGTTTTTGAGACGATTGGCAGCAGCTTATAATTAATAATTCCATTCATATACAACCAAACAAACATTAGAATATTCCTTGGATGAGATCTTCCATTCTACTATGGAGATGGTATTTCGTTGCAGTTAATCCATTATCTTAGACACTTAACCTCGACATAAATAATTCCTTTTTTGTTACCAGAAATAATTCTATTCAAGAATGGCTCTTTTTCCAATCTACAAAGATGAGAAATGCAAATGTCCATTTGTTACCTCAGATTAATCTCTTATAATTCGTATTTATCCACTGATCCAGTTTAGAAATTTTATCATTCGTTTCACATTCCAATAGATTGTTAATTGCTGAAACTGCTTTAATAATTATTCAATCTTCAAATTAGAATTTTTTTGTATTAGCGTATTTAACTAAATACCGTATTACTTATGGGCTGATCAAATATATGAGTTGCAATTATATGTAACCACGTTGACAACCATATTTAAATATCTATTGTGTTAATACATATTTATAGTACGTATAATTAGAATTATGAATTTTTTTAATACAAATGTACACGTGCGTTATATAAAACATTTATTTATAATTGTCTTTTTTCCATTTTAATTAGTTTTTGTATATAAATGGAATCATTTTATTAAAAAAATATATGTGCATGTGCATATTATCAATAATAATAAATAAATTTATATTAAAATGTATATGAAAAAAGAGTAATCGATATAATTTATTCATTACTTTTTCAAAGAAACTATTAAAAATTCATTGAAAATAAATAATTCATTTAAAAAAAAACATATTAAACACACAGTAATCAAATATTTATAAAACAGGAATCCACACATTTGTACGAATATACAAGAGTGATCACTAGACGACGTTTCGAAAACGCACTGACAATATTCCAAGTTGAAATTAATTAAAAAATACACAAATCGTTATCCAATATCGAAAAAAATGTTCAGAACAGATCAGTTATAAAATACAATTAATTATAAATGACAATGTTGTTAAACCAATGATGTTTTTTTATCAACGCGAACAGATAAAACAAAAATGATAACATTTGCATGAATGTTTTATTCATGAATATAGATTTCGTGACGCGTCGTCTTTCATGAATCCGTAAAAAATAAAACACAGAAAAAAATAACAAATAAATAAACCATAAAGAATTTTATCAGATGCAGTCTGATGAATAAATACTACATTTCTATTTATCGGCCATTCAGAAATCGATTCAATAACGAATTTATTATTAAAGAGTGCAATACAGATTGAATATCTTGTTTGAACGGAATGATCGATCTGTTTTTAAGTAAGTATATAAAATTCATAAACTATTATACACACGTACATGTATGTATATATATATATATATATATATATATATATATATATATATATATATATATTTATACATACAATTCTATTTATGTATTTATGATGTACTCATTTTAATAGTATTTTATATTAGTAAAAAAAATATCAAAAATCTATGTATTAAATATTGTGTAATATATAGGGTCATCCAATTTTGATACCTAGACTTGTGTTTTATTGAAAAAAAAACATATATATATATAGGGTGGTATATAAGGAAACATGTGTATAGCTTTTTTTTTTTAATAAAACTCAAATCTAGGCATCACATTTGGATAACCGCTACTTTCAAATGAAATTCTAATAATTAAATAAATTAAAAAATAAATTATTAAATAAATAAATAATTATAAAAAAAAATAATAATAAAAAAAAATATTAATAAATAATTAAATAAATAATTATTAAATAAATTAATAAATAAATTAATGTACTTAAAAAATTATTAGAATAAATAAAAATATTTTAAAAAATGTAACAATAAATCATAATTTAAGTAATAACATATTTCTAAGAAATGAAAAAAGCAAATAATGAATAATTATTATTTACTTTTATTTAATCCAATTTGTTTGTTTCGAAAAGAAAAAATATAAATGTATCTTTTTAAATTCGATCATATATTCTAATACAAATCTGTCATTTCAAATAACCATAAAGGAAAAAATAATACGATTTTCAAAGAGCCTTGGATGTGACAGTATATATTAAATATTGATATATGAAAGTATAAGACGAAGAAGAAAGTGTAAGATATATATGTATGTGTGTGTATGTATATATATTTATATGTATGTATGTATATATATATATATATATATATATATATATATATATATATATATATATATATATACATACACATATACAAACATACAGTTTATTTTTCAGTTCTTTCATAAAACTATAACTTAGTTTCAAGAAAAACAAGGAAAAATAAATGTACAGACGGAATATAAACTTCTGTTCAAATGAATTCTGATATCGATGAAGTATAAATATATATGTATGATGTATATGCATATGTGTGTGTTTATATATATATATATATATATATATATATATATATATATATATATAATTCAGATTTACATTTTTCAGTCTCATTTAGGTCACTCTGTATAATGTAAAAATATAAAAACATTATTAATAAATCTACACATATCAAGAAAATAAAATAAGTAAAATTTTAAAAGAGTTATACATTTTGTTAAAAAACACAAAATATAGTTTCTATAACAGTTAAAAAGCTGCTGTTTAAAAATACTATTAAAGTCAATTCTCATTACGCAATCGATTTGTTTAACGTAGATAAATTAGCTGATAGGTTTCAATTTAAGCTCATGGATAATTGGTGTACATCCTATTATAAACTAGTTGATACAGTGAATACTTTTAATTTGTTAAAAACTGATAAATATCTATTTAAATGAGGAATTTAATTATCATCAGTAACATTTATTTATTGAAACGTTATAAAATGATTTTTGGTAGTAATGGATGGAATTGTTTATAAAATGTTTTATTATTGAAAATGAACATTTTAGGAAATATTTTTCATTATATTTTTACTTCGTAATATAAATATTAAATAATAATATGTTTTTTAATTATATTTTTCAACTCTTGTATTTTTTCATTTTCGATGAAATTTTTTTTGAAAAATTAAAAAATATAATTTATTTGTTGTTTTGGAACTGTAGCTAATTCACTTTAACACAAATGAATTTCTAACTCCAACTCCACAATACTTTTAAAGTGTTTAATAATCATTTATTGTTCACTTTATTTATAAATATATCAGCTGATGCATTTCGAAAGCGACGCCATTATCGTCAGAGCCGTTCTGTTAAAATCTAGACTAATTGTTTGACTTTTTAAAATATATACTAATTTGTGTTTTTGTGTCTTTATTCAATCCATCTCTAACTTGGGGTTGGCTGTTTGTTTTTATTTAAAAAAGTCAAACAATTAATCTACATTTTAACAAAATTGCTCTGACGATGATGGCGTCGTCATCGAAATGCATCAGCCGATATATTTATAAATAAAGTGAACAATAAGTGATTATTGAACACTTTAAAACTATTGTGATGTTGGGGTAGAAATTCATCTGTGTTAAAAAATATAATTTACAAATCATGTTATAAATACAAATAACATTCGTCAAATGATCTCGAAAGATAGAAAAGAAAGTTAAAATTTTTAATGCTTTCTGATTTGACTAAAAATGACAATTAAAATGTTGTTTTTATTATAGTTGATAAATTGCAGTCGTATTTTTAATAAAAATATTATTGAGTATTCAAAATTGGATTTTATATTTTTTATTTTGAAATTGCAATGAATTTACTTTCACTTTTAAATAAAGTAAACAATAAATAATGGAACATTTTTACAACATTTTGTGGTGTTGAAGTGATAAACCATTTATGTGATATTGGGTTTTATAGTTTTATCTCTTTTAATTTTTATTACTAGTAAACAAATTAATTGATAATCAGTGATGAGAAAAATAATTTCATATAAGAAAACTAATTACTTCTAACAATGTAAATAGTTGACGAAAATAGTTTCAATATCTACATCTAATAAAATATAAATGTAAAAGGAAATTTCAAATAGTTCCACAAAATCTAATAAAACACAAATGTAAAAAATTATATAGTATTCATTCATTTTATTACATTCAATATTGTTGACATTTTAAAGTTTTATAGTAAAACCAATATTACAAAACCGGTTGAATACGACAGAATATACAAATAAATACAACTAATTGCAACATTCAATGTTTTATTAAACGATTAACCTACTTTGAAAGCAAGTACTTACAAATCCATCCTTATGAAAAATTCAAGTAATTTTATGGAAAAACAAGCTCGTCTGTTTAAAAAGCGACGAAAGTGCAATAACGATTCGTAGACAGTTGAAAATATTAAAACGTAAAACGTCAAAAATAAATAAATGTGATTCCATATTATAATAAATAGAATATAAACGGTTTCAAAGTGGAACAAAAGCAGATATAATCATCAAAATTACACTCCTTTTTGTCAGCGAGCGAAAATTATCAAAGGAAGATATTAATTTTCAAAAGCGATGCACTCTCTTCTCATTCGACGTGCGGCTTTCCTTTTTCGTTTTAAATATGAAGCAGCCATATTTGAATCGAATGAAAATTTGTAACCGAACGACGAACACTCCAGGATATATAAATACGTTTCGGAGAAATTTAATTGAAATCAACATAATTATCAACCACAAAGACAAGGTACAAGGTAGTGGAATTCGAAACTATATACATACACACACACACACACACAATATATATATATATATATATATATATATATATATATATATATATATATATATATATATATATATATATATATAGACACCAGGGACTAAGAATTTAATTAAAAGCAGGTATTCTTAATTGATGCTTTACCTCGTTTACAGTGAAAATGTAATTTCTAATAAAACATTGTATAAAATACTATATCAAACTCATATAAAATTATAAATTAATAATAAAAATATTTTATCGACTTTACCGAAAAAGATTTAATTGATTTGAATTTAAGGTGTTGTTTTCGTTCATTTCGATATTAAATCCGCTTTGCTTTATCTTTAATATCATTGAAAAGAACAATTATTCGCTTATGAAATATTAAAATGCTTAAGTACTTTTAATATCAAACATGAAATAAATAAAATAAGAATTTATTTCAGTCGATTTTTTTTCATTTTATATGCATTTAATATATTTTATATGCATTAAATTTAATTCAACTCTTTGAGAAAAAATACATAACTAAGATTTCAAATAAAATTTAAGATTAAAATAGTATTAAAATTTACAACAATGTTATTATATAATAGAATAAAAGATTTTATATGAACAAATCTGATATTTTATTACACGTTTCATTCATAATGAACTGTTTAGGTAGTATGAGTATACGGTAATAAAATTTATTAGTATTTAAAACGAATATTAAAATTTTAGTTTTATTAAAAATCGGTTTTAAAATTTAACAATACATAAATAATTTGATATATGTATTGTAAGAAGTTAGGTAAAAATAATAAAGTTACATACAATTGAATAACAATTTTAAATTTTGAAGTAAATTACTTTTTAGGTAACAAGAATTTTTTTCATTGGGTTACAAGAAAAATCAAAGAGAAAAAAAGAATAAATAAGTATACTTGGTTAAAATAAATTCACTTTTGATTCAACAAAAAAAATTAAAAAATATTATTTATATCTTTATAAACTCAATTTTTTATCTTACATTTTTGAAACTCTAGGAAATTCAAATAGTGCCATCATTTAAATAACGCAGTACTCTAATTTGTAGTAAGAGTGAAAGTTACTATTTTTTAAATATAAAAAAATCATTTTAATTGTTTCTTATAAGTACAGAAAAATGATTGAAATTTATTCTAATCCTGCTATAATATCAAAGACAGAATGAAATGTTGAAAATGTTTATTTCTTGATTTTTTCCATATATCACTTTTTTATAATTGCTATTCTTAGCTTATTGAGCAGAAAATAAGAAAAAATATAAATAAAATCAGTTGAGGTAAAAAATCGATATTACAGTAATAATTGCTTGTGTTACAAGAAAAAGCAAAGGGAAAGAAAGATTAAATAATTATACTTGGTTGAAATAAATTCATTTTTTAATCAACAAAAAAAGTTAAAAAATATTCAGTAATAATTGTTCAAAAATTTTTAGAAAGACTTCTTATTTTACTAAAATATATAAAAAAGAAATGAATTGAAATACAAATGCATAAAATGAGTATTAATGGATACTGAAAGAATTTTAATTATAAATTTATATCAAATTCGAAATGACATCTAATTTTATATAAAGAATTATAATTCATTACGATCTACATTCCCTTTTGATATTTAACAAAATTCCAATGTGATTATAAATGAACAGGTGTGTAATAAACAAGCACAATTATATTATAATTTCAGGCATGTAATTAAAAACAAAAAAAATATGTATCATAATTTATCGTGACACATTTATTCGACACATTTTCTAAAATTAGTTGTACACTGTTTTCACATTAAACAATGTTTTCATCTAGAAAACGTTCTCAGAATTCGTCCAACCAGTAAGTTAAATTAACTTTATTAACAGTTTTATATCACATGCAATGGTATAATTTGACTAATATAGCGTAAAACATGCAGCAGACTCTCATGTTTTCAATTGTACGTAAGTATATTTTCAAATAGTCCGTGGAATAATTTATCAGATTAAAATAAAAATACGAACGAACAACAAATCATGTAAATTACTATTTGGACTGCATTGTATTCTATATTTCTGTCGCAGTGGATAATATTTTATTATTAATGTGCATTTACTTATTACATTTTTTAGTACATGTGTATGAGTGTAGATTGAGAAATGATTAAGTATTATTTGGAGCAATTTTTTTATTATTACTTTTATAACTGAAATATACACATGTTTTTATATCATAAAAAAATCATTAACATGGAACAAAATGAACACATTTATAAATATATCTCGATAAAAGTATATGCAGTGAGTATTAACAACCTTACTAGCTTTTAATTTTATGTAATCCAATGTCCATTATAATATTACATGTCTGTTAATGTTTCAAAATTCAATTCTAGATCTTTTGGCAAAAGCTATACAATCATTATGGTGCCCAATCGATACTAGCTTAACTATAATTATCCTTGTAATTATATCTAAATATAGCAACCACTACAAATGTGATAATTATAGTCCAATTAGTTTGAGGTACCACAGATTCCCGGTAAGAAGATCTTTAGGTTGAATTATAGTCCGGCTATGTAGTTTCATAATTTTACCATATGTTTAATTAAATTAATCAAAGTTATTTTTATCAATACACAATTTTTTTAAGTATAATAATAAATCATAGCTTAGACAAAAATAGGAACTACTAAAATATCATACTCACTTTTACTGAAATGTTTGATTTGTTTTACATATACATTTTTTTTTTTTTAGAAAAAGGACATAAAAAATATGTTAAATTTAATACACATTTCAATAATTTAGTAATAAAAATAATTATGTATAAGAAAATCCATTTTATTCTACAATTCAAAAAAATCATTTTCATACCAATTTCAATAATAAACATACAAGAGCTAAATTAATATACGTTTTGTCAATAAAAATGTCAGAATTTTGACAGCTGGTGGTAGTCATGTTTAATTTTTTTTTAAATTCATTTTGACATATCAACAGTATACGTTGGCAAAATATCATGGAACGTTTAACACTTCAACAACGCTTAGAAATTGTTGAAAACTTCAATAGATTGATGGAAACAGAAGTTTAATGAATTCATTATTTCACGAAATGGATTTATTAATTGGTCACCAAGATCATGTGATCTAACTCCATCGTATTATTTTCTGTGGGGTTATGTGAAATCATTGATTTATGCTGATAGACCACAAACGACAGAAGAATTAAAAATAAACACTGAACGTATAATTTATGAAATTGGATCACAATTTGCGAAAGAGTTACTAAAAATTGGACTAAACGAATGAGTTATGTCAAGTAAAGTCGTGGTGGTCATATGAGTAAAATTGTGTTCTTCATAGAATGGGCTAAAAAATAAAAAAAATAACTAATTATTTAAATACTGTTTGTTTTATTTCTATTTAAACTTCTAAAGCACTTATTGAATCTCTCTCTCTCTCTCTCTCTCTCTCTCTCTCTCTCTATATATATATATATATATATAAATCATAAACATCTAAATCAGTCCATTTCTAAGCAAAGGCGTCGTTAAATAATATTAAGTCCTTTTAATTTTTCCTTAGATTCTTCCATTCTTTCCTATCTGCGATTAATTTTATTCAACCATCACCCCCACAATACTTTAAAATATCATTCCTTCATTTTTAATAAGGCCTTTTCCTGAATCTCTTTTTGTCTCTTGATCGCCCATTCCATAATGATTTTTATCAATTTATTATCTCCTCTTTTTGCTATATGTCATTCCCATGATCATTTAATCAATTTTATCTATTCTGGTATCATAGTTATTTTTGTTTATTATTGTAGCTATTTACAGATTTTTCAATCAGTATCTCAGATTCTGTGCCAGTGTCTGATCCATAAATACAAGTAGGTAGTACATATTGATTATGTTATTAATTCTCTTTCAAGGTCAATGATATTTTACTTTTCATTATATTATTCATTCTTCCAATTGTTTCCCATATTGCCCTCATTCTCGACTTAATCTTTGACCATAGGTTACTATCATATCGTATAATTTTATGACATCCATGTTGTGTAGATTAATCTATAGTTTACATATTTTAGAGTTTTGGATAGTCCTCTTGTATATTTGAGATAATATGGGATTTTTACATCTATTTGTTTATCTACGAGGGTCGTTTGAAAGTATAGTAAATTTATTAATTGTGTAATTTAATTAATTAATTACTTAAATTCAATTTTTCAATTTAGTTTTTCTTCATTTTTTACCATACTTATCAAACGACCATCGTATGTCTATTTTGAAAGATGTGGTTTTTTTAAAACGAATTAAAGATAAAAAAACAACACATCTTTCTAAATAGACACAGATAAAAAAATTAACAAATGTAAAAATCTCATATTATCCCAAATATGCATCCTTATTGTAAAAATTCAAAATATTGGCTCTCTAACTATATATTTATTTTCTCTACAAATTTACTAAACATGATTTTTTCCATATTTATTTTTAAGTAGTATTTTTACAACTTTTTTCAAGTAGTATTTTTAACTCTTCTGGGTTTTACTTATATGTAGTCGTCGTCATCAAACCGTAGATGTGACATTTATTTTACTATCTTTATTTTCGAAATTTGCCTCTCATTACCTATTCTAGAATTACATTAAATGATTTAGATGATAAACCATTTCCTTGTCTAATTGCTTTTTCTAATCTAATTTTACCCGAGAGATCTTTCATTATAATTTGGGTTGTTGTACGTTTATCAATCATTTAAATTCAGATAATTTTTACTTATTCCTTACTCCTTCAGAGATAATAACAATGAAGCCATGTCAACTGAATTGAACGTTTTTCAAAATCCACAAATGTCAAATATAATCGTTGTTCATATTTAATATATTTTTTTTGCAATTCTAATGATGGTCTACCTTACTAAAATTTGATTTGCAACCTGCCTTTTTCTTAGACTGTTGACAATTTAATTTTTTTTCCAGTCTTTTCACTAGTACTTTACTGAATTTTTATATCTAGAATAAAGTAGCAACATTAATCTAATTCTTCAAATTTATTTTGTCTTCTTTCTTATATATATATATATATATATATATATATATATATATATATATATATATATATATATATATATATTATAAACAGTTTTTGTTTTATTTTTGCAAATTTACAATTTAAAAAGAATAAAATAACATATGAAATCAAACTTTCTCCATTAAGTAATTAAGAGAATAGTAGAGTGTATTTGCTGTATTTGTGAGATATAGACGAAAAGATTTTCCGCTTTGAAACATTAAACTTGGAGCGTTCGGTTGGATAAGAAATAATTCAAGCGATAGTGGCCGTAGAAAATAGAAACTCGGTGTTCCCAACTGCATAATTTAACAACTAGAAGTCTAATGATAAGATAAGTGATACAGACTTCTCCCATTGGAATATTATATAATTATACTGGTATATATATATATATATATATATATATATATATATATATATATATATATATATATATAACGTAGAAATGATTTTCGAATTAGATGCACTTTTTTATAAAAAGAATATATTAAAGAATGAATGAACAAAATAAGTTAAGATTCGAAACGATGTCCGCTTAAAGCACTTCCCTGTATATGATGTAAATACGAAATCCTCGGGAGCATAAAGTGTTGGAAAGTTTCTCGTGAACTAAAGTTTTAAAAGTACATAAAATGTATAGTCGAAAGATAGATATAGGACTTATATTACATTCCATTTACAAAGAAGTATCTTATAAAACCGACTGTTATAGCATTGCAGACACCAATCTAACATTCAACCACAGTGACGTAATGTGAATGCAGTTTCCTGTGTTCTGTGTCCCGTAGGGCAAATAGCGCTCAGCCTAATGTTTGCACGTCAGGTGTATATGTCGGCTTGTGTGTGTATGTGCGTATCTGTGTGTGTGTGGATGTTCTATAAGACCATCAACTGTCATTGACGTAGAGATAGTTCCTCGGTTGGAATTGAATTAGGTATGTTCTACTTACACCGACAGCGTCATCATGTCAAGATGCAATTTCTACTTTGGCTTGTTTATTTGTTTCCTGTTTCGTGTAACGAGCAATAATCGTATGGTCTGAATGTATAATGGAAAAGTAATATATACGTGTATTACGAATACTAACTCACCTTCGGTATGACTCACTGTTTTATAACTAAAGAAACATGCAAGTTTTATGCGAAATTTTATTTATGATTTTACAACATAACTCACAAAAGTTACTTTGAAATTTTTATTCAAATTTATTTGAATATACAAAGAACATTCAACCAACTTAGAAGAATATTATTTTCTTTATATAGACAAATTTATCGATAATATACTATTAGATACCAAACAAATGTAATATCAAATCGCAAATATATTTACATATAATAATAAAACAACAATAAAATATATCTCTATTTATATCTATAATAAATATACATACATACATACATACATATACATGTGTATATATATATATATATATATATATAAATAATTTCTTAGTGAGAACAAAGTGAAAAATTTCCAGTCGTTATAATGAATATTTTTTCCTGGAATTTTAAAAAATATCTTCATATATTATTTTCCTCTGTTTCGTTATTTAACTTTTATAAAATATTTTAATAACAGTTTGTATATTCTTATTATTTTACGTCAACAGATTTAATATACATTCTATATTTAAAAAAATATATTCTAAGAAATTTTAATATATTTTTAAGTAGAAAAGTGTAAAAATTAAAAAAAATGTATTAAATTACATGAAATGATTCTGTGAATAACAAAGGATAAAGTGGATACTATAATGAAATTCATATAGTATAAAATAAATTTTATATGAATTTCTATCTTGATATTTTATATTTTTTACAAAAGGTAATTTTTACAAAATATATATTTATTTATCTTAATTTACGCAAATAAATAAATAGCAGGAACATTAATTTTTTTTAAAATTATCTATTGTGTTTGAAAATTTTGAGTTTAGTGTGGTATTAAACGAATTAATCAATCAACTATAATAATTATTTTATGTATTTAGACATATTTATTAATAATTCAGTCAAATTATATGATTCTTACAGAAATGTTATACAAAGTTTGATTATTTATTTTAAAGAAACTATTCAGTTTCATTAAGAAATAAAAATTAGAAATAACTTTATAGATTTTTTTGGAATAAAATTAATTAAAATAATTTTTAAACAGAAAATACGAAAATTTCTGTAATGGACAAAAACCGATTTTTCTAATATATAGTTTATCGTCTATAAAATGATATATAACAAATAATAGAAATAATTTTTATTAAAAATGCAATATTTATATCATAATAATTACTATATAAATAAAAAATTGATTTATTTTCAATTTCAAAAAATTCGATATTTTTGGTTCAAAAAAAACCACGACCTATAGTATGGAATATTTGTCAAAAAATTTAAAGTTTCAAAAATGAATTATTTTTATCTAAAATCATTAATAATAACATATTATTGATAAAAACATTAATTGTTCATCGAAATAATAACAATCATTAGAAAAAATTTTTTTTACAGATTTCCGGCTTTCAACATAGGCAAAATATCATTTTTCATAATTTTATTGTTGCTGAAGGAAATATTGATAAATTAAGTATAAACATTTTTTTCTACATAAATATATATTTTTTCTAAGTAAATATACACACATTCAATTAATTAAAAAAATGATAAGGTGGAAATATGCCAATTTTTATAATCGATTACCAAATCGTTTTTTTTTAAATATGGTTTTTCGTCTATAAAACGATTTATAAAAAATAATAATAACAATTTTTACTTGAAATGCAATATTTTGATCATAAATAATCGCTGTATAAACAAAAAACTAAATTATTTTCAGTTTTAAAAAATTCGATCTTTTTGGCCAAAAAAAAACACGACCTATAGTATGCAAATTTTATCAAAAAATCGAAAGTTTTAAAAATGAATTATTTTCATCTAAAATCATTAATAATGACATATTATTGATGAAAACATTAATTGTACATCGAAAAAATAACAATTATTAGAAAAAAATTATTCTTTTACAGATTTCCGACTCTCAACATAGGCAAAATGTCATTTTTTATAATTTCATTGTTGCTGAAGGAAATATTCGTAAACTAAGTATAAATATTTTTTTCTACATAAATATATATTTTTTCTAAGTAAATATACACACATGCAATTAATTAAAATAAATATAAGATGGAAATATGTCAATTTTTATAATCGACTATAGACCCGATTTTTCTAAAATATGACTTTTCGTATATAAAATGATATATAGAAGATAATAACAGCAATTTTTACTTGAAATACAATATTTTTATCATAAATAATCGCTATATAAATATAAAATTAAATTATTTTCATTTTAAAAAAATTTGATATTTTTGATCAAAAAAAACCGCGACCTATAGTAAGGAAATTTTGTCCAAAAATCGAAAGTTCTAAAAATGAATTATTTTGATATAAAATCATGAATAATGACGTATCACTGACAGAAACATTAATTGTTCATCGAAACAATGGCATTCATTGAAGAAAGTAATTTTTTTTTACTTTTCGACTTTCAACAAGTAATAGAATTCTTTAATTACAAATTTTTATTATTTTTTACCTGTATGGTTGATTCAATATGTGAATATTGATGACAAAATAATCGAATTCTTACCTGGAACAAAAAAGAACGAATTAAAAATATGTAGTGAATATAAATAAAGTTACTACATTTAAATAAATATTCATTTAAAATTATTTTCATAATTGTTTTTGAGATTATAATTTTTTTAACAACTACAGAACCCAATGAATTTTCAAAAAACATTTTCAAAAAAATAATAACAGAGTAACTATAAGCATTAAATCAAAATATGAAAATTAACGAACATATTTTAATATTTCTATATTTAAATCAATAGTTTGATTTTATATCTCAAAATCAATTCAAATTTTAAATAAATTTTTAATTGTACTTTATGTTACTTAACTAAATAAATGACGTACACATATTTGTAAAATAGGTATTTATTAACAAAGTTATATAAAATTAATTGATGAAATTAAAATTAAAATCGTGTCACTAAAAAAAATAATAATCTTAGTGTCAAATTAAAAATTGTAAATTTAAAACATAGTAAAATATATAATTAGAAAATGACATTTATATATTTAAGAATATTATATATATATATATATATATATATATATATATATATATATATATAAGCATATGCACACACACACACACACACACACACATACATATTTATATTGAATGTGATTGGATATATGTTTGCTCGTCTTTATA
Organism: Neoneuromus ignobilis; assembly: GCA_029203775.1. NCBI lineage: Eukaryota > Metazoa > Arthropoda > Insecta > Megaloptera > Corydalidae > Neoneuromus > Neoneuromus ignobilis. Next base: position 9,041,486 of record CP092087.1, on the reverse strand, counting down.
AATAAATATATGTTTGAAAAATAAAAGAAATCAAATTTGTAACAGGAATCGGATGTATGTTTTGGCGTACATTAAACATCAAACTGAATGTTTTTCTTCAAACAGATGTAAACTTTTGAAGGAATGAAATCGATATCATAAAAAAATATTTTTTCAAAACCAAACATTTGATGAAGAAGTATTAATATCATCATAAAAAACACAGTTACTATAACAGATTCGTCGAACTAACTTCATTTTCATTATAAATATAAAAAGTCATACAGACAGACAAAGAAATTATTGGAAATTATAATGTGGTTTTTTCCGTTACTTGGAAAAAAATTATAAGAGTGATAAATACTAAAAGCATATTCAGTAAATAGATTTATTGTATAAGGCTTGGATGGCGTGTAACTAACTCATTTTTTTTCATGTAATTATGCATGTTGATTGTTTAAGTAGAAGATTACTGGATTAGAGTTTTCTTCTTATAAAATGCGATTTCTTGACGGTAAATTATATATTATGTTAAGAATTATATTAACAAGAGTGAAAATTAATCTGTGGAAAGCAATAATCTTATAGCATTTTTATACAATAAGGATTGATGCATTCATACAAATGAATCACTCAACTTGTAATACTGGAAAAATTTATAATATTGTGGTGTTTCAGCTAAGTGATTCATTCGTGTTAAATTAAATATAAAAATAAATGTTTACATTAATTAAAAGTAACTAACAATAGGGGTAAGTGATTCATTTGTGTTGAAGTTAATTTGCTACAACATCAAAATAAATATTAACATTTTAATTAAATATAATGAAAAACATGTTCAGACACAGACAATTATATGCAACCAATAAAATTGCATAAATTAAAATAAGGAAAAAATATGTTAAATTTTATTGCACAAAACGAGCAATACTGACATTTTATCATATATTTAAAGACAGACAAGTGGCATTTTTACCAAATCTAATAACATAAATTATTATAAATAAGTAAAAAACTGAATAGTAAAGATGTAATATCAATTTTAACTGACATTTTATGATTTTTGACCTTTATTCATTTTTGAGATAAGTTTTTATTAATATCAAAAATTATAAATATCAAAACAACATTTATATATATATATATATATATATATATATATATATATATATATATATAATGTGTGTGTGTGTGTGTGTATAAATGTAATATGTTACTTTCTAGATTCTTTACACAACATGAATCAGTTGAACTTTATGGAAAACAAATAAAATCTTCTTTTAATGTCAAATAACTAGTTTCAAACCTTGAAATAATTAATAGATAAAAAAGCTATACTTATTTTCATTTAATAAAAAAATGAATTCAATCTAAGGAATAATTTTCAAAAAATATACAATATATATATTTTTTGTAAAATAATGAAGTTAGAGAAATTCGAAAGAAAACAAGATTTTCTAACAAAAGGAAAAATAACAACAGGGACGTCAAATATATAAAAGAACGTGTAGAAATCCTATAAACGCTATGGACGAGGATTCATTGATTTGAAAGTCAAATAAATACGTATTATAATTCGGTTAGAAAAAACGCAATTTCAAATTATATGTATTTCAGTTTCTTGTAAAACAGAATGATGTCTTTGTATTTTTTTTCTTCACTAAAATGAAGTATAGGAAACTGATGTTTTATATTAGAAACGATTCATTTTGATGTAATAAATATTTATGAATGGAAATATCATATCGAAACTATAAAAGGAAATTCTTGTTTTGAATATCGTTTTGTTATTAATCATACTTTTTTGTCCCCTTGAAATAATGTTTAAATGCGAATCAATGATCTATACATACACATACACACACACACACACACACACACACACACATATATATATATACATACACACACACATAAATTTTTAAATACTGTATATTTCCAAATATGTAATTTAAACCTAATTATAATTTCAAATTTCTTTCTTTATATATTCAACAAAATTACCTCAAGTATAAGTTAATATAATATCATGTGAACATGTATTTATTTAAACGTGTTTACAATTTGCATATCAACGTTCTGTTTAAAGAGAATTTTATAACAAAAACCAGTTGTCACCAATTACTTTCTCATTAGCTACAAAATAGAATCTAACAACACTAATGTAAATTACGATTACTAGAAAATGAGAATAGCTGTAAGATCAGATTAGAGATAATTTTTAGTGCGTTTTATGTTAGTCGTTTTGACTAATAAATATTTTTTTATACATCGAACTATACAAATTAAAATTATATTAGGCATATATAAAAATAGCCGAAATTAAGATTTGGATTTAAAAGTAATTAAAAATGAAACTAATTTTTAAATTATTACAAAAAGTCTTGGAAGAAATAAATAGATAGTAAATGTGGTTTGACATGTAAAGTTAGATTGTAAAAAAGTTAGTTTATTGAAGATAAATATTTAAAAAGAATCGTAGAACAAATTAACGTTACGGATTAGTGAGTTATTAAAAAGTCGTTAGATTGGTAATACAGACATTAATCTTAAAACACTTTCAAAGTTAAATAAGAATTTATTTCACACTTCAGATTGATAATTACGTTTTAAATACAGGATTGAGCATTTTTCTTATAATTAATGTATATTGTAGGAAAAATTTCATACAATCTACATAAACATACTTTAGAATATTTTTAGAAAAATTAAATATTTTTATTTAATATTTAATTTTTTAATATTTTTTTATAATAAAAAATTGATAAAACAACTAATTATTTATACAGTAAATTTGACATGAAAATAAAACTCGTTATCAATAGTCTTTATATATAAAATGTAAAATAAAATATTTCATTAAAAAACATGTAATTATATGTACTTTCTTTCTTCAAAATGACTCCAAGACGTCATTAAATTTGGAACAAAAAAGAAAAAAAAGATTTCACATTTACCGCACTTTCATAAAAATTCACTGTAGGTATTGTATGTATTTTTTTGAAAAAAAGTTGTATTTATATGAACTGCAAACCATAATTAATTAAAACAAAAATTAACAAAAAATACAAGTACACTTTTTTGATAAGATAACAAAACTTTCATTCTTATATAGGAATGTGATTCTCGAGAAGAGGAAACCTTGAATGTAGAGCATGAAAGTTCATTATTACGTGACATAAAACTGGTTATACATCTCAAGAATTAAAGAAGTGTATAAAGGTTTCATGATTATTTATTTTTTTGGCAGCATTAATGGAAGTAATTTTATACTTGACAAGAGTTTTACGCTGTCGTGAACAGAGACATTTTTATTGCTTTGTTTTCTTTTTTTATAAAATTAAAAAGCATTTTTGTGGAATTGAAAATATTTTCCTATATTGAACTATTTTATCAAATATTTTTGGATAATTTTCTTGTATTTTGTTGTAATTAGTTTCTGTATATGTGATAATTCACTAAACATTATAAAAATAATAGCTCAATGGTCTTTTATAGTAAAGTACAATATGGTGATTTAAAAATGGAGGCAAACAATTTAAACTAAATTCTTTCATAACAAACAATAATTTATTTTTGTTATACGTAAGGTTGACTTATTTATAAAATAACAAATTACAAAAATTCCTATTTTTTTTAACAATAATAGAAAAAATACCAATTTTTTATACTAATTTAATTACAATATTTTAAGAAAAAAAATGGTAGTTTGAAGAAAAAACTAATAAACAATAATTTGATTGTACTTTTTCAAAGAAGTAATTATTAATTTAATTAATATCGAAATTTTTAAATGATCATAGTAATTAGAAGAATGTATATGTATATATTCACACACATACACACACACAGTGTGAATTTAGTTTTATTTGAAAACAGTTTTTCATCTATTGTAAGGTTTTCACGTGACAGGTAGCAAATTTGACTGCTTTCCATAAATCCGTTTCATATATCCGAAATCATTGTAAATTTATCTTTTCATAAATATTCACTATTTTTATTTAGGGTAGAAACGAAATTTTTCAAAGAAATTTTATATAAAAGAATTCTTTATTATTGTTTATTTTTAAAAAAATAATCGCAATGAGATATGAAATTATTAAGATTATCATTTGTACGGATTTTGCTGCATTTAAGTATCTTATACACAGAACTTTTAAATTAAAATAATTAGCAAAAAAATTTATATATATGAACAATTTTTTATCTTCATAAAAGTAAACAAATTTAGATAACACCGCCTTAATATTTTTTGTAATTTCAAAACAACTAATTAAATTTGTATATATACACTAACCTAAAGCACAAATGTTAATATATAATTGCCTAAAAATAACAGAAACGCTACCCAAATTTCCTGACCATAACCTAATTAAACATCTTTGATGATTTTTTTAAAAAAGAGTTAAAAAACATAGAACTACCTCAACAGATAAAGAAAACGATTTTAGCATATGAATCAGTTGCTATTCCTACTCAAGAATTACCTACTTAATAAAATTAATACCAAGAAGATTTAACACCGTTTTGGAATTAAATGAAAACCCCACTAATTCTACAATTGTAATAAAATTCATCATCGTAATTGTATTCTTAGTACTGAATTGCGCCATGACTTCTGTGACCTCGATTTATTATTTTGAATTGTTTAAATATACTTATTTCTTGTTATTGTAAACAAAATTAGGAAGTTATTTTTTTCTTGTATTTTTATGACATTTATATTCGTTTACATAACAAAAGATTTCGAATATAACATCAATTACGCCTATTTTTTTGTTGTTTTTCCAAATTGCACATGTGTTCATGTTTCTTTAGCTCTCTCTCTCTCTCTCTCTCTCTCTCTCTCTCTCTATATATATATATATATATATATATATATATATATATATATATATATATATAATTTTATTAAACCTATAAAAATATGTACAAAATTCGTTAATGCTCTTCTTCATTAAATTTACAAATAAATCCATAAATAATCTGAATGTTAAAAATCCAGTTGAAAATTTAACTGTAAGTAAATATTAGTAGTCATTAATAATCTGTGTTAGCTATCAGGTAAACATGTCTCATATTAAGTAAGTGTGTAAAAAAAAACATTAAAATATATTTGAAAAATTATAACAAATACTATTTTTAAACCACTTTTATAAAAAAAGGAAAAAGTATAAAAACAAACACATAAACTATTTCGAATGAAAGTCGTTTAAATAAATATTCGTTGAAACCATACACTACATTTTATTTAAATCGCTGTTCCACTAAACTTCAATGACAAATAAAAATGTGTAGAGAATACTTTACCCACATGCATAATAAATACCTACACTGTTGTGACTTTGAACTTGTTAGCTTGTACAGACTTAGTGTGGTTAATCAATAAAAAAACATTTCGTAAACTACGTGACTTCATAAAACGAACGAAGAAGTATTCAATAAAAACATAAAATCATTTAACAATAAACACGTCTCCATATAAACAATATTACCAAGTGTACGAGCAAGTAACCTTATTTGAAAACTGGAATTAAATAATAACATCACTTCCAAGGATTCCTTTCACCTGTTCTCATAATATATCCATATTATGATGCAAAAACATTATACTGGTTATGAACAACGATTAATGATACCAAGTATGTTAAAATTTTTATTATTTCTCGTGAAACTCAAACGAGTTTTAAGCTTGTATGTCAATAGGTATATTTATGTACGGTTATTATATGAACGAAATGTTTGTTGTATGATGAGAAAGTGAAAACAACTTTTTTGTGATAGGTATTAAATGTTCTTTGCCAGAAAGTGTGTGATAAAAATGAATATGTTACTGTACAAGACTTGATAAAATTAGTTTAATAAACATATACATACAAGCATATATATACATACACACACACAACAAAGCATATAATATTTGAATACACAAATATGTGTACCAGAAAAATAAAACGAAACAATTTATAGTTCTAAGATTCACCAAACATTTGAAATTCAAATATAACCTCATTCAATTACATAGATGTTCTGAAAGTACAATTTGGAATATTTTTAAATCTACGTCATTTTTATTATTCTTAAATATATATATATATATATATATATATATATATATATATATATATATATATATATATATATATATATGCACAACTGTGTATCTATATGTATTTAAAAGTGTATATAAGAGTCCACGAAATAAAAAAAAACATTTTTTTTAAAAAAGAAAAGATTCTAAATATAAATAACTACAAATACTTAACAAAATTGTTTGTTTTTTTTTAAAAAACATATATATATATATATATATATATATATAATCTGTTCTAAATATATGTTTTATCCTCCCCTCTTTATATACTGTATAATTTGATAAGTAAATAAATAAATATATTTATATGCATACATACAAATACAATATATAGTCATCTAAATATGAGGCCTAGATTTGTGTTTTATTAAAAAAAAAACATGTGTATAAAGTGATGTATAATAAAACATGTGTATAGTTTCTTTTTAATGAAACACAAATCTAGGCGTCACATTTGGATAACTATAAATAGATGTTTTTTGAGTGATAGAAATTTAAATTGATTTCAATGTAAAATTCTATCATGCTTCAAAAAGCATCTGTCTATCTATCTATCTATATGTATATATATATATATATATATACATATATATATATATATATATATATATATATACACAGAGAGAGAGAGAGAGGAATAGAGAGCCCATCAGAAGAGCACAACTAGATTTTTAAATAAAACGCATTTTTTTGAGTGTGCGTTCTTGATGCAATAATCTCTCTCTCTTTCATACACACATATCTTTCTCATTTATATATATATATATATATATATATATATATATATATATGCGGAAAATATAATTTTCAATGACTTTTCAGATCAAAAAAGAATCAAATTAAATGAAAAAAATAGAAGTTGAAAACTTTGTATATCTAAGACAATTTATTGACACTAAAGGAAATTTAAACCATAGTGGTGTTGAGGTTAAAATTCATTTGTGTTAAAATGAAACTTTTATTCACTTTTAAATTAAAAAAAAACATTTTAACAGCAAAATAACAATGATGACTAATATTAACGATTCTTAAATATCTGAGAATATCTGGATAGAAGCCAACAACCAAAACATGAAGAATCATTTCAAAAACAATAAAAATTCAAGAGATCGTTATATTTCACTCCAAACAAATATAGGTGTTTTTTTAAACGTGATAGAAATTAATATCGAAATCAATTTTGAAAAAATATCATATATTTTATAAGATAAAGGTTTTTTTAAGTACTTAATTAATGATTATTAAGGATAATTATTTTAACAATTTAAACAAATTAACTGTATAATAAAAAGTCTGACGATGATGGCATCGCTATCGAAATGAGCATAAGCCCAATGTTGTTATAAACAATAAAGTGAACAATAAGTGATTATTGAACAATTTATTTATAATATATTGTGGCACTAAGGGTTATAATTCATTTATGTCAAATTAATAAAGTGAAAAAAATTTGTCTTTTTCAAATTAGACATCAGAAGCTACAAATATTAATATAAATTGCTTTTCTCATTTCTTAGTTAGAATATAATATTATGAAATATCTTTGTATGTACACACATACACACAAATACACACACAGACACACACACATATATATAAATATAATGCAGGTGGAATAAAAGAAATTTTAATCCATACAAAATTATTCATTAACTAGACACATATATGGAATTCGAATAAAATTGATAATTATTTTATTTGGTGAAAGTTATTGAGTCTTCAGAACGATACGACTCTATCTCATTGGCGAAATATATTAAAGCCTAAGGCGAACACCGACCGTATATATATATATAAATATTTGATGAAGCTTCCAGTAACTGGGCTACCATACAACTATGTTATGCGGCCTGTGTAAAATTAATTAAAAAAATGTAATAAATGTGCTTCGTATATGAAATCTGTTTAAAACCTTACGCAAACAATGTGTTCGTTCATCGTTCACATGTGTTTAATAATCGTCTCCCTAGCATTTTTAAAAAAATATTTAACTCTGTTTGGAACGTTTAAGCTAATATTTCATTTTAGCGCGATTTTAATGCGTGGTCATTCATCAACCGGGTATTACATCGGCCGTCAACATATAACCGCTACAAAAATGAAGTGATATGTATTCATAAATGACAAAATTCTAGATATAGGTTCGTGTGTACCTACAATATTTGTTCAACAAAAATGCGTCGCTATTTTTGGCGGATATCGGTATAGATTTTCAATCAAATAATTATTATTTTTTATTAATAATGACAATACTTTTGATTTATGATTTTACTAACCGAACTGTACACCGGAATACATTTTTTATTAAAAACAAGATCATATATTTACGTACAGTCGAACAAATTTCGATTTGTATTTACAAATCCATATATACACAAACACGTGCGTTTACATAAACAAATAAACACACACAAATATATATATATATATATATATATATATATATATATATATATATATATATATATTTCATGATTTGAAAATACAAGGTAAATATTTTTTTCAATTTTTTTCCAAGAAATAATTTAATGAAGAAGATGGTCGTGGGGGTAATTAAATACAATTTCAGGAGTTATTTCGGTTCGCAATTAATAAATATTCATGAAATATTGTTATATTTATAAAAGTGTTATAAATAACATACTAAGAATTCTTAATAATATATTTATATCGAAATATAATACAAAATAAAACGTGCCTACTGACATTAATAAAATTATTTCTTTAGTCGAATATCAAGATGAGAAATGCTATTACCATTTTTATTATTAATTCATATTTCACTTATTGAAACATTTTTTTTGGAAAAATCATTTTAAAGAATTTTGGTAGTTACTATTATATATAAAACTATAGAGCAGATGGTAAAGTTCAAAACTAAATTTAAACAAATTTAGTTTGAATCAATAAACCAAAACGAATATTTGCTATTAGCAAAATTGTATTTAAGTTTATGACATTGAAAAGTAATTCATATGAATATATACTCGCATATCAACATATATATATATATATATATATATATAGAGAGAGAGAGAGAGAGAGAGAGAGAGAGAGTACGTAAATGACTCTTGAAAGATTTCTGTTAGTAAATACAATGTAGATTTTGTTCGACAGTGTTCGTTGGAATTGGTTGGGTATTTATGAATTTAAATTCGGTACATTTCACTTTTGGTTTCAACCCCTCCACACAAACGTCATCCGCCATTTTGCTGTTATTATCAAAACTGTATGTACGTTTACATCAATCAATAGCACTTAAAAATATACTATGGAGGAGATGGTACAAGTTTTATTTATTTATATATATTTATTTATTTATATATATATATATATATATATATATATATATATATTTGAAATATACAAATTTGAATTGAATCCCTATCGAAAGTTCTATCTAACCTATGAAAACAACTTTATATATATATATATATATACATGAGTGTGTATGTATATATAAAGGTACAATAAAGGAGTGTTTTTTTAGGTTAGATAGAACTAAACGTGTAAAATATTTCGATAGCGATTCAATTTAAAGTTCTATCAAGCTTAGGAAAACAGTTTATATATAGGGAGATAGATAAATAGCTAGATAGATAAATCAGATATCTACGAAAATTTCTTGGATTAAACAGAAAGAAAAATTAATTGGATAGGTTTAAGTGAAAATTTTAGGAGAGGTCTTTATCCAGCTGTGGATTGAGAGGAACTAAAAATGATGATGGTAATAATGATATACAAGTATATATAATGATTTTATCTATATTTTATTGCCATCTACAAGAATTTTTGCTAATTTTTTTGCACTACCATTCTTCATTTTTATTACATTTTTGTGTGTCCCTACATTTTCACATGAATATATATACATACTTTTATATATATATATATATATATATCTATATTTATATATATATCATATATAATTAATTTTAACTAGCATAAATTATATTTGTATTTGTTAAATATTTTCATTCTTAATTCCATTTTGGTTATTTCTAATATGCTTTTTTGTATTTTTTTACATTCATATACATACATACAAGATCAGTCCACTGCTGAGGGAAAGAATTATTGAATGTTACCATTCACTTGGTGCTTGTTCATACTCGATACGATGATCTATCGGGTTGGTTAGGATATATATATATATATATATATATATAAACATAAATATCTTTCAAAACATTATTAATAAAAACTAATATAAAATTATACCGTGTACGCCAGTTCTAATATTACATTTTTATACTGCTACATACAGACATAAAGAGATATATTGAAAATTAATAACTTTAGAAACAGAAAACAATAAATATTTATTCTCTGACAAAATACAAATAAAAAAGGCAAACAATTACGAAAAATTCAAACCAACAAAACCAAAATAAACAAGTATGATTAATTTTTATTTTATATACATATACATACATTTATATATATATATATATATATATATATATATATATATATATATATATATATATATATATATATATATATATATATATATATATATATATATATATATATATATATATATATATATATATATATATATATATATATATATATATATATATATATATATATATAAATTAGAAACAAACTGCATATAAAACGTGTAACATTACGTAAACAAGAGTAAAAACATGGATTTTAATTCAATTTATCCTCAACATACAATTCACAATTTCGTATTCAAATATGAATTCAGAACCTTGTTAAAACTAGTCAACTTCAAAGTTATATTCAGTAATATAATCTGTTTGAATATTAAATTTTATTAAACTTTTCCAACTGGAAATTTTTGCTTGTAGAAATTTACAATATGAATATCAATTAACTTTCTCCGATGAATTAAAGTTTAATTTTCTTTTATTTGTAGCAAATGTATAAGAGAAAAATGTATATTTATTGAATAATCATTATAAATGTGTCACTATGGTTAGTGTAAGTAATTCTTGTTGCAAATTAGTAATATATATATATATATATATATATATATATATATATATATAACAGAAATATTACTAAATTATTTATAATTAAATAAATAACTTTGGTTCAAAAATATCAAGACTTAAAGATGATAATACGAACACATCTATGAAAATACAATAAATAAATGAATAATAAGACATTATTGAACACTATAATATTTTTTATGATGCTGGTTTGATGTCTTTTTTGTTAAAAATGAATTACTGTCTTTTGTGAAAAGTGAGTTAATAACAGTGATAAACTACATTCTGAAAATTATATCCAGATAAAATTTTACACTGTGGCTAAGTACCATTTAACAAAAGAATTTGATGAATTTATTTAATGACTGGATTATAATCTTGACAAAATGGATACACAGATTTTCTATAAGAAATAAGTATGCAAGAAAAAAATAATTTCAAACAGACCAGTATCGTTGGGTAAATAAAAAAAATATATCATATTTTTAACAAGATATTTGCAATAATATGTATAAAAATAATTGGATTTTTTTCTTAGAAAACTTGTAATGATATTCAAGAAATTTCAAATGTAATTATATTTTCAATTAATTTTCACTGGATTTGTATTTTTTATCGAACAATTCTAAAATGGATTAGTTTTATGAATATATATATATATATATATATATATATATATATATATATATATTTAAAATCAATTACAGAATTAATTTATTATCTACATTGCTAGATGAAGATCTTTTCTAAAATCTTTCATTTCCTGCAAATTAATGTCTTCTTTTTCATATACGATATATACATAGGAAGATTGGTGAAAGGAAGATTGAGAGCAGAGGGGAACAAATCGAAGATAAGGGGTTGACCATAATACAGAAGAAGTTTGTTATTTTTTTGAAAATTTTCCTAGGATCACATAACGTAAAGAAAAACAAAACGAAGAAATAACAGAAAACAGAAGAGAAAATATCGGTTAAGAGAGAACAGTCTCAAGTACAATAAAAATAATAGAAGAAAGAAAGAAAACGAAGATGAACTTCAAATATATTAATTGCATATATACACACATACACACACAAATATATATATATATATATATATATATATATATATATATATATATATATATATATATATATATTTACTTAATATATATACTGTACTAAATTGACTTCACTTGGGCTTTATTATAAAATAAATATTACGATGTATTTCGTACGGAAGGAAATAACACGCTTAGTGATAATTTACACATCGTCACCTTCGAAAATCCCTATTTTCATATCTTGAAGACTAAACATTTAAGATAACTGTGTGTATATATTGTTGTATGGTTTAAGACGATTTATTTTTTCTTGTTATGATGGCTTGTTAACTACAATAAATTATACGGTTATATATATATATATATATATATATATATATATATATATATATATATATATATATATATATATATGTGTGTGTGTGTGTATGTGTGTGTGTTACGAATTGAATACTAAAAATTAAAATGTTTATTTAAAACACTTGGTGTTACAAAAATTCGAAAAAGATTTAATAAAAATTCAGATAGAGAATTATAATATTAACATATTTTTTGTATTATTTCTATATGAATTTGGAACTAAAGACACTTAGTGTAATTCTAAATTGAAAATTAAATTCCATAATGAATGTTAAATTATATTAAAATAACTATATTTTATATTTGTAATATTGGGTTTAAGATTTTACAAATGATATGTAAATTGTGGAAAGTATTTATAAATTTTTTTTTTCAAAAATAAAAAAATATTATATTTCTATACAAAAATTAAATTATTATACACACACATATACAGTAATGTTTCGAAAATATCAAAGAATAAAAATCGTAAACTTTGACCGAAATAAATAACATATTACGAATTACTTTTGTGGAACTTAATTTTTTTATACATAAAACATTTTCACGAAATCTTGCAAAGTTCCAGCACATTTCTTTCAAACGTCCTAAAATAATATATATGTTCAATAATTTTCGTTTGTCGAAAAAAATACAAGCAACGTCGTGTTATTTTTGTCCACTATATGTTTTTTTTCCCAAATGGTATGTGTGTGTGTGTGCGTGTGCGTAAAGTCGTGTAAGGCGTCTAACAAATGCATCACATCCGTGTGTTTTATGGGCTCAAATTTGTCTAGATATACGACAGAAGGGCGTTCGGTCCTTCCATGTTGCTCTCTTAGTTGTTCGGTGTAAGACGGGTGTTGGTATTTTATCAGACGTGCGCGATCTCCTTGATATAAAACCTACTGTAAAAGTAGCATTCGTTACAAGAAGCGTTTCTAGTTGAAACGAACGTCTCTTTTGACCTTGCTGAACTGTTTTTGATATTGAACTTGTTTGAATCATACGAAAGCATCGATTTTTATTAGTTCTGTATCATTTAATCTGATTTCACACACACACACCCATATATATATATATATATATATATATATATATATATATATATATATATATATACACACATACATACATACACGATTGTAGACAATTTTTAAGAATCACACAAAGTACTTTCTACTTTATATAGATGTTTCAATGAAACAAAACTAAAAATACATTATTAAAGGTAAAAATATTTGTAATAAAAATTACATTAAGAAATAAAATACTAGAGTAAATAAAATATTAAATAAACTTTTCTATCAAATCAATATTTATAATATCTAATATTTCATTTAAAAAATCAATCATTGTAAAAATTGTACAAAAGATTGACAAAAATTATTAAAAATAAAAAATATTGTAATGATAAATATTAAATAAGTTCTAATCAAATCAATATTCATTATATATAATATTTTTTTAAATAAAATATATAAACGTAAAAAGGAAAGTTTGAAAAATAAATAATTAAGAATAAAAAATATATGGAATAAGTTTTTCTATCAAATCAATATCTACAATAACTAATATTTGTTAAAAAAATAATTAAAAAAATGTAGAAAAGAAAGTTTGAAAGAATAAATTATTAAAAATAAAAAATATTTGTAATTAAACATATTAAATAAGTTCTTCTATTAATCAATATTTATAATATTTAACATTTTTTTAAATAAAAAGTAATTGTAAAAAAGGTTGAAAAAATTACCAATAAAAATATTTGTAGCGAAACATTAAATAAGTTCTTCTATCAAATCAATACTAATTTTATAAACAAAACAAATATTGTAAAAATTGTAAAAAATAAAGTTTGAAAAAAGATTACTAAAAATAAAAAAAAATTGTAATGAAACATATTAAATATTGTAAATTAAAAATTGTAAAAAGATTGTATATCACTGAAGAAATATAGAAATATTGAGTTTTTGCTATTTTATAAATAAATTCGTTAATTTTTCAAAATACCAATTTCCTTCATTTTTGTTATATCTTTACTTATTTCCTCAGACAATGAATCCATAAGGAATAATAATCTCTGTATTGAGTGGTTCATACAAAAAATCTAATAGAGATTTATCATAAGTACAGAATGGCTCAAATGAGATAAAATGTTTTAGACATCATTTTCTTATTTATTATCATTTACTATTTTTCACATTCCTTTAGCTTTATTTGAGCCACCTCATATAAATACTTTATAAGATTGCTCCAATTAAAACTAACCGTACGAGCTTGGTATAAAATGTTATTGGGAATTAGAAGTGTGAAATATAACAAAGGAGTAGAGAGGACTAAATATCGATTGTATTCAAGAAGTCTTTGTTTAGAGTCAGCGCAAGTTCATACAAAGTGCACGAACAGTATTTGAGTTACAATTATCTCATTCGATGGTGCATATCTTGCGAAAATGATCAAAGTTATATCCTCATAGTTACAATTCCGGCAAAGGATTGAGTAATATAACAGGATCGAATTAAAGAATTTTTCAATGAGTAAATAAATTTGAATCTAGAAAATAAATAAGAAAATTTTTTTGGACCTGTGTATTAGATTTTGTTTAACTAAATTACTCAACATACTTATGTATATCCATTATGACTGAGTGAAGAAATGAAAATTTGAGAAAACAATGAAAATGAAATAGATATTAAAACTTTAATTTCCTTTTAATTGGAACCAAACGATATTTCTACATATTTTTGATTTTTAATATTAAATAAAAGTTGAAAAGATAATTTTGGGACACTTGTATTTACTTATTTCAAAAAAAGAAACATGTGTTTGATTTTATTTGAAAGGATATTTAAACTGATAAAATATTTCTTTATTAAAAATATTTACTAAAAATTAATAATTAATTTTTCTACAACATTTTTTGAAATGATATATTCTGTTATATTTTTTTTTAATTTAATGTAGAAAAAAATATAAAAATAAAATTCATACACTATTCAAAAATTAGATTGTTTTTGTAATATTTGTGTATTTTAAACTTTGTTTGATAATGTGATTTTTTTAAATTAAAATACATAAAAACACTATATATATATAACCAATATTTCTACATGTCTGATTTTTTAAAATTAAATGAAAATTTAAAAAATTATATAAGAGCATCTGTATATAAGCATTTCAGTTAGAATTACTAGAATATAAAAATGATAATTAAAAATGCTTTAATGATACACACACACACACACATATATATATATATATATATATATATATATATATAGATGTTTTTTAAAGCGTGATAGGACTTCAAATTAAATCCCTACTGAAAGGTCAATCTAACCTAAAAACACCTTTATGTATACATGTGCGTGTGTTTTTTAGGTTAGATAGAACTTTGAATAGGAATTCATTTAAAATTCTGTCACGTTTAAAAAACATTATATATATATATATATATATATATATATATATATATATATAGCAAATTAGCATATTTGTGTTGGATTTTCTGCACTGAACCACTATATTACTTTTTATATATTCAATTAATAAATAAATAAAATAACAATACTCAAAAAGCACGCAATAAGAATATTCATCCACATCAAAATATATTCGTAATAAAAAATATAAATGTAGCACACAACAAAAGGCTATTTAGGTTAAGTGTTCAATTCATTTTCTTTACATTTAACATAAAACATCTTAATGTACTATATAATGTTTTTTTTTCTTTTCCAAAACGAATTACTAGTTATGAAAATAAATTTTATTCAAAGCACATAACACGCCATGCGTTACAAAGTTTATATATTACCCAGGTGCTGCACAGTGACATTAATTTATGGGTAGTATACGAACAACGACTTTTGAGTAGTTACAAACCACGAAAAGAGCGTTACAGTAGCACCTGATCAAAGGTTTAGTGAAGGTTACCGAAGTTAAGAACGGAATGGAAACATACAGCTTCCGTTATTAACGAATGGTCTGCTTGGAATATTGTTTATGCGAAAAGTTGTGAATATTATATTATAAGCCAAAACGTTAATATTATAGAAATTTATAACGTACTGCATTACTTTAGTAACTACATAAAAAATACAAGAAAAAATATTAAAGGAAAAGCATATACTTTTTTTCACAAAAAAATAAACATTAGGTTATTATGTAAAAATATTTTTAATTATCAAAAAAATACATCACTGTCTTCTGAAAAAAGCAATTAAATTTTTCCAGTGTTCAAAGTTATCTTCGTCTGTAATAAAAAAATTCATTCAATCAAAACATGCAGCTCATTTAAAAAGTTAAACCAATTCTACAACACAGTTGTATGTTATTTGAATGTTACCCAAGAGACATTACATCGAAATTCTACAATGAAGTTATCTCGAATTCTAAACCGTTCTAAACGAATTGTGAACATTGTGTTAATAAATATTCGAGTTTTTTTATAGTTGTGGCGTCCGCCACACAGACGTCATCAGGAAAATCCAAACACCTGTTTTTACACTTAGAGTTTAAAAACCGACATCATTAGGACAGAATACCGGGAAACCCTTCCATAGTCACAAAGACTACGTCAGCCGACACCGTTACTCACCGAGCGAACAGCCGACCAAGCCGCTCGGGTGATACCTGGAAGAACAACCCCCATAGACGAAACGGAACAATTGACTACACATTAATATTCGAAAAACCCAAATTCCAATTGTCCGTTTACCTGAACCTATTCTTCTGCGACATTTTGCATTAACTGGATACCGTTAGAACCAGTATAAAGGACTGACGAAATCAAAATCAGTAGACAGTGTTCCTCGGACACTTGAATACAACACAAGAGACTCGAGTCTCGCCGTCGACACCATCATCGTTACAATAATCCAATACACAACTCTGTATTCTATCACGTTAATCACGAAATAAATATCATATACATTTCAACTGTGTATCATTACAAAAGGAGACCACACATTCACTCGTCTCCAAATAGTTTAAAAAATGATACAAAGCACAACATGCAAGTGCATTTACGTTGCAGAAAAAACAGAACGTAAAAATATTATAAAAATTCCAATTAGATTGAAAATGTATTTCAGTGAACCTTTTAGTTCATTATAGTAGCAAAAATAATATATATTTTTTTGTTAAATAATTGAAATATATCGTTAATTAGTAATTTGCTATATTTGAAATTAAAATCAATTGATAATTAAAATTCTGGAACTGTTTTAAAACATTTCTATATTAAAAAAAAGTTTTTCCAAATAAATAAAAAATAATTATTCTACGAATATTTTATAATATTGAAATGTAATAAAAAAAATATGATTTTTAATAATACTACATGAATGTGTTCGATAGGTGGTTCAAATAAGACTGAAGGATAGTAAAGAATGATTAAATAAGTAAATTTATGTCTAAACCCTTCAGTCTCATTAAAAAAAGTTGATATACAATAAAAATGAAATCAAATATAATACCATATGAGATTCAATATTAGTAACAATAAGAAAAAATCTATCTATAGTTGGAAATAAATATAGGGGTTTTTCAATGGAAATAAAAAAAAGTATTTAATTGATTACTTATTTATTTATTTTTATTTCTATGGCATTAATGATGAAACACAATTTCACTCAATGACCATCATGATTTCACTTGATCATATATTCGTTTAGGCCAATTTTTAGTCACTCTTTCACATAATTGTGGTCCAATTTCATGAATTACACATTCGAAGTTCATTTTCAATGATTATGTTATGTATGGTTTATCAGTATAAACCATTGATTTTACATAACCCCACAAAATAATCCAATGGAGTTAGATCACATGATCTTGGTGGTCAATTAATGGATCCATTTCGTGAAATAATGAATTCATTAAACTTTTGTTTCAATAAGTCTATTGAAACTTTTACAATTTTGAAGTGTTAAACGTTTCATCATAATTTGCGAAATTATACTGAGTTTAAATGTCAAAATAGCTTAAAAAATTCAAATATGGCTGTCATCAGCTGTCAAAGTTGTAACATTTTTATTATGAAATCCCATATAAATCTAATTTAAAATCTGTATGGAAATAATATAGCAAAATATGACAATAACACTCATTTTGATTTTCCATCTTCAACCTAATTACAAAAAAAATCATTTTTTTAACAAATTACACAAAAATTTTTTCTAAATAAAGTTTAAACTGCCACTTGTCAAATTTTATAACGTATTTGCAATTTAGAATAAGGTTAAATACAGTCCATGACATCTAAAAACATCTATTAGTGAAAACCGAATTACTTATTTTCCAATCCAATAGATTAGTGGTTTGATGTGAATTTAAATCTAATGATAATACAATTAAAATTTATTTTGCCTAAAATATGTCCAAAAATCTATTTCTTCCACTTTTTGATAATTTTCATATTTCATAAAATTCAGGAAAGTTTTGGAACAAAATTTTCGTATTACTTTTTCGGTGAAGCACGATCCATTTTGAAATATTTATTAATTTTAAATTTGATTCGTTTCGTAATTTATATTTAAATTTTATAAAGCTCTTATTTCATTATTTCTTGTTAACAAATTTATTTATAAAAATAAAAATTATTGCTTTAATCAGATATTTTTTCAATACTAAACAATTTCTAAAATTAATTTCTAAATATCTATAAGCCCTTTATTTCACTCTATTTAACAAGTAATTATATAAAATATACAATACTTTATACAAATATAGAATTAATTTCCTTATAAATCCTATTAACATGTTTTCTTGGTATAGAATTATAAGATTTTGAATTTTCTGAAACCCACCTACTGTGTATTTTATTGTTCCAATCAGTACAAATGTTTCTCAGAATTGGTAGCTATGTAAATTTGATGGATGGATATATATATATATATATATATATATATATATATATATATATATATATGATTTTTTATTAACAATTCGTTTACATGCCTATTTATTGCTATTATGAACTTTAAGTTAATCTACATGTTTTGAAGATAATCGGGTTCTCAAAAGTAGTTAGGCCATATTGCACGTATTCAACAACTTATACACATATGTTTTCATCACAGAGTTATGATGGTTGCGGGAAGTTATATAGGGTAGCTTTGGGTTGGGTAGTTTTAGTTATAGTAGGCAGACGTCGCCGCTTTGTCGCGCCACGATTGTAATCAGACACGGTTCGTAGTGTGCAGAACAATGGCGCGGACGATTACGTTGCCTGTCGTTTGTTAAACGCTCTCGCAAATTTGAATTACATAACAGGTATATATACATACATGCATAAATATATATACACACATGGTACTTTGGGGATTTAATACAAGAAGTAATTATAAAATAACAAAGTAAAAGGATGGATTTCAAAATACGAATGGATAGCAAATGCAATTAAAAAGTTTTAAAAATAAGTCAGTAAATTAATTTTATGGTCAAATAAAACATTTTCTTCGTCTAAATAACAATATTAAGATATTAAAATGTAACAAACATTTTTAAATTAAAATTTATTTTCACACAAATGATTTATCGCCCCAAAACTATAAAATATTAGACAGTGTTTAATAATTAATTATTGTTTACTATATTTATTTATAAAAATATGGATGGAGATATCATCATTATCAGAGAGTTGTGGTTTAAAATCTAGAGTTGTATTACAAATCTATTCTAGATTTTATAATACGAAAATCAATTGAATATATAATTTAATAGATTTTTCCTGCAGCTGAATGATTAAAAGGTATCAAAATTAGTCAGTACATTAATTTGATGGCCAAGAACACTCACTAATTATAAATGATAATAATAATCATCATCATCGGCTCCACAGATTATTCCAATCCCTGGTGTCTTTAATAAATACCACCTCAACAAAACCTTTTTTGTCAAAACTTTTCGAGTTATTTTTTACAAGATGTTGTTAGCTTCATGATCAACCCTAGCAAATGAGGGACAAAAATAATAAGATATTAAGATATAACAAAAAAATTTAAAAAATGTTTAAATATTAGTGGAAACTATGTAAAAAAATCAGTCCCTCTTTTTTAAAGGTTGAACATGAGGTTGATAACCTTATCTTGCAAAAAACACCTGTCGAAAGCTTTGACAAGAAAAGCTTTATTGATCTGGCATTTCCAGAGAGGTTAGAGATTAGTATAGTCTGTGGAGCCAATGATGATGATGTAGAAAAATTACTTGTATGTACATTTGAAATATATTAATTTGATAAACAGAATGGAAAAAGTTGAGTTTCTATCTAACTGACCTTTCATATTTTCATATAATTGAAAAAATTCCAAAAAAAAGTTTTTACTGACACAACTATTTAAATTTAAAATAAATATTGTATACTGAATAAATCAAGTTAAAAAATTGTCAATTTTCTAATAATAACAAATTTCGATACAATTTTAAAAATATTAAACTAAAACATCAAAAAAGATGTAGGAAATATTTTAAATCTATTTATATTATAATTTTTACTCTTTTTTTGAAAATAAATCAATAAAATTGATGAATAAAAACATACAACAAGAAAAATATCACAAAGAGAAATAAATTAGAATGTTGGCTTTGATCATAAATATTAAATATTTATTATCAAACATAAAATGGTTACAAATAAAGAACCGAACGAGTTGATTATTTATAAACGTCTCATTAGTTGTTTTTATCTCATTCCTATTTTAATACTTAAATACGTATTTTATTATAAAAATAACGATAAAATATAGTGGGGTTTCCTTTTGTGCAGTCTATTAATTTTATCAACTCTTGATAATCTACCGTAAATGTCTTAAACCCGTGCACTCGATAACTTCAATGTGAACTTCCTTCCTATCTTTTGTCTCACTCGGTTAGACGCTACGCAACACATACACAGTGTTAAAATTTATGACCATTTATCGTATTGGAATGGTGCAATAAACGGAAAACCAAATAGTAAATTAACTAGAACCAAATTAAACAGGGTGCACGTTTGAAAGGTTTTTGTCACGTCAGCAAAAATGTACAATCTGTTTAAGATCAGTTTTTAATAAAATGCGGCTATTTCTCTTATATAGAATAATGAAATTTATTAATTTATGACAGAATTTTCATTTCGAATATACTGCATAAAATAAAACATTTAAAAGACGGAAATGAAAACGTTTTATTTTCAAGTTATTCGATGAAAATATGCTCCATTAACTTATACGACTTTTCTTAATGAGATAATAATAAAAATATACAATAAATGAAATAAGACGGTTTCAAAGTTAATAAATATCTTATTAACTTTAATTACTTGTGGTATTTGGAAAAAATAAAAACTGTTTCAACAGAAATATTTTACATCTTTTTATCAAAAATTAACCGTTGATTTGTGATGCTAAATCAGAATTAACAAGTATATATTTTTTGTATTTGTTTCAGGTAGACAAAACAAAATGATAATGTCCTATTTATTTTGGAACTACGATGAGTTCACTTTCATACAAATGAATTATCATCCCTAACACCCTAAGATATTAAAAAGTATCCAATTATTACTTATTTTTCACTTCGTTTATAATAATGACTTAATACACATTTCGATGGCAATGTCATCATCATCAGAGCGTAATGTTATAAAATATTTAATAATGATAAAACTCTGATGATGATATGAATAACAAAAATCTTTGATGATAATGTGAGCTCTAATGATGATGGAATCAATATCGAAATGTGTATTAGTTTATTATTATAAACAAACAAATTGTACAATAATTATTGAACACTTTTTAATATTTTGTGCTGTTGGGGATAATAATTTATTTGTATGAAAATGATAATAGCCTTCACAGTTTACTCGGTAAATATCATTTGTGATTCTCATTCATTTTTCATTTATAACAGAAGGATCATTTTTAATGTTTACATTGGATAACAATTTCTTGAACTAACAGCAAACAATCAATACCTTCTACATAAAAAAACACAGGAGATTCCGCCCCTTATTTGCTCTGTTTAATAATATACGAAGCATCATTAATTTATTTCATAAAATTTGTATTTTGGTATTTTTGGAAAACTTCAAGAAAGTTCAGAAACGAAAATTTCACATTACGTCAGAGGTCGAACACAATTCTTTTCTAAATAGAAAGACTAATTTGTTTTCGATATTAATTTAAATTTAAATATAAGTTATTTTCAATTTTTCAGAAATTAATAAAAAATCATTTTCAATATTACATCGGATTAAAATTTCTTGAACTACAAAGAATAATTTTTATTTTCTACAAAAGAAGTTTAAAAACACATAAGCAACTTTGTATCTTAATTTAAATTCAAATATAATTTATTTTCAATTTTTCAGATAGTACTATTTTGTATAAAATTAAAAAATGTAATATTGGATTTTATAATGTAGTGAGTGAAGTTACTGAAATAGGCATTAGTGAATAAAATTAACAATAAATGCTTAATGAATTAAGCATAAATGAATTTTCAATACTACAATATATTACAAAATGTTTAATAATCAATTATTGTTTACTTTGTTGTTTATACCAATAACGGGAAAATACGCATTTCAGAGGCAATACCATCATCGTCAGAGCATTTTTTTGTTATAAATTTTGCTTGATGAATATTTTCAATTTTCAAATAAGTCATTTTTGTTGTAAAAGAATAATGTAATAGTTTTAATTTTTGTAAGAAATATATATAAATAAGGAATATAACAACTTAATTCTAATTAATATATAGAAAAATATTCTGTTCATACTCTGTAAAACGAGCTTAAGTATTGTTTTATGTGAAAGTAATGATAATAACTTAACCAATATTAAATACTGGTCTATTATTTTCTACAGATGAATTCTTACTCTATTATCCCAAGAATTTATTGTAGTATTAAATAAATATTTATGGCTCATTTTGCTATTTATGTGTTTTTCATGGAAATTTAACGTTATCCTTAAGTGTAGACTGGTAGGATATAAAATTAAGGGCAGTACTGATTTGCAATCAGAGAATTAGCAACAATTCCAAAATTATATTAGATCTATAATTTATATATATCAACATCATCAGCAACAACCATTTTCTATCCATTGATGGATAAAATATATCTCCTGAAATTTTCTCTTCTAATCCACTCTAACGAATTTTCTTAGATCTCTGTCCTATCTATCCATAAGTCTTCTAATATACATAGTTTTCAATTTCAATTTCTTTTCTGTTTAGTTCGACTATTCTTTAATCAGAAAATTCATTAACCCTTATTTTTTCCTTGATGACTTTGATATAAGACCAAGTTTATGACTTTTTTATTTAACTAACCTATTTTTTCTGAGTTTATCTGGGGTTATTAAGAAAATAATATTGTCAGAAAAACTTAAGTGATTAAGCATCTCTCCATTTATTTTTATTACTCCAGATTTAAAGTTTAGAATCTCCTAAATGTTTCTTCAAACCGAAATGTAAATAGTTTTCGCGTAGTGCATTGCCCAGATTTACTCCTTTTATAATTTTTAATTTTCCTGTTTTTTATGTACTTGTATGGAGGATCTAGCATTTCTATAAATATTTTCTAGGAGTTTAATACTTGATTATATATATATATATATATATATATATATATATATATATATATATATATATATATATAATAACGGAAATATATATATAAACACACACACAAAAGTATTTCTATGAAATTTATTTGTAGCACTGATACAGTGAGTTGTTAGAGAGAATATTCATTATATTTGCTATATTTGTATATTCCTATTCATGGAAATATGACTTTGATTACATCTTCTATGTTAACATGGATGCTACAGAGTTCACTATTTGCCGGATGTGGTTGAGTCGTGGTTACGTTAATGATTACAAAGTGGTGTTATAGAAAATATAACTCATGTCTTAGTATAGAAACTTGATTTAGAAAGTCTCATGTAATTATATACAAAAATCATCTAAATGTGACGCCTAAATTTGTGTTTTATTAAAAAGAAATATGGTGGTGTATAGGGAAACATGTGTATAGTTTCTTTTTAATAAAACACAAATCTAGGCGTCACATTTGGATAACCCTACATAATATGCAAACAAGTTATTTTGAAGATAAATTTTATACTGTTTATTAAAAAATCGAATAATGACGACAAATATCTAAATGGTCAAATACAATAATACCTCAGTGAAAGAAATGAAATGAAAAAAAAGATTTTATAATGACTTAAATACATGGCATACAAGCACGCAATCTTGAATTTGTAATGATATTTGTATTGTTAAATCAAATGG
Organism: Neoneuromus ignobilis; assembly: GCA_029203775.1. NCBI lineage: Eukaryota > Metazoa > Arthropoda > Insecta > Megaloptera > Corydalidae > Neoneuromus > Neoneuromus ignobilis. The sequence goes on along the minus strand of CP092087.1, from coordinate 9,016,765 downwards.
AATAAATATATATACTTAATATAAATTAAGAGAATATTTATTTCAAAGAGATTATGATTTCATATTTATTTTTGTTAAAAATATATTTATTATTATTATTACAATTTAATTTAATATGTAAACAGGACGGGATTAATATTTGATATCGACTAAAATGGTTTAGTACTCGATGATTCAATTAATCACTGTTCTGTAAATGAAAAAAGGTTCAATCTATCGTTCGTCAATGGAAGCAGGAAAAAAAGGATACGATAAATAAATTTCAAATAAAAATGTCAGTTATACGTTTTTTATCAAAACAATTATTCCAATCCGTTTAGTCAATTAAACAAACTGATAATCGATTTAAATTTCCCTTCTCAAAATATTACTAATTAGATGTCAAACAAGAAATATCGTCGAAAATCGTGGTATGGTCGACGATGTCATATATAATATAATGGAGTTCGAGTTGTGAACCAGCGGACGTACAAGGATATTGTGCGTGCGTTTGGTATGCGTTTATAACGGGCGTGCGCATAACAGGATGAACGCTTTGTGGCCACGTTATGTGTGTATCTGTGTGTGGGATACGAGAGTAGTTGCGGGAGTGTTGTGTGCACAATAGGGTGTTGTAAGAAAATGGTATGGGGGAAATTGGTACGTGGATATGTTCGCACGCGGTCATCGAGTGAACAATGACCGAACAGATTGGTGATTAGTACCTTTGTATTATTGACGGCATTAAGGTAATGTGTGTTCGGCCATTTCGTACTTCACAACTATATATATATATATATATATATCGATCGTTAGAATGATATTCAAAGGAAATACCCGAATCTAAATGTTACTATTGAAACTTTACCAATAAAATACTACAGATATATTTCCAATATGATGGTCGTAAACCATTTACGTTAACTTTAATTAGCGTATTTCAAACTATAATAGTTACTCATATAAATTAATTTGATCCAATATTATATATTGAATCAAGCTGTGCCTTTGTCTATTTTTGAACTATAAAAATAGATTTTCTTAAAAAATACTTATTTTTTACATAATATATATACACGGGTAACCCCCATATAACATGGCATTCCTAAAACAAAGTTTCGCTCTAAAACTATTAAAGAATTGGGAGAAATCGCTGTATAACACGTTTTAAGAATTTTAATGATATGAATCCTGAAGATATTCAAGAATTACTGGTGGAAGAAGAGGTAGATGAAACAAATTTAGTGGAAATGGTATCTGAGATAAACTAAATTAATTCAAATGACTGATTATACTTTTCTGTTCAAAAAATGTGACTTTTTAATTTGAAATTCGCGCGAGTCATAAATCAAAATTTTTTTTCTTATGTTGGCACAACCTTCAGTGACATTCACTCCTAATTTCAGTTTGATATGTCAAATAGTTTATAAGTTACAGTATTTTATTTACATCAACTTTTTGCCTTTTTTCGATTTTTAAAATGTCTAATATCGTTGAACAAAAAAGTTTCATTAAATTTGAGTTAAAAATGAAATTAATACTACTGAAACGTTTAAAATAGTACAGACTATTTTTATTGAGAAAAACTGTATTCCAGTAGCATAAACTGTTCAGAGAAAGTCGTGAATCTGTGAAAAGAAGATGAAGATAAAGTCGTGAAAAGAAGATGAACCTCGTTCTAGTCGTCCATCAACATCAATAACCGAAGAAAATATCGAAAAAATTAATGGAAAATTGTCATTTGACTGTAAGAGAGCTTGCTGAAGATATTGGCATATCACTAGGTTCAGTGGATGCAATTTTAAATGATAGTTTGGGCTTGAAACGTTTGTCAGCAAAACAATTATATTCGTGATGTGAATATTCGTGAGTTTTTCGCCAAAAATTCAACAAATATTGTATCATAAGCACCGTATTCAGATATGTCACCATGCAACTCTTTCCTGTTCTGTCGATTAAAAAAAACACTTTCAAGAATCAGATTTGGCAAAATTGAGTCGATAAAACAAAAAACGAAAAAGATGCTGATGGAAATTCCAAAAAGTGAATATGAAAAGTGTTTTCAAGATTGGATTAAACGTTGGCGTATGTGTATTGAAACAAGAGGGGATTATTTCAAGAGACAAAATAAATTTGGATGAAAAAATAAATAGTATGTGTTTTATTCAAACAATCACCTTACTTTTTGAACAGAGTGGTATGTGTGTGTGTGTATATATTATATATATATATATATATATATATATATATATATGAAATCAAAAATTTTAATATTAAGATTTAAACATTTTAATTAAAAAAAACTATATCACAGAAATATAATAAATTATTAAACAATAAATTAAAAAATCTTAATTTATTTTATTAACTGATTTCATTTTGTAAATATTCCTGAAAATCTCTATTTTATGTCTTAGAAAATCATCTTACAATTATCAAACAATTCATATTTATAGAACATTTCTGAATCAGATAGTAGACTATATTACATTAAAATTTAAATGACAAAAACATTTCATCACAGTAATTACTAAAAAGATAAAATGTCTCAACAAAGTTTTCGACATTTAAAAAAATAATTTAAGATAATTTACGACGTATTATACAATATATTTAAAATCTGTGTTTTATATAAAAATAAAATGAAAAACACAAAAATAAAAATGATAATATTAATAAATAATAAATTATTTATTTATGGTATTATTAATGTGTATTTATTAAATAATTCTTTTTCGTACACCTGATAGAACAAAATAACACGATAAACATAATTAAATTCCAGGTATATTTCATTTGTGACGATAACATTTTATCATCACAAATAAAATATATCTGAAACTCAATTTTCAAATATAACAGAAAATGTAAAACATATTTTAAATTCATAAACACATTTCTGAAATACCAAGAGTACGCATTAAAAGTAATCAAATATATTGAAAATGTTCATTTTAACTATCCTTGACATTTAAAATGTAAGATTTAGTAATGAAATAAAAAGAAAACATACATAACAAAATAGTAATCTCTACATAAATTATTATACCTTGAAAAGTAAAATGTCACTGAATTGTAATAGTGACATTTTCAGTTTTATCGGTTTTTAATTTATATTTTTTGTATATGTATATATATATATATATATATATATATATATATATATATATATATATATATATATATATATATATATATATATATATATATATATATATATATATATTTAAAAAATCAATACAAGATAAAATTAAATTAAATTCAACAAATTCTCTTATTTAATAAAATAGGGGATTTATTATTGATAAACTTATCAGAAGTATTAGTGAAAAATTAAATGCTTTAAAAACAATAATAATTACAGATGTACATAATAATACAGATACAATAAATATAATATACAGTAAAATTGGAGATAAAAGAATTTCATTTTTTTATAAACACCAGTTTAATACCAGTTGTAATAAAAATAAATTCTATGAAAAAATCATTTTCCTGGAAAATAATTAAAATAAAATACAATTTCATTGATTATTGTGTACATAATTTCGAAAAATGATAAAAAAACATATACTTTCAAATAAAATTAAAAATGGAATAAACAGGTAAATAAAATTTGTTGTAAACCAAATTATAAATATTTTCATTATTCTCATTTCAGAAAACACGAAAATGTCATTTTATAACTAAATATGATTTACTTATAAATTGCAAAATCGTAAAAATTACCAAAATTCTAATTTAAGAAAATAATAAAACGTGAACTAATTTCAAACTAAAGAGACAACAGATAAAATTTTGTATAAAAATGAGAAAAACACGATCAGAAAAATGTCCATTTATTGTACTAAACAAACACAATACAGTGAGTTATTGAGTTTTTTTTTAAATCAGCTGATGTCAGTCTGTCTATAGAAAACTTTTTTACATATTGTTACCCCACGATAATTTCAAATTGAATTGTCACAACCAGTCATTTCCGTTTTACAAAATATACAAAATGATTTTTGAACAATCAAAATTTACGTATTTATATCATTTTTTTCTCGATGTGAATATTCAATGAACTACCAAAAGGTATTCTTTTTATTTTCGAATTAAACATTAATCACATTTTGAATAGTTTGGAATTGAACTTTAATTAATACATAAATAAAATTAATCAATAATATTCATATTTAATTAATACATAAATTAAATAATTAGTTTTTTAAAAAATCAATTACTTTTGGTTAAATATTGTTATCAGAAAGAATGACTAATATACTGAAATAATTAAAACGATA
>CP092087.1:8880000-9007500 GCA_029203775.1 Neoneuromus ignobilis | reverse complement strand
TTTTTAATATAATTAATCCTTTAAGGAAGAACGTTCCGTCGAATCTTAATGATTCGTATTTCCGTTCAGTAAAATGGATAAATATTGTAGATGGTGCCGATGATAATGTCCGATAATATGATAAATTATATTAAATAAATGATGCGGATCTTGAAATGGGGAAAATGGCGTTCATCCGTTTTCCGAGTATAATATTTGGTATCAAATGTACATACGTACACAAAACGTACTCATACTCGTTTTTGTATGGTGTTGGCATTAAAAACACAAAACTGTTGAAATAATGACGTTTAGGTCAGCGGTTTGATAAATAACTAAAATAAATGAATCCCCCATTTAACGTCGGAAGCAGACGAATAATTGTTTGGCGGAGCGCATCAACTGTCCAATTCTAAATCTGATTGATTATAAAACATGTACAGCAGATGCGGCGATTTTAAATAAATGGCAATTGATGCATCGATTGAATTGAAATCGACGGGCTTAGCCGACGTATCTTTCAGTAACAAAGACATTCACTTCTGATGGTATTAAATTCATTTTTTACAATTTTATTTATTTTTAGTAAATTATATACAAATACCTGATGTGCAGATCTGAGATAATAAATTACTGCAACGATATTATATTTTTCAAAAAAAATTACAATAAATTTAGAAACATTTTAAAAAAAGTTAGTGGCAGTGATTCGTTGTCTGGAGTCTGTAGTATTGAAAACGAAGACAAATATTACTTTGTCAAGTACAAAAGTGAATACAGAAAAAAAACATTAGTATATATAATTGTATGTAAGTAAATGCGAACCGTAAACGTAAATATACTGAAATTACTTTTCACGTGAAATCGTAAAGGTATCGTTATGAACTAAGTGCGGCAATTCATATTCCATTATCGTAGATTTCGAGTCACATAAAGAATGTTTACAGATGTTAATATATACGTAAAAGAAATATTGAGTAAAACAAATACCTCACATGTTGACTTTTACTTCTTTTAATAATTTAAATAAAGTAAACAAGTAATGACTACAAACGTTTTATAATATGCATATATTGATTTGATATACAGACACATAACACACACACACACACATACATACATACATACATACATACATACATACATACATACATACATACATACATACATACATACATACATACATACATACATACATACATACATACATATATATATATATATATATATATATATATATATATATAGCGAGTGTCACTTAAAATAGTACAGTATTTAAAAAAAACGTTTTATTTAAAATTTATTTTATAATGAGTATCAAATAAAAAACTATATTAATTTTAGTTACAACAAATAAATATATTTAAAATGCAGTACACATTTTTTGGGAATTTTTTTTTAATTAATTTTAACTTCGAATCATTTTTGTAAATAAAAAAACTAGGTGTCGCTTAAAATCGTACAACGATTTTTAAGCGTGGAAAATTCGGAGAATCTCTCGAGAATTTTTCTTGTAAATTAAAAAAAATCTGTTTTCTACGCTTAAGATTATTCAGTGCAGTTTTAACATTCTTCGAAGAATGATTTTTTATAAAATTAAAAAATGAAACAAACGTTTGTAGAAGTAAGTGAATTAGTTATTCTTCATCATAAAAATGAAAAAGTTATACTGAAATTTTCAAAATTGAAAATCACTGTTGAAATACAGTTTAATACATAATAAAAAGATATAAAGAAGAAAATCGTACAAGAAATAAATTAAAAATTCGATCAGAGAAAAACTAACCCGAAAGAATAACCGATATATAATTGTAAAGTTAAGGAAAATTATCCAATTTCATCTCCCAAGATCGTCGCGGATATTAAAATATAATTGTGGAAAGGTGAATGGATCTACAATTAGACAAGTGTTGCGAAAACTGACTTTCATGGAAGAATTGAACAAATGGAATAAAAAAAGAAGACTTGAATTCACAAAAGAGTATATAAATAAGTTTTTTGAGTTTTTAAATGATGTCACTTTTACTGATGAATCAAAATTTAATGTTTTTGCATGTGATGGAAAAATTAGAGTATGGAAAAACCAAATAAGAAAATAAATAGTAAAAAGTTACGATCAACAGAAAACGTGGAGGAGGATCGATAATGATATGGTGTTACATTTTAAAATATAGATTTTGAAATTTAATGTTTACCAATGGAATAATGGATAAGTGAGTAAATTTAAATATTCTAAAGGAGAATTTAAAATAGAACGCTGAAAGAATGAGTATACACAAAACTTTGAAACTGGCAATGATTCAAAACATTTTCACACATTGCATGAACGTGGATATTGTATAACTGCTCAAAAGTCATACAAACCCCAGCTTAGTCTCCAGATCTTACTGTAATTGAGCATATTTAGAGTAAATTAAATAAAAAATCCGAACACATTCAATATCAAACATAAAGAATCTAAAAAGGGCTCTATACGAAAAATGGGAAAATATAACGAAAGATTATTGTGAAAAATTAGCTGCTTCCATGTCTAATCGATTACAATTTGTAAAAAACAACAAGGGGTTTCCAATTAGAAAATGAAAATATTGTTTTAAATAATTTTTGAGTTTCTTTTTTACCATATATTTTTGCTATACAATTTTAACTACATGGATTTTGTACCAAAAATAATAATTTTTTTTTTATTATTATTTGAAATGAAATTTTATAACTATTTATTATTAAATTGAATTTTAAGATATAATATAGTATAAAAAAACTTGTTTTATTAAAAGTATGTGTAATAATAAAGTTTTTTAAAAACCTAGCTGTACGATTTTAAATAACACTCACTGTACATATTTAAGTGTGTGTGTGTATATAAAAATGTTGACATTAATAATTCTTTCATGCAGTGAAACTTACAAAACAGGCCTATTTAAATGACAATACACAAAAAACTTTAAGAATAATTTATGTATTACATATTTAAATAATGTAAAAATACAATCATTTATGAGCAAACAACTTTTGGATAATTAAATATGATCAATAATGCATTTTAATTAAGTTAATTGATATAACTGTGTTGTCTTTAATTAGTCTCGTTCTTTACACAGGCTGTAAATGATAATTAAGGTAAATGTGTATACCACAAAACAGTACATCCGCACATTATTTCACTATAAATGATGATGAATTAACAATGATTCTGAGATCAACATAATCAACACTATGACAGATGAATAGAATGAAATGATTCAGATTGCATTGGATTATGGAAGGAATTTAATAGATTAGAACGATACAAAAACTAGTACCAAGGTTACATGTAATCGGAATGTAATAATTATAGTATAGAAAAATATTTAATTAAATATACAAAATATTTCAATGTTACTTTATTCATTTTATACGATTGATTAATACTATTCTAAATTATTAATGGAACATGTGATAAAATTAACAGTTTTGTAAATCAAATATTATTGTTTATATTTTTAAAAGGATTTTTATTAAAAAGAATCTGGTTCTTGTCTCGTTTTTCTTTCCATAAATTTTCTTTATTTCATTGGAAAAAATTTGAAATTCATAAGATGGGTATAGAATTTATGACAAAATGTATGGAGAATTATTGATAAAGATGACAATATTTTATACAAAAAAAACGTTCAACGTTATAGCCACTCAACTCGGATATAAGGTTGTTTATGGAATATAGTAATAAATTATCAATAAATTTCTGACCTCAAATATTACGTTTTAGTGTGATGAAATTTTTATTGCTATATGAAAAAAAATAATTGAAAAAATATTAATTATAATTCTGTAATATTTTTATTGCACATTAATACATTCAGAATAGGTCATAAATTATTTTATTGACGACCAACAATTAAAATTTTAATCATATAAAATTAATTGTTAGTTCAGATTAATTTATTAGTCGTTTTAAGTGATTGATAAAAAAATTAATTTGAAAATAGTCGTTCTTAAATAATCGGTGACTAATAACCAATAAATTAATCATTAGTAATTATTGATTTTTTTAGCCATCAATGATTGTAAATAATTAATAAACTGATTTGTAAATTAAAAATTATGCAATATTAGTTAAAAACATTAATAATTACAATTAATTAAGTCATCACGAAAAATTATTCAAAACTTAAAAATCAAATTTTCAAATAAAATTATTCTGTTTGAAAAAGTTATTTAAACATAATTTTTAATGAAATTTAATTTGTAATTTTAATGAAATTCAATTTATAATTTTAATGAAATTGAATTCTGAATGATTATTAATGAAATATAATAATTTCTAAATTATTTCCATACAAGTACGTAAAACAGTTAAAATAAAAGGTAAATAAGGGTTTGGTCCACATTTTATATCCCCTTTTTTTTGCGGTGAATTGGGATGAATTCTGTTTAACAAAAAAAATCATTTCTGAAGGAAAAAATAAGTAAGAGAAGAAAAGAAACTTAATTTGAAATTTTTGTCGATTTTTAAAATTTCTTTTTGGGATTTTATTTTCATTTGACTAAATTTTTATCCAATTAATTTTTTATTTTTACAAATGATTAAAATAACACGAATAATTTTTTAATCAGATGGAAATTTAGTCATTAGATTTATAATAATTTTTATGACTAAATTTTTAATACGATAAAAATTTAATCAAATAACACCCTACTCTGAATAGAACTAATATAATTTCTAAAAATCTTTTTTAACGATCCTAAATTATTTCGTTGTTCATTTAATTTTTTTAACATTTTGAAAATATTGTTTCTAGGGCGGACTTTTTTTTATTTTTGTAAATAAAACTCATACGGAAAATTGAGCTAGTATAAATACATGTTCAATTAAAAACTACATTACCAACATTAATATGCAAGCAGATGAAATACAAAATCAATAATTTTCGATGTTAATTATTTATTCAGTTTTAATATTAACAACGTTTTTTCAAGTTTAAAAAGTTATCATATTTTATTGTTGCGTTATATACATTAACTTAATGAACAGATTGAAATTTGTATACATAAATCACTTATATTTCATTTTACATTCAAATTATTTTGATCAGAAAATTCCCATAGCAGCAATAAATTATATATATATATATATATATATATATATATATATATATATATATATATATATATATATATATAATATTTACGATTATTATCTGTTCATGAATTTTTATATGAACTAAAAACTACCACAGCTGTATATTTTATTTAAAAAAAGTGGCAGTAAAGTTAATGAATAAACTGTACGTTTTTCATTGAAAATGCAACAAGCGAACTTCGATGGGAAAATTCAAATGAGATGCGATCAATATAAAAGTTAAATATTCTTTACGAAGTAACGAGTGAATAACGTATCTCGAGAAAACCAAACATTGATTTTTAATATTTCATCGGGAAAAATCTATTTTGTCATCATAAATCTTTGTTTTATTCCGAAACCACTTTAAGTAAACATTTATACGTACACAAATACACACACTTACAAATAAATGTATGTGTATGGGGAGATGACTATTTGTTGTACACGAATACACGTATTGATGTCATTGAATAATTTTTAACTAAGAGAAAGTTTCAAATTAAACACTAAAATTCACATTATCTAAACAAAAATCATCGAAGAAAGGTGTAAACACAATGTCTATATATCATCTATAATTACTAGATTTATGTCAAAATAATGAACCTTTTATTATTTTTATAACCAATATTTAGAAACTTTCACATTTATACGAAAATAAGAACTTCTTCAAAATTTTTTAAATGCCAAACAAGATGTTCAGATAAGAAATGATAATATACAAGTCATTTAAGTAATATAAGTAAATACACGAACGTGAGTATTGAATAATAATATTGTATGTATGTAAACCTGAAATTTTAAAATATGAACACTTTTAATATGTATTTAATATTATAACTTTATTTTTATAATTAATATGTTTATATTCATATATATATATATATATATATATATATATATATATATATATATATACATACATGGTGTTTTTTAAAGTGTAATAAAATATTAAATTGAATTCATATCGAAAGTTCTATCTAACTCAAAAAACACCTTTATCATACCTTTATATATACATACATAAACACATGTATATACATAAAAAGAATATATATATCTTGTATAAAAATAACTTTTAATAAATACTGAGCAAAATTTTCCATGAAGGTGAAAAAATAAATATTTTGTGATAAAATTAGAAAAAATTAAATGAAAATAGCTAACATTTCAGGAAATAAATAACGTGTAAATACAGGCGTGATAATAAAACTTGATAAAATGGACCGATAAATTAGTTCACTTTTAAGATATAAATATAGACTGCAAGATTTAAATATAGACTACAAATATAATATATTCCTAGATACGAATTATATATTTACAATATATTAGTCGAGAGGTTATTTCCGTAGATGTAAGACTCAAAACCCTATTTTTCCTGTCATAAGGCAAAGGTCATCTAAAAATATTTAAGTGAAAGTAATGTCAGAGTGCTGGGTTGAACTGGAAATTCTCCAGACGTGAGTTCCATAGAAAATATATATGAATTTATGACAATTAAAATAAGTAACGAAGGTGCCACCAAAAAAAATAATACAAATATTAATAGATACATGGCCTACAACTCATCAATCAAATCTACAATAACAAATTGTATTAATAGCATGTCTCACTGAATAACAGGATTTTTTGCAGTCAAAGTACTTTAACACAAATGAAATTTAACCCCAACACTACAATAGAGATTTTAACAGAAAGACTCTGACGATGATGGCGTTGCCATCGAAATGCATCAGCCGATATATTTATAAATAATAAGTGAACAATGATTATTGAACACTTTATAACTATTATTGTTGGAGTTATAATTCATTTGTGTTAAAATGAATCAGCCACAGTTCCAAAACAACAAATAGTCAAAGTACTATTTATACAAAGCACTATTTTTTTTAAACAATTTAAATATAATTACGACATTAAAAATTACATCGTTTTTATTGATTTAAAATACAAAAAAACCCAATTATTAAAAATAAATTTAAGAAATTTTGAATACTGAAAAGTTTATAAGCACTCAAAATACAAGGAAAATAGTTTTTCAAGTATGGGTCTAATCATTTGGTCAGGTATTGTATGTATATATACATACATACATACATACATACATATATATATATATATATACATAGAGAGAGAGAGAGAGAGAAAGAGGCCCATATGAGATTGAAAAGTTTAGAAATAAATTTACTTGTTTAAAATATCACTTATTATTCTTGACTATCTTTTAGTCTCATTTGAGTCACCTATATATGTAAATAAAACTGAACTTTTTATTTTTTAATTACATAAAATAGACATAAGTAATGAATTGATATTATTAATTAAATTTGATAAATTTAATGTTTAATTAAAAAGAATGTTTTTCTACAAACAACTTTCAAAATCGATTCTAACTTACACAATAATTAAACATGAATATAAAACGTATTCACAGAATATAATTGTAGAGTGCAATGTTTATCAGTGTTAATTTTCGAGTTACTTTTCCGTTTCAAGAATAATTATTTCCCTCGTTTTATGTTCCTCATCCTTATCCATATATTAACCATATTTCCATTCTATGTTTTTTCAACATACATATGTGAGGCACGTTCACTTTAAACATAAACGGAAGTTATACGACAGATCTCTTATTTATAACGAAAGTGTACGCTTTTATTATGAAATATAAATATCAAGTTTTCATATTTACTCTATAATCATATAATTTTTATTACGAAATTATATAAATATATAATTTTGATTTATTGATTAAGGTTTAATTTATGATGACGTGAATAAAAATACGTTTTTTAAGTCGAAATAACATGCATATCAAATAAGAGATATAATTTTAATATCGAATATCAAAAGGGGTTACAGTTAATTATCATTAATATATATATATATATATATATATATATATATATATATATATATATATATATATATATACCCTTTATCTTTTATCTCAACCGTAATAATTTCGATAATATTTTTATTTGAAAGAGACTACATAAAATATTAATCGATTGAAAGTATTTTTAGAATAAACATACAACAACCATTTCATTCGAGAAACTCGTAAAGAAGTAGAAAACAATAAATCGTTTTTCAACAATTTATAAAAATGAAATATTTATTTTTTTTGATAGTTTTAAATATGCATGAGATATAAATAAAAGTATTTATAGGAAATAATTTATAACATTGAGGAGAAATTATGAAAAAATGGTAAAATGTCAAAACAATAAATAGTAAAAATATATACTGTTAAATTTAAATAAAATAAATGATTTCTGTATCGATGAAATGAATATTTGTTATTTAAATGACTTAATATATCCTTAATTTAAGATCAAGAACTATGACTTATATTATATTTATTCAGTATTAAAAGTTTTATGTTTTTTATTAGGTTTTTTAGCGTGGAAAATATAAGAAAAGTAAATAAATGATAAAATCTATGTTAAATATTATAAACTAAATTTATGTTAAATATTATAAACTTCCGTATCAATAAAAAAAACGTTTTAAATAAATTATAGTTTTGTATTTTTTTTCATTATAAATAATTTATATTCATTATAATTTATTTCACACAAACACAATAAGTAACAAGAAAGTTAAAAAAATATATGTAAAGATGAGAAGAAATATATATATATATATAATTTTCAATACGTGATGCATTTTTATCATTTCTTGAAATTAGTATATATAATCCATGAAAATATTTTTTTACTGACATTCAAAAATTCATCTACGTTCTTTATTTATAGAAAAATGTATGGTCATCCAAATGTGACGCCTAGATTTGTGTTTTATTAAAAAGAAACATATGTATAGGGTGGTATATAAGGAAACATGTGTATAGTTTCTTTGGTTTCTTTTTAATAGAACACAAATCTAGGTGTTACATTTGGATGACTATATTTTCTTTTATTTCTATTTTCAAAATATCAAGTAAAAATATTAATATTTTGTGGTACATTCGAGACTTAATTTTTAATCGTTTTTAATAAGTAAAAAATCTCTTATTTTATTTTTCCAAACTTTTTTTATTATTACAACCATGATTTTTTTCATTTGAGGTACTATTTTTATTCAGTTCAGTGAAATTTGTATAAAAACACATTTCTAATACTATTATTATTTTTTTCATTGACATTTTTATGTCTGTAGTGTATATATTTTTCGATTATTTTTTTATTCAAAAATTATTTTTGGGCACGAATTGAGAAAAATAATTTCTGGAAAAAACTGGTAGTAATCGAAAAATATAATCAATTGAAATATAATTTTACTACACAATTTAATATATTTTTGAAATACTTTTCAATTATTTACAGAAAACAACTTTTCTTTTTGATAATTAACACTGGTTTTATGTAAAACTTTTCCGTATAAAAAAGTAACTATTGGACTAGTGTTTTAAAACAAAAAATGCTTAAGTAACTGAATTTTATAATAAATTAATTTATTGAAAAAAATCAAAATTTAATACTGTGTATAAAATTAAGGCAATTTTCATTTTACACTTAGAAGTAATAAAAAGTTATTTTTTTGGAGAAATAGAAATAAATAAATTGATATTTAATTATTAAAAAGTTTACCAATGACTAAATTTAAATAATAATGTGTATAAACAATTGTCACTGTTATATTTTATACGAAAATCAAATTATTTTTAATCTGTCTGATTTTGAAATATATATATATATTTCGTTCTTATTGTACTAGCAAATGACAATTTATTATTTTTTAATGAATTTAATAATTAATTCCTTAATAAAAAAGGATAAGATTATTGTGTTAGTCATAAAAATAATTTTTTTTTGAAATATTTTAATAAAAATAAATATAAAGGATCATCCAAATGTGACGCCTAGATTTGTGTTTTATTAAAAAGAAACTATACACATTTCTTTTTAATAAAACATAAATCTAGGCGTCACATTTGGATTATCCTATTTGTAAATTATTTACAATATTTTCAAAAATGTTATTTCTTAATCAACAATAAATTGATTCAATTATAATCTTTTATTCAAATATCATTTTTCAAAATGACTATTTATTAATGAAAAAAAATCAATTCGATTTTTACCTTTCTTTGAATATTTGGGGGTCTAAGCTGTGGTGGTTGTGGTGCAGTAGCGGCTGTGGGCTGATGAGCTGCACCCATAAATGTGCGTAACGCAGTTAATGGCGTTGGTAAACCAGCAAGCATTGCAGTTGGTGCCATATGTACAGCGGCTGGTGCATGATGTAACTGATGTAATGCACCCCCAGCACCCGGATGTATGGGTACTGCTACCATCTTCTGTAGAGGCACTCCCCAAGGGAGATACCAAGAACCAGGATGGTGTTGCATGTTTAGTTGATATTTTGTTTATATAACGTTGACGAAAACTTTATCCGTTTTGACAATGTCTTTCAGCACTTATACTTGTTAAGATAACCGTTTATTTATTTATTTATTTCAACTTTACGTAAAATAACTTTTTTTTACTGAATAAATGTTTATATGGAATTGTCAGTCGTCACAATACTTTCAATATAAAAGTGTGTTTATTTACCATGTTTTATTTGAGAATTTTCGAAAATCAATCAAGTCTTTTTATATAAAAGAACTCGAATAGTTGTAATAAAGTATCAAACTTATTTACTTTATATTGTCAACACCTAAAATATTTATGAACACTAATTAGATTTTTAACTTAATTATTTTTTTTTGTTCAATAACAATACTGGCTTAACACTAAATATATATAATTTAAAAATATATTTACTGATAAAATATTCAATAGAGAATATAAAACCTGACCAATAAATAAAATCAAACCATTAATTCGTTATAAATGTATTTAATTTCAATAAATTAATTTAAATTGATATCAAATACATAAATTCTATTAACCTTTGAATAAATAATGAAATAAATGGAACAACCTATCGTTTAAAATTACCATTAGCAATTTGTCTAATGTGTGACTGTACATCAAAACATCATATTAAATGTATAAACGTATCGTCATACACGATGTTGTACACATTATTCATCTGTGTGAAAATAAGATCATCTTAAGTAGTGCAAACATGTGTATCGCAGTTTTTTTTTTGCTAACTTTAATTTTAATAATTAGCAAAAAATGAATGAGATGTGTGTGTTGAAATAAATATGAATAAATGTTTTCACTTAACTAACTTATATACTAATTCAATTCTCGATTTTCGCAATCAATACAAAAGCATATTGAAAATTTTATATTTATTTATTGTCAAATTTGACAATTTAAATGCATATATAAATGATGATAGCAAAAAAATTCAAATTTGAATTGCAATGAAGTATCACAAATCTACCCAAGTAAATTATGTGAATTTTTTGTATAATAGATTTATTATCATTTTTATATCTCCTTTATTGTTTTTCTATGCAAATCCTTATATTAAATATTCAATTTACACAAATTTCTAATTAACACACTATAAATAATTAGTATTTTTTTCCTACGTTAAAACTTCGTGTTTTTTAATAAGATAGACAAATATTACTTTACTGTCAATAAAACATGTGTTAATTACATAAAAGAGATCTAATTTTAAAGAATCATTGAAACTTTCAACAAACCTAAGAAGTTTGTTTAACGTTCGACCGGAAACTACTGTTAAACGAGTAATTAGAACCAACTGAACACTATGATTTCCGATAATTTAATTATGGATTTAGTCGTGATGGTGCTGGTTTTAAACTAAGAGCATTAATGTCCAAAGTTTATACAGTACTTCAATTTAGATTGTCGTTATATATTATCTTTACGTTTCCAAGATAAAATGTCTTCGAATGACATCATTTAATTCTCTGTATTTATCAAGGTGTTTGGTTATTATTTCGGATATTTTTTATCATAAATAAATAATTTAAAATGTTTTTAAAAAAGGGTATTTTAAATATTATAAAAACTGTCAAATATATGTGTAAATTATGATCTAAAATCATTCAAATCGTATTAAAATGATTACAACAGTTAATTTACAATAAACTGGTATTTTATTTACAAACATTTATTTATTTATTAAACAGTTATATAACTAATATTTGCATAATATTATTAATAATGGATATTGAAGGAAATAAACATTTCAATAGTGAAAGTTATGAAGATTCTATTATTTGTTTAACATTATTATTTTTTAACAAACATTTTTATTTCTTTATTTATGAATATTTTAGTGTTATTTAGAATATTTATTACTAGTTATTAAAATAATTAATTTTATAGATTTTTTTAAGAATATTTTAGGTCAAAAAAATTTACAAAGAAATATAATTAATTACAAAAATAAATTTAATTATTCAGTATATAAAAATAAATTAATCTATTAAAATAAAACTAATTAATTGGAAAAACAAGGTCATTTCTAAAGTGAATACACTATTAACGATGAGAACAACATATAATTAGTATTTATAAAAAAAATAAGTATTGAAATTACATCAGGTATTTATGTATACATAACGTAATAAAAAGTTGCTGTGAAATTAAAACACGAATATAATAAATAATTGTTCAAAAACACTGTAACAACAATGACAAAAAACTATTTTAATGAAGGCTATTTTTAATAATTAATTATTATTGCAAACGAATCTTTTAGTTTTCTTCCACTTTATATGCATGATATCATTTATATAAAATATGTAAATTTAATTTTATATTAAAAAACACTTAAATCTTTAGAAACAATTTGAAATCGAAATTCTATCAATTACAATTTCACAAAAATACTTCAGGTGTGTAGAGAATTTAAAATTATTTAATTCCGTATGTATTTATATTGAAAAAATATGTCAATGGCACAACTTTTCAACTGATTTTTGTGTATAACAATTTTTTTCCTTGTAACCAAAAATGTTTTAAATTCTAATAAATGTCGAAAATATGTACATTTTTAAACAAAATAATAATATATTTTTCACTCGTTTTGTATCTAATATATTATGTATTATTTTTTATTATGGTAATCATTTCTTGTCTACGAGTTTATTATAAAATTTGCATATTTTTGAAACTTTCGGTATTTCATCACAATATTTAGTTATTCAGTAGGATTTTTCTTATTTAATTCTATAATTAATAGTAAATTATACGGAAATGTCATATATGCTAATAGAAATTTAAATATTATAATTAATGTTTATGCAATATTAAATAAACAAAATTAGTAGTATTAAAAATCAATGAAGACAATTTATTATCATAAAAAATTTAAAATCTGATACATTTTTTTTAGTTAATTCTTAGACAACGATAAACTGTGTCAATATGATTTGATTTCAAAACGAGTTAAGAAATTTTATATTATATATTAAATAGATCATTAAAGTTTAGAAAAAAAAATAAAGCAGTAATTAAAATAATCACGTCAAACACATGCATTTTCAAAATATAAAAAACGAATGATTTGGAGTAAAGACTATTTTTTGGAATCACGTGTTTGGTTAAAAATATTACTAATATAAAACACACACCATATTTTAATCGTTTAATTATCAATATGCACTTATGGTTTTATTATCATTTTTTAAATGTTAATTAAATAAAAATATTCAATATTAAAACACGTAATGTGGAATTGGAAATGTTAATTAAAAATATGTTTCAGTTGAAAATTTAACATTTCATTTAATATTATATATATATATATATATATATATATATATATATATATATATATATATATATATATATATTGCGTTATAAGTTTTGTAGAATTGAAAAATGATATTTGCTCCGTTGATTATAAAAACAAACAATAACATCCATATGTTACAAAAGGATAATATAAACATACACGGATATAATATAATAATAAAATAAATAACATTATTAATTTTTCTTTAATGTATACACGAACGAATACGAGATATGGAAATAATGTAATGACAAAGTTATCATTCGTTTGGATATTACTAAAATGTGTACAGTAGATACACGCGTATTTTAATTAATTAAAATGATTTGATTAAATTGTGATATTGGTGACTGGTGGTACAGTATTGTATTTCAACCGCATTTCACACCCGGATGACTCGTCTGCAATTAATTTGTATATAAGGGACGTGTGTGTAAAGTGTAAACATCACGAAACCACATCAAAAGCTAATAACAATTCATCACAAAAACGATATTTTAATGACCTTCGTAGCTAAAGCATAAAAGACAACAATGACTTACACACACAAATAAATATATTTATATATATATATATATATATATATATATATATATATATATATATATATATATATTTGTAGATGAGTATATAAATTATTGTAATTACAGACAGTTGTATTTTTGTTTATTTAACAAAAGTACTAATATTTACTATCTTTTAAAAGCACCTTAAACACGTGCAGTGTGGTAATAATGATGTACTTTTATTGTCAACGCTTAAGTGGTCGTAAAAATAATGATTGCGAAAAATCGAGATAGAAACGGAAGAAAAGTCACGACGGACGCTTTATTTCTCAGAGAAACATCACCATTAAGACATTTTCTTCGGTAATTCAACTGACAAAAAAGTATTGTCGGCAGAATAGCTCGACAAACACAGTTTTTTCTTCTTATTCACCACACAATAATTTAACAGGTGTCCTGTGTAGAAGAACAAACCACGACGATAAAGAGAATAAAAATAAATATACTCTCACTTTCACGAGAGACTACGGTATTAAAACACGTTGTTTTTTTATATATTTTTTGATGTTACAACTCGAACTCGTGAATACGGATTTGTATGAATTAGAGGTCACGTTTATATATATTTTCTCTTTGTGATCTGTGTAAATAGACACACAGGAGGACTGGTATAATTATGATCGAGCACGTAATAAATCGCGAGACGATTATGACGGCGCGAACTGGTGAGATGTATGCACGTATATACTGGACGAGAGACCGGTTTGCACTGACGACAAACTGAAGACCCGACAGCGTGCTGACTACTAGCGCGAGTGTCACGGGCACGGTTCACTCCGACAGGTCCGACGCATGCGACAGAAACGGAATGACAATGCGGTCGGACGAACGAGTGAGATGGTAATAGGGGGCGCGCTGCATCGCGACGATCCGCGAACACGACGTACGCGAGGAACGGGAGGGACAGACGGGCGGTCGTTAGAACCTTCGCAGTCGTCGTTGATGCTTTACCATGTCTCTCTACCCTTCGCTAACTTAAGGGATGTGTGGGTGAGCTTCTGTGTGTGTACATGTTCTTGTATGTCTCTATGCATATATATATATATATATATATATATATATATATATATATATATATATATATATTTCCCTATAAGTATATACGTTTGTGTGTGAGCAGAGACTGCTCGCGGGATTTCAGTTCGACGTGCGAATTTTCTGCGATGAATCTAAGACATACATATATCTTGTATCAGAAGAACCATACGACTACAAGATTCTGGCGTGAAACTCTCAACTTTTTGTGCAGTGAATTTGTATAATATGAAAATAGTTATAGAACACTATTATATATATATATATATATATATATATATATATATCAGGATTTTTCTATCCATTGCTGCATGAAGACTTCTTCCAAAACTTTCTACTTCGACATTCTTTCAGTTCAATCCGATGAATTTTTCTACATTTTTGTTCAATCTATCCATATGTCTTTTTCTAGGTCTTTTTATGTATCAAAGTTTCCAATTAATAATTTCTCTTGTCCATATGGAATCTTCTCTTCTTTCTAAATGATCTACCAATTTCTATTTTAGATGTTTGAAATAGAAATGAGTGGGTGATATAGCAAGTTTTGCAATAACGTCCATTTTTGTTTTCTTTTTGAGCCATTAAGTTCTTTTTCTATCTCCAATATATATATACATACCTATATATATATATATATATATATATATATATATATATATATATATATATATATATATAGATATATATAAAAGAGGGTAGTTTGATAAGTATGGTGAAAAATTAAGAAAAAATAAATTGAAAAATTTAATTTAATTCATTATTTAACTAATTAAACAATAAATAAATTGGCTATACTTATCAAACGACCCTCGTATATATATATATATATATTATTAGGATTTGTTATCCACTCCTGAACAAGGGCTTCTCCAAAAATTTTCAACTTTGATCATTGCTGTGCTAAAGCCAATACCTCTCTTCAAGACTATTTTGATGTTTTCTTTTTTTTTATATTTTTGTATTGTCTATCCATGGATCTTTTTCTAGACTTTTTATATATCTAGATGCCAAATCAATAATTTCTTTTGTACATCTGTAGTCTTATCTTCTTTCTATATAACCTACCAATTTCCATTTCAGATCTTTGAAAATTAATTGAGTAGGTGTATTATAGCAAATTTTATTGTAACGTCCATTTTTGTTTCCTTTTTGATTCACTAAATTCTGTTTCTGTCTATATATATTAGGTTGGCAAGTATCTCCCTTCCGCTTTTTTTTTTTTTTTGTACCTAGCTGCGAAATTCAAAAGACCAGAAGGCGGAAGGGAGATATTTGCCTAACCTATATATATATATATATATATATATATATATATATATATATATATATATATATATATATATAGATAGAGAGAGAGAGAGAGATTTACACTCATCAGACTTTTTTCTATTGTTGAACGAAGATCCTTCCCAAATTTTTTTACGTCGACCATTGCCAATGTCTTTCTCTTCCAATCCATTCCGACGAATTTTCTTAAATTTGACCTATCTATCAATAGATTTCTTCTTAGGTCTTTTTATATATCTACGTTCCCAATCAATAATTTCTCTTGACTATTGGTAGCCTTCTTTTCTTGCTATATAACCTGTCAATTTTTATTCCAGGCATTTGAAATTGAAATGCATAGTTTTCTTTCTTTTTCTAATATATATATATATATATATATATATATATATATATATATATATATATATATATATTAGATATACATAGGGCCATCCAAATGTGACGTCTAAATTCGTGTTTTAGAGACATATGTGTAGAGAAACATGTGAATAGTTTAGTTTTAATAAAACACAAATCTAGGCGTCACATTTGGATGCCTCGCTCTATATATAAATCATAATTAGCCCCTTTTAATCCACTAATGAATAAAGGACTATCCCAAAATTCTCCACTTCAAATAAATAAATATACATATATATATATATATATATATATATATATATATATATATATATATATATATATATACATAAACACAAATAATAATTTGACCATGCAATTTCAAGGCAAGTATTTAAATTACAGGATATGTAAATGAACAATCTTTAAATGATTCAAAATGTGTAATAAAATAAATTACTGTAAATATATAAATCAAGGTTAAACGTTTCACTTCTATTTAATTTTTAACTATTACTGTAAGGGACATTGAATTTTTGAGAATTGTATTTTTTAAAACAATACTTTCACATTATTTATTTTATATAATTGATCTTAAATACATTAACACAATTATTAGATATAAATATTTTTTAAACCACGCGATAATCGAAATAAATATCTAATTGAAAAATTCATAATAATTTATTTATGGAAAATAAATTGCAATTATAAAAATTAAAACATTTTCAAATGATGAATAAAAAACTATCTTATAAAAAATATGTAATGTTTTTGAGAAAAAAATTCTAATTACAAAAATTAAATGTCGAACTTTTTTTAATAAAAAAGAACGTCTAGTGAAAGTTTTTTTCAAGGTCCTTTTCTGAAATTTTTTATATTAAATAAATACCAAATTTCAACAAGTTGATACCTTCTAATATACTATTAATTACAAAAGTGATGAGAAATTAATTACTGTTCATTTTTTGAAAAAACGAATTTTTAATTTTCAAAACTTGATGTTGTAAAATGTATTTTAAATTTTATAGGATGGTCTTAATGAGAATGAAAGATAGTAAAGAATAGTAAATGATAATAAGCAACTAAATGTATATCTAAATCTTTCAATCTATTTGCCCAATTTATATATTTTACATGATATCTGGGTAATTAGAGTACATAAATATTAGTGAAAACCTATATGAACAATAATTTATAATTGAAAATAAAAATGTACTGTGGAGGAATAAATTATCCAGTGTTGAATTAATTTCAATACAAATACTAAAAAAAATCATAAGTTATTTTTTATATACAAAACTCTACTTTAAATAACGAAAAAAAAGTTTCCTTCAAAGGAAAAAAGATTTTTTTCAGATAATAAACCAATATTTACTCCGAAAATTACCAATAATAAAAATAAACAGTAATATTTCATCTTACAAAATAGAAAATATGAAAGGTGCTAGTGTAGGGTTATTAATAAATAATAATAATAAAAATATAAGGGAGAATATTCTTTTGAGTAGGAGATTTGGATTAAATAACTCTGTTGGTATTTGTACATTGTTAAAGATTATATTATCGATTTCTGATAATAAAATAAAAAAAATTATATAAAAATTTCCGATTAAAAATAATATACAGATTTTTTTACATCAAAAGTGGACTTAAATTATTGAATATTATTTAAATGATCTAGAAATAATCTACATTGATAAATTAATATTTTAGTATAATTTTATCTAACGTGATTTTCTTTTGATTATATATTGAAAATATTGGTAAATTATAAATATATATATATATATATATATATATATATATATATATATATATATATATATATATATAATATGTAGTGATAAAATTGAGTAATAATGTAATTCGAACATGAAATAAGCAACTGATATTCGCAGTTATATGCATTTAACATACAATATATCGTGAATATTAATACCCACAACATGCTTCAACAGAAATTTAATGCCCACAAATAAATTACAATTATAACTCAGTTGATGACCCGAAGTAATTATAATGTGTGTGTGTGTGTGTGTAAGTATATAATTAACACTCACACAATCGTACCTTGAAGTATGTATATATATATATATACACACACACGTAAATATGTAAGAAATATAAATAATCACAAAAAATAAAACTAATGAATACATAAATATAAAAAATAAACAAAGATATGTAATTAATTATAGTTTTAAAACCTTTGTAATGAAAATGATTTATTTATAGTAATTATATTATTATTATAATTAATAAAGAAAAGTATAGAAATGTCAAGTAGCAATAAAATATAATAATTATTAAAAACACTATTTCACTTAATTAAAATGAAATAATAAATATTTTTTCAAACTATTTTTTCATTTATTCATATGACTGCATAATAATATTTCATTCAAAAAAGGTTTTTTTTTATAAAAAAAGTTATCAAATATTTGTATAAAATTTTCATTAAGACGTTTGTAATTGCAATAAAAAAGGGTTATATTTTATGGACTTTTTAACAGATGCAAATATAAAAAATTAAAATTTCATACAAAATTTCTTTTAAATATTTTCATCAAGACTTGTTTTTAAAAAAAACTCAAATATTTTTATATAATTGTCACTGAGATATTTGTAATTGCTTTAAAAAGGTATTATATTTCGTGATTTTTTTTAATAAATACAAATTTAAATAAGAAAAAAATAAGAATTTCATATAAAATTTGATTTAGATATTTTCAATTTTTTTTTTTTAAGAAAAAAAACTTAAATATATTTTCACTTTGTACGTAACGTTTTGTAATGTAACGTTTGTAATTGCATTATAAATGTCTTAGATTTTGTGAACTTTGTTAATAGATACAAATATAAAAAAAATCAATACAAAATTTATTATTGATATTTTCAACAAGTGAAAAGGATTCAAGATTTTTTTAAAAAACTGTCAAATATTTTTATACTATTTTCATTATTACGTTTGTAATTGCTTTAGAAATACACTAGATTTTGTGAACTTTGTTAATAAATATAAATAGAAAAAAATATAGTATTTATTATTGATATTTTCAAGAAATAAAAACTATTCAAGATTTTTTTTGAAAAAAAAAACTATCAAATATTTCTATACAATTTTTATTTAAGACATTTGTAATTGCATTATAAATGAATTAAAATTGTGAAATTTGTTTATAAACACAAATATATAAAAAAATCAATGCAAAATATTTTTTCATATTTTTTAATAGAATATTCACAATATTATCATTGTCTCCAATAGCATTTACTTAAATATTCCACAACGTATCACAATATACGACAAAGAGGGCACAATATGAGACGTCGATAGAAAAATGCAGCATTTCGTTTAATTTGACCAATCACTTTGTAAAACGTGAAACGGCCGAGAGAAAAAGCTAAATTACGAAAACATGAAAAGCTCAACAATTCGACGATGTTTTAAAGACGACCAAAGTAGCCAAACCGAAACCGAAAAATGTGGTTAGCTATGCGCTTGCAGGATTATGAAGACGCATTCTTCATCTTCAAAGGAGCGTTGCTCTTAAGATAAATGCTACGTTTTAGTGTCGACTTTTCAGATTACTACCATATACATGTGTAAAACATTGTCAGGAATATTATTCATATATATATATATATATATATATATATATATATATATATATATATATATATATATATATTTAAAATATACCAAAATTACAATATATTTAATAATAAATATAAATTTAAAATAAACAAAATATCTAAAGTTACAAAAATATACAAATCTATATATAAATATATATATATATATATATATATATATATATATATATATATATATATATATATATATAAGGAATTTTATCATAACAACAGCATCTTTGTTCTCTTTTGAAGAATCCGGTGTAAGTAAACTGAAAAAGAACCCCTAGCGATATCATTCAACATGATGACCAACGACATTTTTACAAAGAAACAGAATTTAGATAATAAATTGAATCAAGTTCAAAGGAGATGTAAGCAACCGACTTGAAACTCATGAAGGCAATAAAATATGTATATTGATAAATGCACAACTGTACTGAGTAAAACAAAACTTACAGACGTAATATATAAAAGTTACTATTTTTCTTATTACAGATAAGGTGAAATAATCTCGTGTAAGTTAAATCTACAATTTTTATTTTTCTAGTAACACAATTTTGAAATATTTTATTTAAAAAAAATAAATATCCGTACAACACAAGAAACTAATTAATAAATAAATAAATGAAATATTTTTAAACAGATTTTATCTTATTACACAACAAAGTTTTTAATGTTTATTTAATTTTTTTAATAGAAAAAACCTTCGGTTGTGTCGATAAAAATATAAATATTATACGTACGACAGTTTTATATAATTAAAATTTCTGGCCCACTGTCCTGAAATTTTCATTTATTAAACTAGACTTTGGAATGTGTTCAACAGTAAGTAAATATAAAATATTGTGAATTTACTAGCAGTTTAAAATAAAACGTAATAAACCCGGCTCAGTTTTATACAATATTATCTAAGTTAATAAATTTAGTACCAAAAGTTATAGTTTTTGTAATCAATTATAATTAAAATGTCTTTAAAAAATTGTTCACATTGTATCTATTGTAAGCAATTATACATAATATATGTATATATTAGGTTGGCAAGTATCTCCCTTCCGCCATCTGGTCTTTTGAATTTCGCAGCTATGTACAAAAAAAAAAAAGCGGAAGGGAGATACTTGCCAACCTAATATATACATACATATATAAAGTATTTTGAAACGTGATGGAAATTTACATTTAAATCAATTTAAATTTATATCACGCTTAAAAAAACAACTATATATACTCGTACATACATATATATATATATATATATATATATATATATATATATATATATATATATATATAGAGAGAGAGAGAGAGAGAGAAAGAATTTATTAAAAAGAATCAAAAACTATACACATGTTTCTCTATACACCACCATATACACATGTTTCTTTTTAATAAAACACAAATCTAAGAGACTCAATTAGATGACTCTCTCTTTTTCTTTCTTTCTCTCTCTCTCTCTCTATATATATATATATAATTTTTTTTTTAATTAATAACTTTTTGACAAACACAAATTTAAAATAATGAATTATCAGTACATGTGGAAATTCTATATTAAATAATTTTATTAAATTTATTATCAAGAAAAATTAAAAAAAAAATACTGATAATAAGTTGTATTTATAAAAAAAAATAATAAAATTAAAAATACAACACATTTTTTGATATTTTTTTAAATTAATATATGTTTGTTCGCTGATACATAAAAAGAATAAAAGAGAAATGAATGGAACAACAAATATATTAAATATGTATAAACGAAATCCGTTTAAGTTCTAAATATAGAGCAGAAAGAACGATATTTTAAAAGATACAGTAAGAGTTTAATTTCCAATAACTAACTTTACGAGTTTGATCGAAAATCGTATCAGCAAATGAAACTGAAGGCGTGTGTCAATTTCAATGAATGTCTAAAAGTCGAGAAAAAATAGTTACGAACCGTAAAAGTAAATGATACGTATGTCAAATTATCGTCAACTGTCAAAGTGGTAAAGAAACGTGGTTCACTGTTTTAAGATTCTTTCTTTCAATAAATCACAAACTGGATTACACGTCATTTCAAATTTTATATATATATATATATATATATATATATATATATATATATATATATATATATACAGGCTGGTCCAGATAAGATTAAAGGATAGTAAAGAGCAGTAAATGATGATAAGTAAATAAATGTAGGCCTAAAAAATTCAGTCTCATTTAAGCCATCATATATATTATACATTAAAAAAAGTACTTTTTCAAAATTAAAAATCAATGATTTAAATAAAAGTAAAAACAAAGAAAATATTGTAAATATTTTAAAAAATTGTATACTTAATATTTTTTTCCAATATTTGTCTTGTATATTTCTTAGAAAAAAATAGTATTTTTAAATTAATATTAAAAGAGTGTCATATCTTGAAAATTTAAATATTCAAAAGTACTGAAATTTTCATTGATGATAAATAAATAAACTGAAATTGATATTACAAATGAATACATTCTTAAACTGATATTTTTTTTTAAATAGCAATAGAAAAAAGTATACGAAAATGTGCAACAGTGGAATAATCTGATGAGAGAACAGTATTTTAACTCGAACGACATTTTGGAAGTTGAGGAGAAATTGTAATCGTATTAAATTTTTAATTGATTTTGTTAACACATTCTACTTTGTAAAATACTGTCAAATATAAAAGTGCACTGAAATTAATTTTGAATACATTTTTATTTAGTATACAATAAAAAAAGAAGGAACAATTTATATTTTTGACATAGTGTATTTGTAATAAAAATGATATTTGACTGAAAAAATCCTTTATAACTTTTAATGGAAGATACATTAGTTCAATTATGTCATTATCGCGCTCCCTCCTTCTCTCTTTTTTTCTATCTATATTTATAATTTAAAAAATACCTTTTTAAATCAGATATTAGTGATTTAAATGAAAAGAAAAACTATAAATATAAAATATTATTTAAAAGTGCTGAAATTTTTATTAATGATAATTAAATGAACTAAAATTGAAATAATAAATAAAAATATGTTTTGAATTGAAAACGAGATTAAAAATGTATAACAGTGGAAGAGATTAACTAAAGAATATTTTAAGTCGAATGATATTTTAATACGAATTTCATCCTTTAGTTTTTGAAACGTTGTTGGTTTGTTGGCACAAACTTTATCTTTCAAATAACAGCATAAAAAGAAGTCTAACGGTGTTAAAGCACAAGATTTAGGAGGTCAATTAACATCACCATTACGAGAAATTAACGTCCATTGAATTTGGTTGTGAGTAAATCGATTGCCGCACAAGTTGTATGACTTGTGGAACCATCTTGTTGAAACTACATATCACTGATACTAATACCTTCAAGTTTCAGCCACAAAAAATCTCTTATCATGCTTTGATAACGTACCAAATTAACTGTACACAAACACCTTGCTCATTTTCAAAGAAGTAGGGACCAATGAAGCCTTCAGCCCATAAATCACACCAAACTGATTTTTTGAGGATGTAATTGTAGTTCAATAATGTTTTGGGATTTTCACTTCTCCAAATGAGACAATTTGGTTTGTTTACAAAACCATTTAATTGAAAATGTAATTCATTACTGAAGATGATTTTGTTAAAAAATTCAGTATTTTATGCCTTTTTTGGTATCAATTAACAAATATACGATGTAAAAGATGGTCAGCTAGCTTCAATTCTTGTGTTATCTGGGCTTTATATGCATGAAAATGCAAATTTTTTCGTAAAATGTTATGAAGAATGCTTTTTGTGATGTTTAATTGCTGTCAACGTTGACGAATCGATGTTTGAGGGTTTTCTTCAACAGTTTCATGTACAATAGCATATTTTCAGCTGAATAATCACTATGAGCATATGTTTTTATATTTTTGGTCTGTGGTCTCCAACATTACCAAAGTGTTCAAATGATGCGATTAGGTCATGAACAGTAGACTCGGAATAAACTTAATTACGAGGAAAAGTTGCACGAATTTTACGCATTGGCGTTGTAAAATTTTCAATATTTTATAGTGAATTTTCATTATTGAAATGTGTTATTCAAGCGTGTAACGTTCTCAAGTTTTTAATATACAAATGCTAAATAATGACAGTTTAATATTTGACATTTCATCAAATAATTGCCAACTTACTACTTAACCTCCAATTTATACACCTGATATTTTTAACTATAAAGATTGTTTTTATTTTTCTAGACATGAAGATAAGTAAATTTTCTAAATTAAATTTTATAAATACTTTTTATACACATTTCAAAAAACTTTTATAACACATTTGAAAAATATTTTGCTTATATATATATTTGTGTGTGTAGA
Organism: Neoneuromus ignobilis; assembly: GCA_029203775.1. Classification (NCBI taxonomy): domain Eukaryota; kingdom Metazoa; phylum Arthropoda; class Insecta; order Megaloptera; family Corydalidae; genus Neoneuromus; species Neoneuromus ignobilis. The sequence goes on along the minus strand of CP092087.1, from coordinate 8,982,533 downwards.
TATAAATATGTACGAAAACTCGTTCACGTAAATTTATTTCGCATATAAATAACATAGATAACATTTCAGGCAATATCAACAAAAGCACTGGAATACAAAACGAACCCCATTCAAGTAATAATAAAAAAAATATGCAAAGTATCAGTTTCCGTCGTCAAATCTATATCAGGCGTAGCATATAATTACGTAAAACGGAATCCTTCTTTTGATACCTTCTTCTTTGCAGTCTGCTGGTGCTATTAAGTGTATTAAAATCGTTGGTCCGATATCTGTAGCCCAAAGGGAGAGTCAGTTTGTTAGGACACAACGACTGGTAATAGTATTGTGTGTCATCTTCCTTCCGAGCTCAAACAAAGGTTGACGATCAGCTCGAGGGGACCGACTACATGTAATATAAAGAGGTATGGTACCTTCTCATGCGTCCGAGAGCCGTTATCGACTAAATAGCCTCCATTCGCACTAACGAAACGCCTAACACACGAACATTATAGAACACATACGTACACATATCGATGTACGGAATATGGTGTTGGCTCTGTCTATCTCGTTGATCGCGTATGAGGGAATTGACTTCATTATAACGCGATAGCATCACCTTCGTGACGTCACGTTCAGGGTTTCCTACATCATTCACTTGCAATGCCGTTGGTCAGTTTCCGGAGAGTTGGATACATAACCGTACGGAGAATTCATTTTCTTTGTAGGTCAACGTCGGATCACAATCGACTATTTTTGTTTGCATGGCGCAACAATTGTTCGTCATGTTTGATTTTCTACGAGATTTATATATTTCGCTCCATATAAATCTCGCTTTTTTGAAAGCAAGTTTTTATACATAAATAAATGTACACACATGCACGTATGAACGAATATACGTATTTCTGTTATCATATAAATTACCTTTCTAGAAAAGACGACATGCGAATAAACATACTCATGTGTATACACAACATACACAAATATATATATATATATATATATATATATATATATATATATATATATATATATATATATACATACACGTACAAGAATGTAGATAAGAAATTAAAGGAGATAATCCATAGGTCCCATGTGAAACCACTTTATATATTATCCTCTATTAATAGATTTAAATAAACGATGCAATTTTAATACAGGGTCGTTGTTTTCAATTTCGTGGACTACAGATAACTATAGATACAAAACACTACTAAAAACTGCATGTTACACATATAAGATTAAGATTTAATTAGTTGACCACAACTAGGACAGAAATATTTATTGCTTTTGATATAATCTCAGTCATATGTTTTCATATATATATATATATATATATAAAGAGAAAGAGAGAGAAAATAAATATTTCATTTGCAAGAATATCAGTTTCTAGTAATAAAACCAAATGAAAAGTTTGTAAATGAAGTAATTTAAGTTCAAGTAATAAATTATTTGATCTTTTTTTTTAAAAAAAATGTATTAAAAAGATTAGGAAATGTATAGATGTTTTTTTTAAAGCGTGATAGAACTTTAAATTGAATCCCTATCGAAAGTTGTATCAAACTTAAAAAATATTCTATATAACAAGTTCTAAATTAATTTCAAGGAAGTAAATGAAACAGCAAAATTAAAAAAAATGGTTTCGTTCACAATTTCAATTCCATCTTTTAGAAGGTGAAATGGGATGAATTCTACTTAATAAACAATATCTATTAAAAAAAACTCTGACGATGATGCTACTGCCATCGAAATGGGCATTATCGGAAATATTTAAAAAACAATAGGTGAACAATAAGTGACTATTGAACACTTTATAATTATTATGGTATTCGGGTTAAAATTCATTTGTGTTAAAGTAAATCAACCACAGTTCCAAAAACAATAATTCCGATACTTCCCAACCCACCGACGATATTTCTCAGCCACCCGACGATATTTCCAGCCTACCGATGATATATCCTTTTTCGGCCAACCAGGGATATTTATCGGCCAACCAGGGACATTTTTTGTCCAACCAAGGATATTTTTATTCCAACCACGGATATTTTTCGGCCAACCAGGGATATTTTTATGCCAACAAGGGATATTTTTCAGCAAACCAGGGATATTTTTTAGCCAACCAGTGATATATTTATATAAACCAGGGATATTTTTTGGCAAACCAGGGATATTTTATGTCCAACCAGCGATATTTTTATGCCAACCAGGGATATATTTATGTAAACCAAGGATATTTTTCGGCAAACCAGGGATATTTTTTAGCCAACCAGGGATATTTTTAGTCAACCAACGACATTTTTTGGCCAACCAGGGACACTTTCCAATCAGCAAACGACGTTTTCTAGTCAAATAACGACATTTCTCAGCCAATCAACGACACTTTCCAGTCAACAAGTATATATACTACTGTAATATATATATATATATATATATATATATATATATATATATATATATATATATATATATATGCATTTACTAGTATTTGGCAACGTACAAATATCGAAATCGAGCCAATTTTCTACACAGCTGTGAATTTACATACAAATAATGTGAGGTGAACATTCGTCTATTATGATATTTATTACTGCAATTACAATACTTAATGCATACGGAGACATTTATTTATGTAAATGTCATTTACATTGTTATTTTTGGACCACAAAAGTGTTTCATGAATAAAAATATTTTAAAGTGTATATATGTTAAGTTGAGAATTTGAAAAAAATAAAGTGGAGAGATGTTTAACAGTTTAAGATTTGCTGATGATCTCATTTCAAAAAGTCCGAATGAGCTAGGAAGAAAAATAAAAAAATTAGATAAAGAGAGTAAAAAGATGGTCTTATTATAAATATCAACAAGACAAAAGTAATGTTCAATGAATTTTCAAATCAAAGAAGTATTAAAAGAAAAAGCAGAGAAATTAAAAATAAAAAATATGTATATTTAGGACTAAAGGAAAATTTCTAGTTAAAGTGAACAGGAGAGTAAAAATGGGATGATGTCAATTTAGAAAAAAAATATAGTATGAAGTCGAATATACCTACAGGTTTAGAAACAAAAGTTTTTGATCAATACATCCTAATTGTTTTCACTTGTGGAATTGAAACAAGGGTTTTAAATGTCAGAATAATTTAACGGTTCAAGACAACAACAAAAAACTAAATAATGTATGTTCACATTAACAAGAAAATAAATTAAGAGAACTGAATGGATCAGAAACAAGACGAACGTTAAGGATGTTATGATCAAAGTGAGAAGTTTGAAATATAAGTTGGTCAGTCATATAGCAAGATAGAGGATCAACGATAAACAAGAAAATCTAGATAAATAAGAATGTCCAGGAAGAAATCCATAGTTAGGTAGGAGATAACATTAGAAAACTCGTTGGAAAAGACTAGAACAAAAAAGCATTAACTCAGTAACAGTAGAAAATTTTGAGAAAGGCCTTCAACCATTAATAGGTAGAAAAAGATAAACGATATATATATATATATACACATATATCATAAAATAATAAAATTTCATAAATGCATACAAAACAGCACATAAAATTAAATTTTCGCAAGGTATGAGCAAAAATGCTAAAGACCAATATTGACTAACTTTAAAATAAATGAATCATTAATCTCCAACACCAGAAAATTGTATAAAAATGTTTATTAATCACTCATTCGACACTTCTTTTAAAAGGGTTTAATAATCACTTATTGAACATTTTTGGATCAATACTTAGTTCTCTTTATTTGCTTAAAAGCTGATACGCATTTCGATGGCCATTCCATTATCGCTAGAGTGCTACAATTAAAATCTGTGGGGTGAGTGATTCGTTTTTTGTGTAAAGTGAATTTGCTACAGTAGCACAAATATTGAGTGACTTCTTTTGGATGAATTTAGTTAAAGCTTTTGCATTGATTATTAATTCTAAAAATAAACTATATATATATATATATATATATATATATATTTAGAGAAAAAGTGAATAAATTCACTGCAATATATTTTAATGTATTAGCTTTATTTTGATGTAAATACATCGTTTGAATTCTCGTCAATATAATCAACACTTTTGGGAAATTAAATTAAATATAAAAATAAATGTACACATTAAATACAGTACTTGTTAATAAAATTCAAATAAGTGAATCTTTTTCCATCAAAAATAATAAAAATAACTTAAAAACAACACATAACATTCAAAACTTTCAAATGAATATAAAGATGACAATAAATTAAAATTAAAATAAATGTTCTATTTACAAAAATAAATTCACGGAAAAAAGTTATTTATAAGTATATTTTGAATCAGTGATTCAAAACAAACGGAATAATTCATTTAACACAATATTTTTTTCTATCTGTCTTTTCCAACATTTCCGGTCAATTGATAATAAAATATATTCTACTGATAGATATGATTTGACCGAGAATCAACTATTATATTATATTTTGACACTGAACACCCACTTATTATATCCGGTTGTAATACAACCAAAAAAAATATAACCGAGTAGAGTCATGGAAAAAACATCAATTGAATTCAATGTTGTCATTTATTCAGTATTTCATTATTTATATAAATTTTTTATTATATTTTAATACGATGACTGATATTTATCAGATAATAGGTATTTTACTGAATGTTATATATATATATATATATATATATATATATATATATATATATATATATATATATAAATCAATTCAATTATATTTCCGTTATTTACTTTTAATCAGAATATGTGGAACAACAATTTCTACTTGAATCGGTCAACTATAACGGTCACAATCATACAGAATGAACAAGCTAAATGACATTTCGAAAATTATTACAGAAGAATCTTTTAAATATGATAACACATGTTTTTATTTAAATGCAAATATTTACAATTATTAAACAAACAAACATAAATAATATTTTTCAGCGGAAAAATTTCAAAATAAAATAGAATATAATAAAATTTATTAAAAATATTTTCTAAAATAGCTTGTTCTTTTTATATATATAAATATTTTTTGGAATTTTTTTTTTAAATCTGTCTTAAATATACCACAATACTTCTTGAATGATAATAAGATTTCAAATGCTTTTATTGTAGTAATAAAATAATAAATTTCTATATTTTATACATTAAGCAAAAAAAAAGTTCGTGAATAAAAACATTTCTATTTCACTGACTTTACACTGAAGAAAATTATAAAATATAAAAGAAAATGAGATAAAAGTTTTGTTAACACAAATTTTATATATATATATATATATATATATATATATATATATATACAAATAAGAAGCCATATTTAGATTAAGAGAGGCCTTAAATTAGCCTACTTGTGAAGTCCTTGAGTCCCTCCTAATCCTCCATTCTCGCCACTAGACGAAAATAGAAGAATGAATAGAAGGGTGATTGACCAGAGGTCCCTTAAATTTTGAGGCCTTAAGGTTCAGCCTATCAAGGCAATAAATAAATCCGGAACTGTATTTATGTACATAATCATCATCAGCATATTGACTTATATTAGATTATTATTGAGCAGAAACCATAATGAATGTTACGTTAATCAAAACGATTGATGAGGATTTTTTTATTCAGGGTTCACTCACTTAGTAAGCCAAATTGCTTTCGCTAAGGCTAAAAATCCCCACTTGCTCTTTAACTCCCATCAGGATTCAAACAATTTTTTCCTCATATGACAAGTGAAAATGATAATCATTATATCATCAGAGATCTTTTTGATATTAGAAAGTTCTTCCTCCTATTCACTTCTCTCGTTAACCTTCGAATTTGATTCTAGTTAACAATGTGAATAAATTATGAAAAAACAATTAGAAAACTATGTCAATGCTTCTTTGTGGACAATTTTTATTAAATTAGAATATATATATATATATATATATAGAGAGAGAGAGAGAGGAAGAGGGAGAGAGAGAGAGAGAGGGAGAGAGAGAGTCATCCAAGTATGACGTTCAAATTTGTTTTATTAAAAAAAAAATAAACTATACATTTGTTTATTTTAATAAAACACAAATCTAGGCGTCATATTTGGATGACCATATACATATATATATATATATATATATATATATATATATATATATATATATATATATATATATATATATATATATAAATATATATACATATATATATATATATATATATATATATAATAACAATATAATTAAAATTTATTGATTCTGAAAATTTGTCAAATCTGCTTGAACATCTATCTTTTTTCAATTTTTTGTAAATTGTTATATTTCATAAAATATGTAATTCGATAATTATTGGAAAACTTCTTCAAAATTCGGAAAAGAAATTATCACATCAACCCTAAGACAAGGACTAAGCACTATTCGTTTTTAAAAAGAATGACATACACACATAAACCTATATAAAACATATTCCGTCATATGAAATTGTATAGACACTTTTATTATCAACAAAAAAGATGTTTACTTTTTATACACTATTAGATCTATATTTTTTTTTAATATATATATATATATATATATATATATATATATATATATAAACATATAATGAAAATTTACCAAAGAATTATATAATATTCATTACTAAAAATACCTAAATACTAACAGTATTCAAATATTTACATATCTGAATACTCAAAATTAATATATTTAAAGTTGAAATTAAAATGCACACATAAACATAATACATATATAATAAAATTGTTAGAAACACTAACCGTTATTTTTCTGCACAAGTTAGTAAACGCAATCGAATAAATGTACTCGTTCAGGAAACACCATACAATAAAGATATTTTCCACGTTGTCGGCAAATATTAAACGTAAATCAAATATCACAATCGAAATTCACACAAACACTGAATAGCTAATTAGTCCAATATTAATTACATTTTTACTATTACAACTATCTATTTTTCATCAATAATGAACAACAGAAAAATTAAAACCTACAGTCAGTCCGCACACACTGAATTTCTAACGTTAAATGCTACTGTTAAATGGGAAAATGCATTCAGTGTTATATAATAATGTATATTATTTGGATAAGATTCATACGTAAATAAATAAAATTAAAAATACATAAGTACGCTTTGTTCATTACATAAAAATAGAAAATATTCATGAACCTTGACATTCTCTATTTAACCGTTTGTTTGCTTGTTCAGATTTCAAGTCAAAAAATATAACTGTGAAATGCACGATCTGTAATTGATGATGCGTTCGGATTCTACTAAAGTCTATGCGCTCAATCTGACTGATACTTGCTCTTCGAATCGTTATTTTTTTTATGTAAATCATATAAATAATAAATTTGGTCTTTATTTGCCGTTATTTTCAATTAATAAATAGTTTAGTAAATGCGGTATTACTTATGGAAATCTCATATATACATATACATATATATATATATATATATATATATATATATATATATATATATATATATATATAGAGAGAGTCATCCAATGTGACGCCTAGATTTGAGTTTTATTAAAAAGAAACTATACATATGTTTCTTTTTAATAAAACACAAATCTAGGCGTCACATTTGGATGACTCTCTCTCTCTTATATATTTGAAATATGTTATATTATATATTATATATATATTTGAAATATGTGTAACTGAAATTAATATACAATAAATTTATAAACATATATTTTCTATACTTTATTATTTAACGTTGTATAGTTATTATTAGAAAATATTTTAATATATTATCATAAATTCTATATAAAATAGTTATTGAGAAAAAAGACTATGAAAATTTAAATAAAAAAATAATAGTTCATTTATATTTGAATTGAGATCTCCTTGCTGCGTGGGTCGTATACGCCCCACTTTGGTCTCAAGTATTAAAATGAATATTATTATACAGTTAATATATAAAAATGTCATGTTTGACATTCTTATTGGATATTTGAGGCCAATTGAATTGAGCCAAGTTATATGAAACGCATGTAACTTTCTCAAGGCTGGTCACACGGGAACAGCATACATTATCCACGTGTTGATTGTTGAATAATAATTCCCTTAGGAAGTAAATAGAACTATAAAAAACGCGACAATCAGTTTTTGAAGTAACTAAAATATTGTAATAATGAGAACTAGAGGTTTCTTTGTTACTTATTACACTTGGTAACGGCAGTTCTACACTGGACGTTGCAATGACAACATCAATTCTAAAATGGAGGATGCAACCAAGAAGAACTCCTTAAGTCAATGTTGTTGATTGATAATTGAAGAACCTGATTTTAAATGTTGTAATTGATTGATTGATAAATAAAAATATGTTTTATTAAAAATCGTACTTTCGATTATTTAAAAAATAAAACTGGCATGTTTGAATTTTTTTTAAGTTCATTTTGACATTTCAACTCAGTAAAAGTTGGAAAATTATCATGAAACGTTTAACACTTCATCAACGCTTAGAAATTGCAAAAACTTCAATAGACTTATTTAAACAAAAGTTTAATGAGTCCATTATTTTACAAGATGGACCCATCAATTGGCCACCAAGATCATGTGATCTAACTCCAATGGATTATTTTCTGTGGGGTTATGTGAAATCATTGCTTTATGTTGATAAATTACAAACAATAGAAGCATTAAAAATAAACGTTGTAATTCATAAAATTAGACCACAATTATGTGAAAAGTGACTGAAAATTGGGTTAAACGAATGCACTATGTCAATGCGAAATCGTGGTGGTCATATGAGTGAAATTCTGTTCCATCATTAATGTCATATAATATACTTAAAAATAAAATAAAAAAAAACTAATTAATTAAATACCTTTTGTTTTATTTTCATTTAAACTTCTGAAGCAGTTATTGGAAAATTCTATATTATCATAAATTCTACACAAAATGATTATTGAGAAGAAGGAAATAATTAAAATTTAAATAAAAAAAATAATAATTAATTTATATTTGAATTGAAATCTCCCTACGTGGGTCGTGTACGTCGCACTTTGGTCTTGAGCATTCAAATTATTATTATATTCTCTCTCTCTCTTTACATATGTATATATATATATATATATATATATATATATATATATATATATATATATATATGTAGGTATATATTAAATATATTTCTTTTTATGTAGATATCTTTACAATGTTAGTAAACAATTTTAATTGAGATATTTCAATACTAAAAATATTACATTAAAGGTAGCATTGTTTGTTTTGTAATTATGGCATTTTATTATTTTTAAATAAATGTTTGTAAATAATATGTATATATATATATATATATATATATATATATATATATATATATATATATATATATATATATATATATATATATATATATATATATATATATATATATATATATATATATTGAAATTTATGTTTGTAAACAACTTAACTTTTTTACATAAACGTGGGCGATTTTCATGTTTGTATTGAAAGAAAATATGTTGTCAAAAACCTTTTTTTATTTTCACATTGAAAAATTAAGACGGTTTTCTTGTTTCTCGATCCGCAATGACTTTACCCACCAGCAGTTTGTGGCGTTTCGCAGTAGTCAATTAAAAGGAATAATGGTTCCCACATTTCTGACGGTAATTATTTTCTGCCGTGAATACAAATTTCACACAAATCCAATTCAATACGTCTAGATCTTTTCTTACTTCGAATGTTGCTAAATGTTACTCGTAGTCAACAAAACTCCCATTACGTTAATGCAACTATGAAATGTACGACCAAATATATAGAACGAATACTAATTGAAGAACAAAATAAAACAACGGACGAAAGTAAAACGTGAAATATTTTATCATAAGTATTGAATTTTGTATTTTGTTTCCTAAGTATATTGTGTTATATTTTTTCATACAACATGCTAATATCGTGGGTAAATTTAGGATTAGGTAATGGAAAAAAGGTTTATGATTAATTTTCGAATTAAAAATATTTTAATACATACACACACACACACACACACACATATATATATAGAGAGAGAGAGAGAGAAAGAGAGAGAGAGAGAGAGACCCATCTCTCAATTTACATGTAGATTTGTTTTACGCGAATGAAAATCGCGTAAATTGAGTCTGTCAATAGAAAAATACAATAGAAAAAATATTCGAAATAAAAGCTAGTAAAGTTGTAGAAACACATATTTATTTCACATAGCTTAACAAAAAAATAATGACATTTTAAAAAATAAAAGCAGATAAATTTTATTTGGTGTCACTATCGCTACTGTAATTCAAAACAATCAATTTTTAATTATTTATATCGTGCTTTTATACGTTCAAGTAAGAATTTGTGTCACTCTGATATATAATAAATTCCATGAAAAATTATATAAAATGAAATCTATATGACCGCATATAAAAAGTGACGAGTAAATCAATACCGCGTAAAAAAAGTCCCGCGTAAATAACGATATAATTTGCCGCGTAAAAAAAAATTCGCGTAAAAAATCCCGCGTCAATTGAGGGACAGGTGTATCTATCTATATCTATATATATATATATATATATATATATATATATATATATATATATATATATATTTCATATTTGTATCCCTTTAATTACACATACAATTTAAAGAAACTTTAAGAACTTTAAATTTCAGAAAATTTAATATATAAATTTTATTTCATTATAATTGTCAAACTAATAAAAAAAACTTAAACTGTTATAAAGACAAAGAAAAAATATTCATTGATTTAGAAAAGAAATATAGCTGTTAGACATATCAGATTATTTTAAATAATATTTTTGGATATTTTTTTTAAATAATATTTTATAATTTTACATTATATTAACTTTATATTGTATGTCAAATAAAAATATCAGATATATATATATATATATATATACATTTAAAAAAAAATAAAAAATAATATTTACATCTATAACGAGAGAAAATTAGAATAATCACTCAATACAAAAAAAAATATTTAAAAAATCCTGCAATAGATTGAAATTAATACACCACATGTGATATGACGACACAATATAATTACAATTTTTCGTAGGAAAATTTTTTACACAAGTTTAAAGAAATTCAATATTAATTCTTTCGTCACTAACGGGGTCTATGTGTCCTATAAAATGTTTGTTGTTACTACTGGAACAAATATGCACAACTTAAACTAATGATGGGTATAAATGTCTGTAATTCAAATTTGAAATCTGAAAATAAAAATCAATTTTTTTGCCCACAAATAGATTACTTAAGTAACTCAAAAGATCATCAAACGAAACAGAAATTTTAAAACTAAAAATATTTAATCCGTGATGAAAGGGTTAAACTTTACTGATCACAATATAGAAATTTTCAATTTTGAAATTTATTCTTTGTACTTATACTAACACATTTCATTATATATATATATATATATATATATATATATATATATATATATATATATATATATATATATATATATATATACGTAAATCAGTATAATAAACAATCTTAAATTTCATTAGTATATCTGAAATATGTAGATATTTTAATTAGAATTTACATGTCTTAATGAAAATATATATATATATATATATATATATATATATATATATATATATATATATATATATATATATATATTGCAGGTAATGATTTGTACCAATTTATCATTTACAACGAATTCTCATTAGCATTCTGTTCTGTCACACATACATATTTTAACTCAATAGACATAGTTTCATTGCATCTCAAATGTCTCGAGACAAAACTAAGTTTTCGCATGACTAGTGACAGATTCATATCTTCATTTCATTTACGAGGAACAATTCATTCATGATGGATATAATAAATTAATGCAGATAACTCGTGTTATACGTTATAAGTTAGTGAACATTGTACTGGTTAAGGTACCTTTCAAGGAGTATATTCTTTATGTGTCTTGTTAATTACTATATGTTTATATAAAATAAATATTATATAATACATACACACATACTTAACGCTTATAATTATTTGTGAGTTGTTCATTTTATTTATAAAAATATTAACAGAAATTTCATTTACAAGTATTGTATTCGATCACTTACTGTTTTCTTTTTATGTATCGAAAAATAAAATTTGTAACCATTACAAAACACGGTTACATCATGAAAAGCACCTGGTACGTACGTGTGTGATATATACTTCTATATTAAAAACGATGACGTATACAATATTTCAAAAGAATATTCTTTTGCTTAAAGTTTCAGACGTTGTTTGTAAATTATTATTTTTATCACTTGTGTCATTCAATCGATACTTTTATAAATACTAAACATACTTTGTTCCATAGAAAATATTATATATATATAAAGAGATAATATTAAAAATTGAAAAATAAGAAATAAAGAGAATCAATTAATTGGTAAAAAATATAACAGAACGATTCTATGAATTATTTACAATTTATATCTGAAACATTTTTAAAGGTAATTATTTTTTTGGGTATTATAATTTTTCTTGAGTAAATATAAATGACTTTATAACGAAAAACATTTTTACACACATACAAAATATATATATATATATATATATATATATATATATATATATATATATATAAATTGATATATAGGGTTTTCCAATGAGCATTTCAGAAGTTTAAATGGAAATAAAAGAAAAAGTATTTAATTAATTACTTTTTTTTTAATTTTTAAGAATGTACTATGGCATTAATGATAGAACACAATTTCACTCATATGACCACCATGGCTTCGTTTGACACACGAGGGTCGTTTGATAAGTATGGTAAAAAAGTAAGAAAAACTAAATTGAAAATTTTAATTAAATTAAACAATAAATTAATTTACCATACTTATCAAACGACCATCGTAGTGCATTCTTTTAGTCCAATTTTTAGTCACTCTTTCACATATCAATGTTTATTTTTAATGCTTCTGTTGTTGGTGATTTATCAGCATAAACCAATGATTTCATATAACCACACAGAAAATAATACAATGGAGTTAGATCACATGATCTCAATGGTCAATTGATGTGTTCATTTCGTGAAATAATAGATTCATTAAACTTTTGTTTCAATAAGTCTATTGAAATTTTTATAATTTTTAAGTGTTGTTGAAGTGTTAAACATTCCATGATAATTTACCAAATTATCCTGAGTTGAAATGTCAAAATGAGCTTAAAAAAATTCAAATATTACTGCCACTAGCTGTCAAAATTCTGACATTCTTATTGGAAAACCCTATATTTTTGAACAATAATTCTTTAATCAAAAACAAGATGATTATATTTTAAAATTTATTTAAATATATAGAAATTTTATTTAAAAAGATTTCAAGTGTAATTGCATATAATGACAACTTGTTGAATTACTAATAATTGATATAAATTAAATTTTTTTGTACAAAAAATTGATCAATTCCATAATAAAACAGAATAAGAAAATACAGAGAAAATTATTGCATTCCCTGAAGGATGAAGAACAAATGTATTAGGTAATTATCTAAAAACACGAAACATCTAATCATCTTCAAAGAATATATAAAAAAAACTGTTATTTTATTTATAATCTGTACCAGACATTTCTAACACCACTATAAATCTTATCAACACGAACACGAAAATCAACATAATTCCGAACAAACTCATATCGACATATTGTTATTTAGATTCGTCGCTATAAAATAATAAATAAAGCGAGAATATAGGGAAACAGTAAGGTAAACAAACCATAATAAAATTGTAAAATAAGATTAAATGAATAAAATAGTCATTTGTATACAATGAAGTAAAATGAAGCGTCTGTAGGTCGTCCATAAAACCCTATAGTGAATCGTTACAATGCCACAAAGTCAGCAGCCATTTGATGATGCTTATTCTTAGACAACGGATCCCCAACACAATGGTATTAACGTAAATTATAGCTCGCGCATTGCGTGCCGAAGGAGCAACGCTCGGCGTCTTAATATTACGCTTGTGGCGAACAGAATTGCGATCGTACGGAAGGCACATGGATTTCAAAATGGTGATGTAATATAACACACAAAAAATAATACCTATTCTTACACACATGTATATTTTCATATATATATATATATATATATATATATATATATATATATATATATATATATATATATATAATATAGACGAACTAAAGATTTTTTTCGTTATTAAAAATTATAATGATTACTTCAACTGCCATGACAGAAAAATAAATTAAAATTTTAATGGAAAATAATTTGACTGTAACATTTGCAAATAGCGAAAAGATGTTTATCTAAGTAGTTGGATAAATTTTTTAAACATTTTCATGAAACATACATAAAAATGTAACTTTTGAATTATATTTTTTATTTAAAAATGTTAATATTATTGTGTATATTTTCACATATTTACACGAAAATAAATGAGTCAATTACACAAAAGAATGTGGCCGATTTTGTAGTACCTATATACATTCTCCGAATACAAGTCTGAATAGACCAATTATAAACTGAAACACATACGAGGGCTGTTTGATAAGTCCGTGTAAAAATAAAAACTGCTTCATTTTTTTGAATAAATCGTTTTTATTTTTCAACATAGTCTCCTTTTAGGCTTATACACTTCATCCAACGCTGCTCTAGTTTGTTGATCCCTTCCGAATAATAGGATTTGTCCAAGTCTGTAAAATAGTCATTCGTTCCTGCAATCACCTCCTCGTTCGAATAAAATCTTTTTCCCGCGAGCCATTTCTTCATATTAGGAAACAAATAATAGTCCGATGGAGCCAAGTCTGGAGAATAGGGTGGATGTGAACGATTTGGAACCCTATTTCCATTAGTTTTGCGGCCACAACTGCTAAGGTGTGAGCTGGTGCGTTGTCGTGATGAAAGAGGACTTTTTTGTGGGCTAATCGGGGACGTTTTTCTTGCAACTCGGTTTTCAAACGATCCAATAACAATGAATAATATGCACCTGTAATTGTTTTACCCTTTTCCAAATAGTCGATAAAGATTATTCCTTGCGAATCCCAAAAGACAGTCGCCATAACCTTCCCGGCCAAAGGAATTGTCTTCACCTTTTTCGGAGCAGATTCCCCCTTGATAACCCATTGTTTAGACTGCTCTTTGATCTCAGGAGTGTAGTGATGTATCCATGTTTCATCTACAATGATGAAACGACGCTTAAAGTCCTGAGGATTTCGCTGAAACAGCTGCAAACCGTTCTTGCAACACTTCACACGACCTCGTTTTTGGTCGATCGCGAGCAATTGCGGCACCCACCTGGCGGATAGCTTTTTCATATCCAAATGTTGGTGCAAAATATTATGTACCCGTTCACACGAAATGCCTACAGCACTAGTAATCTCACGCACTTTCACTCTTCTGTCATCCATCACCATATCATGGATTTTATCAATGATTTCTGGAGTGGTGACCTCAACAGGGCGTCCAGAACGTTCAGCGTCTCTTGTGCTCATATGGCCACTCCGAAAATTTTGAAACCACTTATAAACCGCACTAATCGAAGGTGCAGAGTCACCATAATGTTTATCAAGCTTCTGTTTAGTCTCCTGAGGCGTTTTGCCTTTAATGAAGTAGTGTTTAATCAACACGCGAAATTCTTTTTCGTCCGTTATTTGACAATCACTCGATTTCCTTGATTCCAACGATTGTCAGACACAAAGGAATAGACCGATATGGCTGAAACTTGATGTGTGTTCTTCCAAGAGGTGCTACTAATTAAAAATAACCTCGATATGCACCAGTGGTGCCATCTTTCGGAAATTACACGGACTTATCAAACGGTCCTCGTATATATGGTCATCCAAATGTGACGCCTAGATTTATGTTTTATTAAAAAGAAACTATACACATGTTTATTTTTAATAAAACACAAATCTAGATGTCACATTTGGATGACCCTATGTATACAGCCTTGTTCAAATATTTGGAGTAGCTGTAATTTTTTGAATTATTTTTCTATTTGCTTAATTAATTTCAGGAAATACCATTCTCGTAATTAGTTTCTGTTTTTTATTGTTGGTTAAATCCAGTTTTATCACAATCGAATATCTTCAGTTCGCGATTTAACAGATTTTGTAAAATAAACGATTTCAGTGTCAGAGAGTTAATTGAAATGTGCATTTATTTAGTGAATTGTTTAGAAAGTTATTTTTGATTTCGAAGTTTTATTAGTATTTAATTATTCTAATCAATATGAATACCAGAAATAGATTATTGAGTGAAGAAAATGTGAGAAAACGTTTTAAATGGTGAAATGCAGAGCCAAGTCCAAATAGCAAAACTTGTAAAGTGTTCTAGAAAAGCAATTCAAACTGCACTCAAACAATTTGCTGAAACTGATTCTAATAAAAAAAAATCAGGACGAAAATGAAAAACTACTGCTCGTGATAACAGAAAATTAGTTCAACTTCCACTTGCAAACAGAAGGAAAATATCTTCTGAATCGAACACTGATTTTTATAATAAGTTTTTACGATTTCTAAACGTTGTTCCATGATAATTTACCAAACTATACTGAGTTGAAATATTAAAACGAGCTTTAAAAAATTCAAACATGGCTGCCACCAGCTTTCAAAGTTCTTACATTCTTATTGGAAAACCATATATGTATAAACGAATAAATGTAATAAATATATTTGCTTGAAAGTGAAACTTAGAGTTGTATAAAATTAATACTTTATTGAAAATTCATAATAATGATTTATATATAATCAATTTACTATTGATATTTCTGTAAAAAATCATATTTAGAATTTTTTCTATTTCTATAAGAAATCAGTATTGTACTTTATTTTATTTACAACAATTAACATTTTTTTTGTAATAAGCATTTTATAATACTTATAATCGTTAAAAAAATTAATGTTCAAGAGTGTAAATTTTATTTTTTAAAAAATATTTTTCAAAATGTTAAATTTTTTACTCATCATCTTGTAGATATAAAATATACAAACGTTTACCTTTTCGTATTCAAGCTTATAATTTAAAACTAAATTGTTACAAATGTTTCGTCAGATGGTCGTAAAAAGACTGAAATAAAATAGTTAATTGCAAATAAATAGCCTACACGATGTCTAAACTGGCCAAGTTAAGAAACATATTTCATCTGAAATCAGCCCGACCAATATAAATTATTAGTGTAAAATAAGTCAATCATCAAGAGTCATCAACTCTAAGTACCATGTCTTTTATGAAATAATTTAAATCTTCTTAAAACATCTATCAACATATTAAAAAAAATTGAATGTGATCATCGAAGTATTGTTATATTTTCGGAATGGACCTATCTCATCAGTGTCGATTTGGCATAAGTCCAATGAAAAAATCGAAGTCAAAGTCCCTTCGTGAAATGTGTAGTAAATGTCACACGCGCGCGCCTGTTGCGTACATTTTTTTCTCTGTTAGTTCCATCGTGTTAGTCTGTCTTTCGTAAAACAAGGCTGGATGCAATACGCTCTATCGCCGCGCTACGCAATAATATAATCTATTTTAAACAACAATAAAATGTATGGATATATCTAACATTTTCGTTACGTTTATTTGCGTCCTATATAGTTCCTCGATTCGATGATACACATTCTTTGTTGACATAATTCCACTACACAAATGCCAAAAGTATCAGATATAAAACGAAGACTTTAATTTCTGTTCGTGTCGGTTACTTAATCTAAAAAGACAATTATGCAGAAAGTCGTCAATTTAAAAGCGTTTGTTAGTTAATTAACGTGTTGTTTAAGTATCTATCTGTTATTTATATCAATGTCTGTTCAATGTAGTAGGTCTGTTTGTTTATATTCATTATCGTTTGCGGCATGTTCTTTAAAAATATTATATTCATAGCTGATTGCTCGGGCATCGAGTTATTACATTTTAGTTGAGAAATAAAAATTGAAATGAAAAAATATTTTAGTTGTTTAAAAATATACAAAAACAGAACTTTAATTACTTTGATACATTAAATAACAATTTTTTTAAAACTTTTTTATAGATCGTAAAAAAAACTATAAATATACTAAACATTCAACTGATTTATAAATTGTTTTTAATTCCATTGAATCAGTTCTGTTTTATTATATTGGTGTTTAAATTCAATTCAAATTTGTAAGTTAATAATAACCGTTTGAGCATTAAGATTAAGAAATTTTTTGTTCTCTCTCTCTCTCTTTCTATATATATATATAAAATGGCTCAAATGAGAATGAAAGACACTAAAGAATAGTAAATGATAATAAGCAAGTAAATGTATATTTAAATCTTTCAATCTCATTTGCATCACCTGTGGTGTAGTGAAAAAAGGTAAAATGGAAAAAAAAGATATTTGATCATTGAAATTATAAAATTTTGAGATATATCTTCATTTAATAGTCGATAGATAAAAATTGATGACTATTATGATAAATCTAGGCGTCACATTTGGATAACCCTATATATGTATGTAATTATGTGTTATATATTTTAGGACATATGTATCTAAAAAATATTTTCAGAACAATAAAATTTAAATTAAAGAATCAAGAGTAAAAATGAAAAAGTATATGTAAAAACTTTTAAAACCTAAACCAGTTATATTATTAATAAAATCATTTTCCAAATTGCAACTTTAAACTAAGAATATAATTTAATTTGATATATTATTGACTGATTAATTGGTAGATATTTTTTAACAAATATTTTAGATTAATTAACAGATTTGTTATAATTTTTCAAATGTATAATCATGAATTCAAATTACAATACATGAAAATATACAATCATAACTAAAAACCTTCAATTGGAAAATTGGCAAAGTTATATAAAAAGTTATATAATTTTTCGAAAAACTTTTTTAAATATATATATATATATATATATATATATATATATATATATATATATATATATGATGTACCATTAGGAGTAAATAACTTAATTTTAAAATAAAACGCATCTTTTTGACAGCGCAATGATGTTTTTTTGGGTGATAATGAGCGTGCACTTATAATGAGACCCCCCTCTCTCTCTCTCTCTCTCTCTCTCTCTCTCTCTCTATATATATATATATATATATATATATATATATATATGAAAATATATAAGTGAAACTGATAAAAAAAATTGAGAAAAAATCACAAATATTATTGTATAATTACATTAAAAACAATTTTCTTTGAAAATTTTAAAAATAACTACATTTGTAAATCAAATAAAAATTTTAAAGACTATATATTTAATTCGATTCTAAGTTTTTAAGTAATTTTTCATTTAAAAAAAATATTTTGTTTAAATTGAAAAAAATATATAAAAAATAGTTCAACATAAATTCAAAATTAATTGTAGACAATGCTTATCGATCAGGTATACATTGTATTATTATATTAGATGTAAATAAATTGAGGAACATTTTCATAACTGATGAAAATATAAAATAATTAATTGTCTTTGTTAAGAATACAAAAATTTCGATAAAAGAATACAAAAATTTAAAAACACTAATAAAAATATTAATTAATTAATTTTCATCGTTAAAGATACAAAATTTTTGATACAAATCGATAAAATAATACAAAAATTTAAAAAAATTGATGAACATATATATAAACGATTAATTATCATTGCTGAAAATTCATTCAGAAAAAATATAAATATATCTAAAAATTATTTTTAAAAATATAATAGATTCCAGATTTATTCTTATTTTTACCAAGTTCAACAAAACCTTTTCTATGTCAAGGGAACAGAAAATATTCTACAGGTATGTGCAGCAAACAAGGAATAATTTATATTTTTCTCAGGAGAAATTTTATATACAGTAAATTAAAAACAAAAACAAAGAGTACTACTCAAACTTATAACAATTTATAACTGTTAAACTTTTACTGATAAATATAACTACAAAAATATATACAAATTAATGTGTGTAATTTTTTTTAAAATTTCATAAAACAATTCAAGTACGTGAAAAAATTAAGTCATAAAAACGAATGTGGTATTTTTTCTCTGTTTCTGCATTTCTTTAAGAAAAACTATATAAGTATAAAGTAAATTTGGTCTCAAATGTTTATGTTTGTAGTACATTTATAAATTACATGTTTCAAACGTTATGTACTTATATATATATATATATATATATATATATATATATATATATATATATATATATATATATTATACCAGAAGTATACAATTTTGCTAGTTCTTAGGGAATTGTCACTAAAGCACACCAGCTCTAAACTATAAAAGTCATTCTCAAACGTGTGACTAATAAAAGCATGTTTTCGACATTTACGACATTCTATTAGCTTTTTATTATAAATTTTTAAAAAATAATTTGTTGGTTTTCTGTCGAAGAACTAATACTAAAATTCAAATAACTGACGATATTTTATATAAATAGTTATGACATTTTTTTCATAAAATTTAATTTTAAAAATGGTTTATATACTTAACTAAAATTTGACTATAATATTATTAATTTTATACCGGTAAAAGAAATCACTAAATAAAATTAAATGTTTCTAAAAAATCAAGTTGATATTAAATTTGAAATTTTAATCACACAGTGGCAATATTTATGTGATATTTCAACACATTTAATGTGGAATCACATAAATTTTAAATATTTGTTTAAGGTTTTTTATTGATGTCATCAAAGTTCCTACAAGAAATATCTTTACGTTTTGTGCGTGACTAACGTTCATTACAAGATTCAAATATTGCCTAAGGCAGTGAACAATTCGTAATTACTGTTCGAGAATATATCACTGTCAAAAATTCGATTACTTCACAGTTATCATGCTGAATTGCGGAAGCATGTACGTTTATTTTATATTTGGAACGAACATGAGGATGTTTTTTTGCTATAAACAAATTTTAGAAAGAACATATTTTAACAAGGTTTTACCATTCAAGACGAAAACTTAGTCAAATACTAGTATACAGAAATTATGGTATACCTTAAATCATGACATTTTATGAAAATTTATAAATCGAAAAATATTACAAACGTATCTTCATTTTAGAAATCTGTATAAAATAAAATTCGATTAGTTAAAAATAATTTAAGAGATACTATTGAGTACAATAATTTAAAAATAGGTTACTCATTGATAAAACACTGCGTATGAAAGTCCAAAAATAATTCCATAATAAATATTAATTTGAAATCGCAAATTCAAATATTGTATAATTTTTGGCTAATATTATTTTTTAGTTGTATTTTATATCTGTAACTAATTTTCGATTTTTTTGTTCTGTTAGTTTATTATTATGGAGACTGCTGTCCTATTACGGGTATTCGTCTTCTATGTCCCATTGTTATATTTTCTTCAGTTTTTCCTTTTCCTTTTAATGATGATCTCAAAAAATTTAGCTAATATAGAATCTAAATTATGTGGAATTTTCATATAAACAATACTGAGGATTTTCTATTCTACCATTTAACTAAAAATAGTCTCATCTCAATTTTGCTCTAATGATTTCTTAAAAAGAAATATATGATGTGAGAAAATATTTCTCTGCAGGTTATTAAAACTTTGAACTCAAGGGAAGAGTGTTGTTCTTGATTTTTGAAAACTTTGCAAGTTTGTTTGTGATTTTAAAATCTTTGTTTTTTTATTTGATTAGTTGATTAAATGTGAGCCAGAAGTTAATAGTTAATTAAATTGTTAAAAATAAGTTAAAGACGTTTTGTGTTTTTCTAAAGATATTCAAGAATTACTGGTACAAGAAGAGGTTTATAAGGGAGATTTGGTTAAAATGACAACGAATTTATATTAAATCAATTCAGAGAGATAATAGCACTGAAAAAAATTATGAACTTACAAAAAGCTCCAAATTTAGAAGAGCAATCTGAATTCTATTATCTAAATACAGATCTTTCTTTTAAAGGAAGAATCAAATAGAGAATAGAATTACACAAATATTTAATTCCACGATATAAAATCTATTAAGATTTGTTTTAAAAAATTAAGCAAACGAAAATAACCAATGTCTTGTCAAAAATAGAACATAGAAATGTAAATTCTGGAGTTGAAAGTTGAGAAAATGGAAATATTTTTCAATAAAGAAACCATTTTCATTTAATTGCATTTAACAGCGATGAAGAAGAAGAAAATAGTGTACATGTTTACACATCTTAATGTTTAATATAGACTGCTTTTTCAAGCATGATAGAACTTTAAATTGAATCCCTATCGATGGTTCTACCTACCCTAAAAAAATATCTTTATTATACCTTTTTATACACACACACACACACATGCATGTATATAAATATATATATATATATATATATATATATATATATGTGTGTGTGTGTGTGTGTGTGTGTGTTTAGGTTAGATAGAACTTTCAATAGGAATTCAATTTAAAGTTCTATCAGGCTTAAAAAACACAATATATATTTGAACTCCTATTGATATATTTAATATATTTCTGAAAAATTTATAAACAAAACGGTGTATTTTTGTTACTTGTTGGAACGTAACCCTGTTTTTCCCACTCTTTCTTAGTCCCATATATAATATGATTTAGTATAACAGATTTTTTAGGAACCTAATTAGAGTATTGTAGAGGAATTTCCTATGTATATATATATATATATATATATATATGTATGTATAAAAATGTTGTAATCGAAAGTCAATGTCTTGACTTTGATTTTATACATGAACATCTTTTTTAAAAACGATTTAGTCTGATTCTGTTATCGGCTTATACAAAGTCTCTAGTGTGTATTAATGTATGTAAAACTTGCAAGTCCATTACATGAAAGACACAATATACAAAGGTCAGTTGATAGCTTCATGTACGTCAGCACAATGTAAGGTGAAGTCAATATATTCAAATAGTTGTGGCGTAAAGGTTAACATGACTGGCCAATAGCCAGTCATTTATTAGTTAGAATTCAAACTCATAAAGCTATTTATGTATGCATGTATGTATATAACCTATTATTGCATTTCTCAATTGTAGTTGTTAGTTACTTTGTATTCGAAAATTTTAAAAATAATGAATTATTGAACGGTTTTATTATATTAAACTGGAGAAATATTTTTTATGACATAAATTTAAATTTATTTCAAATACAAAATACGTACATACACATACAATTTTTAATAATTACTAAAAGTAAAAATCGAATGTGCACCAGAACAAAAAAAGTAATTATAATCAAATCCATAGAAATATAAGGTCATCCAAATGTGACGACTAGATTTGTGTTTTATTAAAAAGAAGCAAAAAAAATATATATACACGTTTCTTTTTAATAAAACACAAATTTGGGCGTCACATTTAGATGATACTATATAATAAACTTGTTACATAGGTAGCTAAAATGAGACTAAAGAATAGCAAAGAATAGTAAATCAAGTGAATGCATATTTAAACATTTCAATCTCATTTTGTGAGAAGGAAAGAGAAAAAACAGAAAGTAGGGCGTTATATAATTAAATTTTGATCGAATTAAAAATTTAGTCATAATTTCTCAGTCGTAAAATGATTAAAAATCTAATGACTAAATTTTCATTCGATTAATCATTCGAATAAAAAATTAATCAAGTCATTTTAGTCATTTTTTCAAATATAAAAAATTAATTAAATAAAAATTTAATCCCATAAAAAAAACTGACTAAAATCTTAAATTAAGTTTTTTCCTTCCTTTACATATCTGTTTTTTTTCAGAAATGAATTCTAGTTGTTAAACAAAATTCATCTCGTTTTACCACCTAAAATATTGGATGAAAAGTGTGAATGAAACCCTTATTTGTTTTTTACTTTTACTTTTCTATATACTTCTGTAAAAATAGTTCATAAATTATTATATTTCATTATTAATTCTTTAAAATTCAATTTCATTAAAATTACAAATCAAATTTTATTACAAATTATTTGCAATTTCTTCAAACAAAAGAATTTTATTTGAAAATTTGATTTTTCAAATTTTAAATAATTTTTCATGATGATTTATTCAACTAATATTGCATAATTTTGAATATACAAAACAGTTTATTAATTGCTTAAAACGATTGATTACTAAAAAATCAATTACGACTAATGATTGATTTATTAGTCTTTAGTCACAGTTTGATTTAAAAAGGATTAATTTCAAATTAATTGTTTTATCAATCATACAAAATGACTAATAAATTAATCTTAACTAACAATTAACTGAAATTTTAGTGTTAGTCGCCACTTGGATATTTTTTTTCTACTCTGTATTTTTATTAGGATTTTTTTTAATTATATATATATATATAATAATTTAATAAATAATTATATAAAATCATTTAAATTTTGCGAAAGTTTAATAATTAAATATTGTGTTTTAATATACTGTATCCAAACATTTTTATTTCACTTCCTCATAGACCAATAAATATTATTTAAACTCGACAGAAGGTTTTCTAGCACTAAAAGCTAAAAAATATTACATTATATTTTATAATGGCTTTTTCTAATATCAAAATAATGTTTTATTTTAATGAATAGTAAACACAAAATATAAAATTACTGTCATAATTTCACAAAGCGGTAATATAAAAGTACATAAAATATAAAAATGAGAAAACTGTGACTAAAGTTTAAAAAAAAACTAATCGAAATAATATGTCAGTGAAAATACCGGAAGTGAAAACGGAATCTTTTACGAGAACATAAATATGTTTCAGACATAATAAATAATTCTTATAATCTCAAGCTTTCACGGTCTGTATTAGATGTGTTTCAAAGCTTTTAGTGGTAACACAGTTGTTGATCTTTGTCGAATCAACGATTCTATTCACTTAACGAAAGAATTTCGAGCACGAAAAAATATTCCATCGGTTTCGAAAATGGTTTACACATACATATTTTTTTTCGTAGCAAATTTAGTTTTTCAACGAAATAAGAAAACAGATTCTTATGCAAGTGGAGATATTTTCACTCTTATTCAGTGCGGTTATAAGCGGATTATTTCTTGACAGGTGCTTATTTTGTTACGAAAATAAGTAGTTTCTGTGTGGGAAGATATATTTTCATCCCTGTTGAGTGCTATTTACATTTATTTCTATATTTTAACTCACTCGTTTTAAGGATATTACACTAATGTAACGACATTTTGTATTAGTCGTACTAATTGGTTTGTTTTTTATTATGTGAACATTTTTCACATATAAATACAAAAATTATATATAAGGAGTATTTTGTTAGGATATTTTTATACAGTATAAATTGTCTCCAGCATATATTTATTTCGAATTGAGTTGAATTACAGTACTAAAAATAATTTAAATAATAAATATTAGCAATAAAAAATAATAATTGAATAAGTTGATAATATTTCTATATTTTCATATATATGGTTAAAAATTAATTTTAAAGAGACAAAATTGATTAATTTCGACATTTAAAATTGTTGTAATAATTCAGGTTTTTTTTATCAGTAACAATTCGATTCAGGAATGGATCTTTTTTCAGTTTATAGAAATGACAGTACAGCTGTCTATTGATTACTTCAAATTAAGCTCTGATAATTCATAAAAAAAACACTGACCTAGATTCGAAATATCAACAATAGTTTTCAGATGTGAATGGTCTATTGAATGGGTTGGTTAGAGCTGCTTTACTAATTTTACCACCGCTTTACTAGGATTTTTGTTTATTTTACCCAACATGAAAATACTACACTATTTATGAGATGAGTCAATAAAATTGTTCAGTAATTACTTATTTTGATTTTTTTTTAATTAATACGAATATTATAGATGATTTTTCATTCAAAGAATGATATTTAAAATCAAAATAAAATCTTTAGACATTTAACTAAAAAGTATTCAGAAGTGATTTTAAATTTATAAAAATTAAAATACTTTAAAAAAAATCCAATACAAATACATGCTTCGTTACAGGTGAAGAGTTAATGAATGTGTAAGATAGTACTTCTTAGTGACTGTTAGAGATGAACCCGGAGTAAAATGGAGGTTAAATTTAATATTAAACATCCTGAAATAATTCTAATAATTTACAATTCAGTTAAGTTATTAGATTTTTTCAAAAAATCTGATAATTAGGTTTCATTGACCATTCTTCTATTCCTGATAACCAAAAAGTTCTATCTTCATACTTTGTTTTATTGTAAATACCACTGTTAACCTCAAAATAAAAAGTATTTTTACTATTGAATTCACACTTTTTGGACATTTCCTTACATTAAGTGTTAATAAAATGTACGAAATTTAGTATATTCGTTTTTGTTCCCTTGTAAAAAAATAAAACTTTGAAATTCTGTCCACCAAAATATTCCACTATCAGCATCTTACACTTTAAGATACAAATATTTTCTCATTTACTGTACAGAATAATTGATTTGATCAATTTGATATAAATTACTTAGAAATTTCTTAGATATGAATATTTTATTTACTGTACAAAAAACTGAAAATAAAAAAATATTAAACTCCTTGGTCACTTCTCTATGTCTATTTCTGATAACCAAGAAATACTATCTTTACACTTTGTTTATTGTTAATGCCATTCTTCATCTGAAAAACAGTATTTTTACAATTGGTTCCAGACTTTTTGTATATTTTTGTATATTAAATGTTAATTAAATATATCAATTTAGTATATTCTTTTTTCTTTCCTTGTAAATAATAAAATATAGAACTTTGAATGTATGTTCACCAAAATATACAATTATCAGTTATTAATTCTTCATGGTACAAATATTTTCTCATTTACTATACAAAATAATTGATTTGATCAACTTGATATAAATTTCTTAGATATTTCTTTGATATAAATATTTATTGCACAAAAACTGAAAACAATAAAAATAAATATTTCTATATTAACTTATTTCTATTATTACATAATCATTAATATGATGATTTTGACTATTAATTTAAAATGTGAATTTCAAATAAAAACAGAATGAAATATTTTCTGAAAAAACTAATTATATTTTTTAAAAGAGTTGAATTATGTCTCGCTTTTATCACAAATATTTGTATATATGCCAAATTATTTCAAAACAATACATTTTTAATAATTTATAAATTACACCACTTATATATAGGGTATCTCAAAAGAGATTAAAAGGTTTATATAGATTTTTTTGCTTATTATCATTTACTATCTTTCAATTTCAATTAAGCCACTCCATGTAACAAATATAATTATAAAATAATATTTTATTCAAATTTTATAAATATTAAACGTGCTACATTCCAAAATTCAATTCGAAACGTTTAAATAAACATTTATTAAGACTCTTGAACGAATCTTGTTCATTTTTCAATTGTAAATATCACTATTGCACGAGCAAATAGTTATTTTAAAAATAAATGCTAAAGAAAATTGTTTCATTTCAACGTAATTGTTATTGGAATAAGAATTCGTTCGATACATTCTACGTAACGTATCCGACGTTCCATTTCTCAATGCTCCTCTGGGGTTGGCGTTTCTTATGACCATTCCCGTAAACAACGTATGTGACTTGTATTATATTTGCGATTATGTGCAACGAAAACAATGTTTTTCCATCCATGTAGGTCGACCAGTTAGTCATAATCATGGTTTTTTTATATCCACTTTTATATTTTGATCTTGACAAACATAAATCCACCTACCTTTCGTTGTTTATTTTATTTACGACGTCCGGAGGCGAAATAATCATTTATATAGCTGTTATGATAATATTATTGTTTGTTTGAAATATTTCATTCAAAGTCAATTACTATTGTTTTAATTAATATTAGTTTACAATCACTTGAAGATATGTCGTAACAATTTAATAACATCTTGTGTTTATACCGTATTAAACTACCCGATTTTAACTAGGACTCCATTTATAAGTCAATGTTCATTAAATATAATTTGCTATTAATAATTTCCATATCTATAACTTACTACATGATATAAACATTATACAGGATGTCTTAAATGAGAATAGAGGAAAGTAAAGAATAGTAAATATATGTCTAAACACTTCTATATATATCCTGTATAAATTATTCTTAAGATATACATATATATTATTTCATTATAACATGAATACAAATGAAGAATATTTCAAAATCTAATCATAAAAATTTGTTCATAAATTTCAAAGAAAACAAATCCATTTTTTCCAATAAATTCATAATTTTTTTCACTAAAAATTTATTATTAATATCTATGCTAAGACTGAATATCTTGTATTTTTTTAAGAAAATTATTAAATTTATTTTATAAATTATTGATTTCGTAAAGTAATAAATGTAAGATTAAGAAAATATAAAAGTTTTTTATCATATAGTTAAATATTTGATAAGAAGTCTATTTCTCGATTAAATTTATGATCTAAGATTAATAAATATCAAATGAAAATGATTATATTCATACAATATACACTGATAAAAATGAATAATGCTTTAGATGATTGAGTAATAAAATCAGATTACGATAATTAAAAAAAACTGTAAGTAATAGAAAAATAAGAAATTTTAAATAGCAATATAAAGGACTTGATTCAAATGGCAAAGGTGTAATAGTTAAAAGTTCATACGAAATTCGTTCAAACGAATTTAATTAACCCTTATGTTCAAACGAATTTAATTAAACAAATTTCAACATGTAATTAAAACTGATTTATTTCGAGGCTTCTTTTAATATAGACTATCGAATGAATACTAAATTTTATTTTCGAAAAATACGTATCAAGATTTGGTGGATTTGTGAAAAAATGCTATTATTTGGAATTCACAAAAATCAAGGAGCATAGTAAAAGAACTCGAATAATAACTACTTTAGTTTAACGATGACTGGCAAATTTGAGAAAAAAAAAACCTTACATTCCAAAATTGGCAGCTAAATAAATTTAGGCCAGAGTATTCATCTCTGTTTGCTTTTCATAAAATATATATATATATATATATGATTAAATATATACATATAATATATATATGGATCAAATGGTGATTCACTACACACAGGAGAACTATATAGCTTATAGTTAATAGTTTATATTTTTGAGGCAATTGAGTGAAAACAAATGACCAAGTGATGCGAAATCAACCGCAATCGAAGCTGTGCTCGGGCCGCAGCGTGCATTGCTGCGAAAGATATGGGCCTCGAGATATGGTTAACTGGCTTTGTCATGTATGTAGCAGACTTGTCATTATTCTTGTGTAAAATTTGTATGCGATGAACACTCTGTCACAAATGTAACATGCAGCGAATGTAACAAGTAAACAGCGCCATTTTGTTCAATATAACTTCAAAAACAATGTAATTTGTTTATTCAAATCCTTCTTTATGCCATTGTATCATTTATTAACAATAAAAGAACATTCATCAACAATAAAACTTGGTTTTAGTGAATTGAATTATATCTCATGTAGTGGGTACCCGGGTACCCGGGTGCGCCACGCGAGCAACAACATTTCAAACCTATTTTTATAATAAATTTTTTATACATCTAAATTTGAAATACATGTAAAACTAAATCGCGAGGATCAAAGTCATCGGACAAAAATTAAAAAAATATTATGATGTTATACGAATTTCTAAGCTGTTACTGTATTAATATATATGATATATATAAATAGTGAAAAACTATATATATATTTATACATCTATATTGTATATATATATATATATATATATATATTCGTATATATAGTTGTTTTTTGTAACGACAAAAACATTGTACAATATACTTTAATATTATTTTCATAGTTGATTTTTTTGCGTGTGCTACACAGCCACATAACGAATTTTTAATTAAAAATGTAATAACGCATATTTTATAAGCATGATGTTATACGAATTTCTTTGTTACTGGCATTTTATGGTGATATTAAAAATATAAATTAATGTGTTCGAACCAAACAACACTTCGTCAGAAAATAAATGTCTGACAAAAATGTATCGTGGTTTATAACACTCAATATTTTAATTTCGTTTTTGATGTCCTCGAGTCATCATAAAAAAAACTTATATATAGTGATATTCGTATAAATTCTTTTAATAATTGAAAAATATTTCACGTCTTACTTTTAAAATATTTTTAACAAAAATTACCTCAATAAAAAGAAAATACATGAACATTAAAAAGTATGATTAAGAGTTTATCCAACCATAAAACGTAAATAGTTTTTAATTAATTAGTTTTTTATGGTTGGTTTAAATAAAAAAATAACCAGATTTATGTCGTTATTTTTAAAAAAATAACATACATAAGAGACAAACTTATTTTAAACAAACTATCAGATATTAATTTACAGGAAAAAATCAAAGACTAGAAATGCATATTAGATTATCATGTAAATAAAAATAATAATAAAAACAACCATCCACAAACTGTCTTAAATATTTAATAGACTCACGATATAAAAGCTTTGATAGTCTATTTCCGATTTACGCAGAAAAAAACATTCAAGAGTTCAACTATTGCTAATAGAAAGATTTTATTGTAAATCGTTGACCATTTCTGTTCAAGGAAATGTTCATTCGATCGAAGTAATACTGAGATTGAATAAATTGAGTTCTACGTAGTAATAAAAAAACACCTTTAAAAGATAAGTATGTCGTAGCTGTATCATTGATAATATCTTTCGATGGGGATTAACAGGAATTGAAACCAGATTTATAAGCAATAAAAAATAAATTAAACTTATTAAAAATGCATAATAAAATAAGCGTTGAGTGAGACACAATCAGTATTTTTAAAAAAAATAAAAACGTTGTATTTGAGGTAATTATTTATTTATAACACTTAATTTTGTTATCATTTTACACTATAATTAATTTAAAAAATAATGTTTTTAATTTATATAAAATAAATGATTATTTTAAATTTTAATAAAAGAAGAAAATAATAACGTTATTTACATCCAAGTACATTCAGGTATTTTTTAAAAAAAGAATAAACAATGACTTGTATCAAAATAAAAATATTTTATTACTGTTTCTAACAATAAATTAAAACTTTTTTAGATTACATCACTCAGTAATTACCTTTTGCAGCAATTCTTTTATTTCTTATACAGCTATATATAGTTTCTGTTATGAAATAAAATTCAAATACTTTTATTTTGTGAAAAAAAAAATATTAAATACAGGAAATAACGCAGTCATTACTGTTTCAAATCGTTTCCTTGTACAAATATGAATTTTTAACTCGAATTATATTCACTAATTTTCT
The DNA here is from genome assembly GCA_029203775.1 of Neoneuromus ignobilis. NCBI lineage: Eukaryota > Metazoa > Arthropoda > Insecta > Megaloptera > Corydalidae > Neoneuromus > Neoneuromus ignobilis. The sequence goes on along the minus strand of CP092087.1, from coordinate 8,951,450 downwards.
TCATTTTTACCAAATTGTTCAAATATATATACAAATTCGTTGATATATCCGAAAAATAAAAGTTTTTAATTAATTTTATTGATTTTTTAATTGTCGTGATAAAAATCTAATATATATTTATGATTTCATAATTTTTAATTTTTTTTATGCAATATTATCGATATTACAATAATTTTACAAAGAAATTTATTTCTGAAAAAAAGTAAATATGAAAGGAAAGAAAAAACTTGAATTTTTAGACACATTTTTTATCTTCTGACTAAATTTTTATTTTTTTTAAAACGACTAAAACGAATGATTAATTTTTTAGTCTGTTGAATAATCGGATGAAAATTTAATCAAATAACGTCTTACTTCGGTTTTAATTTGTGAAAAAATTACGATAATGTTAAAAAATATATACATATAAACATAAATACATACATTCATATATATATATATATATATATATATATATATATATATATATATATATATATATATATATATATATATATAGGTGTTCCATCAGAAGTGTACACATATTACCACTCAAAAAATATTATTGCTCACTCAAAAAAAATGCGATTTATTTAAAAATTAAATTGTACGCTCTTGATGGAATCCCCTATATATATATATATATATATATATATATATATATATATATATATATTAAACGCTGTATTTATACATATTAAGGTATTTTATTTATAATGAACTTTATTATACTTTTATATATTTATACATGACGTCAGTGAATTAGATTTCGATTCCACTTGAAAAACTTTCATAAATAAAATATATATTTACATAATATTATGCCACATTTATTTTACAAACGAATAACTTTAAAATGTAAAGCTCACACTTCACAATTTAAAACAAAATATTCATTATAAGCCCGTTGAAACCAGTTTTACCACACATCTGGAAAAGCGGCTTACGCTAGCTTCCACTGGAATGACTTGAGCTTTCAAAGCGTCGACATGTGGTAGGCAAGCGTGACACATGCAGAGCATTTACGGGAATTAATTAGAACAGAGAATGCCCGACATCTTCGGCGAAACGTTGGCATGTAGTTTATAAAGATCGCGTATAGACACACAACACTCTAAAAATGTGCCGCTCTGTTAGAACTATTCTAATGTGTTAGTTCCGGATATACTCTCCCGGAGCTTTCTCAAAATACCATTATGACTTGAGTTAATGCTTGTACACAGAGCGATGAAAATGCAAAACTCAAACAAAACATGTGTATAAAAGGATGATTTAATTATAGTTTTATTTGACATTTCCGTTACGAACGATATACAGTCACGAAATCCGCTGGATGTGAATTAAAAATGTAACTGTAGCCGTAACATCGATCGGATGTAAAAAATTACATCAACTACGTTAAACAAATATACGAAAGTTTTTTAATTTTTAAGAACGAACGATTTTTGCAACTTTATAAATAACCTCACAGAATATTTGACATGTCCATAATTCAACACATTTGTGTATCAGATTCTATAAAAAAAAATTATCGAATATAGTGAGATTTAAAAATTCATACATATATTTATTAAATCATTTTTTGCAATAAATTAAATGATTTTCAAGGATTAAACACACGCACATATATATATATATATATATATATATATATATATATATATATATATATATATAATACATATAGTTCATGATCTCATAAAAAATAATTTACAGCTTATTATAAATAATAAACTATTCAAAACTAAAAAAAACCGTTCCTAGAAATAATTGCGTGTATTTACCAATAGGTAATTTTTTGTAATAAATAATTTTGCAATTAAAATTAATACTTACTATCAGTATAAGAAATCTATTATTTCCCAACACGAGAAATATACTTTTTAATGTCATAAAAAATTCTATTTCTTCACAATCGATATATTAAGAAGGCCATTAATTAAAATAGTTTCTTATTTATTATCAATTTTTAGTTCTATAGTTTAATTGTAAATCATGTGATCAATTATTAGAGTTCTCAATTATGGATTTTACATCTTCACCTATATATTTTTAAAATCTGTTATAGCAAAATAAAAATAGTTTCAGATCAAATAGAAGTTTTTTTAATAACAGAATTCATCATATTTTCCAAAAAATAGTTTATAAAATAAACTTTAGTGAAATATTAATCAGTTTATATACACAACGGTCTCATCAGGGTCAAAATCTGATAACATCTGATAACAATCGACTAAATTTTCATATAATTAAAAATTTAGTTGTAATTTCTTAGTCGTAAAATTCATTAAAAACCTAATGATTATATTTTTATCCAATTATTCATACGACTAAAATATTAATCATTTCATTTTAGTCGTCTTAAAAAAAAAATAAAAAAATAATCTAATAAAAATTTAATTAGATGAAAATTTAACCGAATAAAATTTAGTAGGTCAACAAATATTAGGTTGTCAAATATCTCCCTTCCGCCTTTTTGTCTTTTGAATTTCGCGGCTATGTAAAAAAAAAAGCGGAAGGGAGATACTTGACAACATAATATAAAAAACTGTATTTTTTATGTGCATTTAGTCGACCATCATAAATCTGGTATAGTTGGAATCTGTGTGGTACCGGATTAAGGAGTTTTCCGGTTCACCGATGATTAGATTAAAACATATAGCTTATTCGACAGTTAACCAACATTTTTCAAAAATAAATAACGTATGATAAACTTAGAGAATAGGTCAATGACCTTGAGTTTATTCAACATTTTGTACTGCCACAAATAAAACTTTAGAAAATGCAATTATAAAACATGTTCATCAGACTAGTATATAGAAAAAAAAGTATAAAATCAAAAAAACCCTACTCTTAACATAAACATAAGAAACACAAAACTTTTTTATCCACCTCAAACAGACCTCACAAATTGTAAAAAGTTCGAAAACTTTTGACTGAAAAGAAATATACAATGGCAAAATGTCAATTTGTTTATTTTTTAAAAAATGGATACGAATTCAATACACGAACAATATTGTAAAAAGAAAATAAATAACATTTCTTCATTTAAAAGTGCCAGAATTCTTAAATAGAGACAAATAATAAAATGAGGAAAAAAAATAAAAAAAGAACCGATTACGAGTTACAGATGCATCGAATAAAGATAAGAAAATGCACAAGAAATTACATTCACGGAAATTATGTCTGGTTTTCCGGTCGCCAGATTAATTATGGTTGACTGTATAATAAATCATAAGTATAATGAATAAGTTATATGGAAATAAATTAAAAAAATTAAATTATACATTTAGTTACAGTTAAGAACAAAAAGATATTAACACAAAATCTGTTGTGTATTGAAATATATTATACTTCACATTCACATTTATTTAATAAACTACTTTCATTTAACAAACTTTTCGAATTAATGACGAAACGAACTGGAATTTCCAAAACAAATACTTCAGTTAAATTGATTTAAGATTAAAAGACACATAATATACATATGTACACATTTATATATATATATATATATATATATATATAGAGAGAGAGAGAGAGAGAAAGAGAGAGAGAGAGGAGTGAGATGAGAGAGAAACAAAGAGAATGTAAAACTGAAGTGTTTAGACATACATTTATTTATTTACTTTTATTTTGTATCCTTCAATTTCATTTGGGTTACTCTCTCTCTCTATATATATATATATAGAGAAATAGAAAGAAAGAAAGGAGAGAGAGAAGGAATAAAATGAGAGAGAAACAGAAAGAAAAGAAAACTGAAGGGTTTAGATATAAATTATTTCTTTACTCACATTGTCTATCCTTCAATTTCATTCCAGTTACTCTCTCTCTCTCTCTATATATATAGAGAGAGAGAGAAATAGAAGAGAAAGGAGGAGTGAGATGAGAGAGAAACAGAGATAATGTAAAACTGAGAGGTTTAGACATATATTTATTTCTTTACTCTCATTTTCTATCCTTCAATTTCATTTGGGTTACCTTCTCTTTCTCTCTCTCTCTATATATATATATATCTAGAGAGAGAAAGAGAGGAGGAGTGAGATGAGAGAAACAGAGAGAATGTAAAACTGAGGGGTTTAGACATACATTTATTTCTTTACTCTCATTTTCTATTTTTCAATTTCATTTGGGTTTCTCTCTCTTTCTCTCTCTCTCTCTCTCTATATATATATATACATATGTAACTGACTACTTACATATAGGATCATCCAAATGTGACGCCTACATTTGTTTTTTTATTAAAAAGTAACTATACACATGTTTTTTTTTTGATAAAACACAATCTAGGCTTCACATTTGGATGACCCTATATATTACATAAAAGAAATAAATGTAAAATATTACTTTTTTAACACAAATGAATTTTGTGTTGGGAATAAAAATTCATTTGTGTTAAAGTGAATCTGCCACAATTCCAAAACAAACAATATTATTTTTTTACTATTATCAATAACGAAATGAACATAACCTCATTTTTAATATTGATTTAACTTGATAAATAATTCTCTGCATTTAAATTTTAATGAAAATTTTTTTTAATTATTTTTTATGTAATTATTTAAATCTATGACATTATTTTTTGTATATTCCAATTCTGCAAATGTAATTAGTTTTATAAAATACTTAAAAGAATGAATATTTAGATTTTTAAAACACAGCTTTTTCCTACACACTAACTAACATGATAAAAGTAGAATGTTTACACTATATTTGTTATAAAAAGCACAATTGTTAGTTATTAGTATTTTATTTTTAATAATATACAATCATTACGCCACACTAAACTAAGAATAAAAATTTAACGACAGTGCTTCAGTATAAAAAAGGAAAAAAACATTTTAAAGCATACATTTTGCATAGTCGACAACAATTTAGTAATGTAAATAAAAAAGAATAAAAATAAACTTGAACATAAAGTAAAACAAATTACGTGGCGTTACGTTTGTACGTTTTGCCACTGATGCACGACGATGGTAATTAAGTTACCGCGTAAACCTCCTAATATAAAAGCGCCATTAACTGAAGTCTTCTATACAACGTGGTCATATGTAATTTACAGAATTTGAGAGAACGTTTCCGAGAGAACTAGGCTGTTTTGAAGTAATTCTCGACCGTAGACGTAAAACTTTGAATTTGTTACAATAAAAATACTCAAGTTGTCACTCAGTTATTAAAACATGTAAACATTATTATAACTGGTCGTTATTGTTCCAGTAGAAAATGAGATATTAAATGAAAATCTTAGTTTTTTTAGAGAAATCTTATGATTTAAAAGTATAGATGTAGGTGTGTATGTGTATACAATATATATATATATATATATATATATATATATATATATATATATATATAGAGAGAGAGAGAGAGAGAGAGAGAGAGAGAGTTCGATAAAAAGTAAAAGGTTTCAAAAAAAAAATACATTTTATATTCTGAAAATGTTTGATGTAATATAGAAATAATTTATAAAAAGTATAATTTGTATTTTGAAATGATAATTGATTTTTTTTTGTAACGGTTTGTTTAGTATTTTAACGCTATTAAATACGTTTATGATTTGCATAATGTGAAATTTATACGTCAACAATGAATATATTTAATAAACAGTATTGTATTCTAACACGTTAAGACATAATATTTACGAAACTGATTTTAAGTTTAAACAATACGTGTTTGATAGATTTCTATATGCCATAGATAGGACTATAGAAATATTTCGTTTCTTCATTTAGTGTTATATTAGTTGTACTCATAAGTAATGTCGTTTTTCAAATTTTACAAACATTGCCATTTACTTAATAAATAAAATTATTGAATAAAATAAAATTTTGTACAGTATCAAAAAATGACATTACTTATGGGTACACCTAATAATATATACTGATTGAATACATAAATTGTGGGTGCATATATATATATATATATATATATATATATATATATATATATATATATATATATATATATATAAATCAAATTTATATAACATTGATGATTTTCCAAAATACTTTTTAAACGATCGAGGTGTTCACTTATATTCTTAATTTTTTATAACAATTCCATAAGAAGGATTTAAAATATACAAATTGATTTGAATTTATTTCATGTTTCCAATATTCCAATATTATTTTTTTAGGGCGAGGGAAAGTAATGAATTCATTTTTGCTTAAATTAAGGATCTCATTCTAACACCACAATGTATTAGAACAAAAATTAATAACGGTTTATTGTTTCTATTATTGTTCATTGATATTATTTCTTAGGATCTATACGATTCATTTTAAATTGATACTTGATGATATAATGAACAGAAATATTTTTTTTCAATTTTTTAAATTTCGTTGAAAAAATGAAAATTATCAAAAATCGATTTTCGACTACAAAAATCGTATTTTTCATTATTGAATGTAATTTTTACTGGAATATGATTATTTTTTTCATACTTAATCAATTTTTAATAAAAAATATCAACTTAGAGTGATTTTTAAAATTTTCGATTTTTTGCTCCAAAAAAACCACGACCTATAGTATGGAAAATTTCATGAAAAATCAACATTTTCCAAAATCATTTTTTTCACTTAAAATCAAAATTAGGACGTAAAATATTATAAATCGATGATTAAAATCTCATTTTTAAACGTAAGACGGATTTTATTTAGAAAAAATCGTAAATTATCTTCATTCCATGCCATTTATATATCAATCGAATGAATATTAATAATTTTCATTTTAAAGCCCTAATATAGATTCAAGTTTCTATAATTGTTCACTGAAAATATTTCCTAGGATCTATACGATTTTTTTTCAATTGAAATTTGATGATATAGTCCAAAGAATTAATTTTTTTGGATTTTTTTAATTTCGTTGAAAAAATGAAAATCATCAAAAATTGATTTTTGGCTACAAAAATCGTATTTCTAATTAATGAATGTAATTTTTACTGGAATACGATTATTTTTTTCATACTTAATCAATTTTTAATAAAAAATATCAACTTATAGTGATTTTTAAAATTTTCGATTTTTTGCTTCAAAAAAACCACGACCTATAGTATGGAAAATTTCATGAAAAATCAAAATTTTTCAAAATCGGTTTTTTTCACTTAAAATCAAAATTCGGACATAAAATATTATAAATCGATGATTAAAATCTCATTTTTGAATGTAAGACGAATTTTATTTAGAAAAAACCGTAAATTATGCTCATTTCATGCCATTTACGTGTTAATAGAATGAATATTAATAATTTTTATTTTAAAGCCCTAATATAAAATCAAATTTTTATTATTGTTCACTGAAAATATTTTCTACGATCTATACGATTTATTTTTAATTAAAATTTGATGATATAGTGCAGATAAATATTTTTTTTTCGATTTTTTAAATTTCGGTGAAAAAATGAAAATTATCAAAAATCGATTTTCGGCTACAAAAATCGTTTTTTTAATTAATGAATGTAATTTTTGCTGGAATACGAATATTTTTTCATACTTAATCAATTTTTAATAAAAAAATATCGACTTATAGTGATTTTTAAAATTTATAATTTTTTGCTTCAAAAAAATCACGACCTATTGTGTTTGTTATAAAAAGTGAACAATTTTTAATTATACAAGTAACTGTAAGTGCTTGGAGTAAGATTATGTTAAGTTAAAAGAACGCCATCTGTGTTCGTCAGCTATTTAATGATTAAATTATAAAGTTTAAATTATTCACATAGAGGAAAGTTGTAAATAAGTATGTCTCATAATAAAATATCTTCGTTATTAAACAAGACAAATAATTCACTAGCTTAAATTATTGAATGATAATGACTAGATCATTCATTAATCAAACTTTTTTGATGATGTTCGAAGTTTTAAAATTTTAGAACTAACGATCGAAGTTCATTATATGTTCAATGCAATTGATTGCTTAATGAACGCTGATATATCTTACAAGTTCGAATTTAAACTTACGACACACTGCTGAAGACAAATTAGTAGTTAATCGTGACAACTACTCGACTACGATCACATACTAAAGAGAATGAATGCAAAAAAAGTTACTAACAAAAATACAAACTTTGTTGAATCAATAAATTAGAAACTTGCAAAATTATCTGAAGGATATTTATCATTGTAATGTTTGATACAAAAAAAACATTTTTAGCAAAAACTTTCAGTTAAAAAAACTGTCTCATCTATAAAATTAAATGCAATCCTTCTATTGGTTTATATAAATCATTAAATATTTTTTGATCGAAGGTTAAAAAACGGTTAAAAATAAATCAATGTTAAAGCAAATATTCAATTTAAACACAAATTTAACAAGTATCAAATTGAACATATAAATATATTATTTTTACAGATTTAACAAGCGGATAAAAATATTTCACATGATCATTAATTTTCACATACATGATAATACAATGTTACATGCACATACTTCGCATGTAAATATGGTAGAACGATAACAAATCAATTATTAAATTAGTGTTTATTTTGTAATATATCATACATTTATACGTGTCAATTTAAATTGAACAAATATAGAAATTACCTAATGTATGTATATATATATATATATATATATATATATATATATATATATATATAAAATTAGAAATTTTAAATTTTTTAGTGCAAATATTTCAGACAATAGAAATTTAAAAGTAACAACTTCTTCCAAATCAATTATCAATAAATAACATTAATTTTCTATTATTTTGTATTATTAAAAAATAAATAATAAAAATGAATAAACGTATATTGATAATAAAATGTATTTTCATTTGAGAAAAAATCATATTTTTATCAAACAAAAAACTATGATTAAAAAAATATACACAATGAGTGATTTAATTTTTTTAGCTGAAATATTAGAGACAAAGGAAATTTAAAAGTAACTTCTAAAAATCACTAATTAGTAAATAACATTTATTATTTATTATTGAAAAATAAATAATAAAAATTAACAAATGTACATTGATGATAAAATATTTATAATTTCAGAAAAAATCATATTTTTCTCAAACTGAAAAAAAACAAGATATTATGAAAAAAATATATACACAATTAGTAGTTTTAAATAGTCTAGGTCAAATATTTCAGACAATAGAAATTGCAAAGTAACAAATTTCTAAAAATTACTTATCAATGAAAAACATTTATTGTTTATTACTAAAAAGTAAATAATAAAAATTAATAAATGTGAATGCATGATCAAATACATTTTAATTTCTGAAAGTTCACATTTTTATCAATCAAGAAATTATGACAAAGAAAATTTATATATACAATCAGTACATTTAAATTTTTTAGTTCAAACATTTCAGACAATAGATATTTAAAAGCAAAAACTTTCTGAAAATCACCTGTCAAAAAATATCATCTATTGTTTATTGTTAAAAAATGATAACAATAATTAATTAATGTCCATTGATGATCAAATACATTGAAATTTCAGAAAAATTCACATTTTTATCAAATAAAAATTGTGATAAAAATATATACACAATTAGTAATTTTAAATTTTTAATTCAAATATTTCAGATAAAAGAAATTTAAAAGTAACAACTTCTAAAAATCACTTATTAGTAAATAAAATTTATTATTAAAAAATAAATAACAAAAATTAACAAATGTTCACTGGTGATAAAAAATATTTTAATTTCAAAAAAATTCATATTTTTATCTACCAGAAGAAAAAATCAAGAAATGAAAAATATTTTTACTTATTAATTTGATATTTAAAAAAAATGTATATTGGACCAAATATAAAAAATTAGGTCTATACATATATATATTCGAGGGTCGTTTGATAAGTATGTTAAAAAAGTAAGAAAAACTAAATTGAAAAATTTAATTAATTAATTAAATTAAACAATAAATAAATGTACCATACTTATCAAACAATCCTCTTGTATATATATATAATTATATATATATATATATATATATATATATATATAATATGTAATAAAAAAAATATATTCTGACCAAATTCTTTTTAAAAATATTAAATTAATAACAAAAAATAAATACAGTGAGAAATGTTTTACGTGTCTTATAAATATCAATTTTCAGTCGATTCACAACGTGAACATTTCTTGTAGTTTTTTCGCAGAGCAGCGATAATAGAAAACAATCAACATTATGTCTAAATTCAGTATCGACGTTACCAGATGCAAAATCCTCTTAGAGACCATTATCTCGAGCAGACGAGTGCTCTAATAATGCACGGAGGCCACTTCAATAACAAAAATTAGTGTAAGCTAAACGAAATGATATCATCCATAGGGACGAGTCTTCTATTGGAAAAAGCAGTTAAGGTACGCTAAAAAAATACCAGCAGGAAGGAGTGATTTTCTAATGGAACTTAATGTTGCACTCCAGATAATTGCAATGGTTGTGTGTTTCAGTAGATGTATTTGTTACAATTATTGTTTTCAGGTAAACATTCTGAATGTAATTTAAATGAAATAATTGGAATTTTTTATCTTAGTCACAATTAGTAAAGAATTTTTTTATTTATTGACGATTTTTAAAGCTGCAGTTTTCAGTTCTTTAAAATCTAAACTCTTTCAGAAATATATATATATATATACGAGGGTCGTTTAATTAGTATGGTAAAAAAGTAAGAAAAACTAAATTAAAAAATTTAATTAAATTAATTAATTAATTAAATTAAACAATAAATAAATTTACCATACTAATCAAATGACCCTCATATATATATAATATTTTTAAAACATTAACCAGAAACAAAGAGTCAAAATATAATTCAATTAGAAAACTTATAATTTAATAATTAATTATTAAATTGTCAATTTGATATGTATTATTAATTGTAAACTATTAAAAAAATATTCTGCTTATAATTCATTATTGTAATATTATCAAATGATAAAAATTCCTTATTCCATATATTTTAATTATATTATTTTTTTTAAAAAAAAATAGAAATATATTTTGACTAATTTTTGTTCGTTAGAATTTACACTCATTTAGAAACGAAATATATTTTTAAAACTCATTAAGAGATCGTAATAAACTATTTAAAGAAAACAACGTTTGTTAAATATATTAATAAATATAACATTTAAATGTTGCTCATTAATATGATTCGAAAATTAATAACGTGTCACAAAGAAAAATTACAAACGTAGCTTAAATTCTTGTCATATAGATTATAAATGAGTTGATAACAGTAAAGTTTTCTAACTTGAAATAGTTTCTAGCAAATAATTCATGAAGTCAGATATCAAGTCACACACAGTGTAATAATGTAACAGTCTTACTGAATTCATATTTTATCTTTTTATAAGCAAAACTTTTAATGAGACTAATTTTAGACAAATATAATTCTTCATTACCTGTGAGAAGTATTAGCGTTCATTTTCATTTTTGTTTAAAAATATGATTTTTAAGACATGCTTTTAAATTTAATATTTTATTTAAAAGATATTTTCAGGTAATATTTTTTCCCCGATTAAAATAAATTGCATATATTTTTTAACCTTTTGTTTGAATATATTTACAAAATTTATTTTGACAAAAACAAACTTATTTCATAAAATATATAATTTAACATGTTTTAACCTCAATTTTTTTCTTTCCATTAAGTCAGGAATTTTGAAAATCTGATAGAAACAACTGGAAATTATTACAACTTTTATTTCACTACTGATTCACTTTCAAAAAGCAAATAAAACATTATTTTCGATTGTACTATTTAAATTTCAATAAAAAAATATGATACTAAAATACTTATATACAAATTAAAACAATCAATTATAAGTTAAATAGTTATAGTTTGACATGCAGATTAATTTTTTTTAAATAAGTAAATTATTATCCTACGTACAACAATAAAAGAATTACATTATTTGGTAAATGTTTACTATGTCAATTTTAATTTTGTCATGTAATTTAATAATAGGTGAATCATTTTTAGAATCTTGAATGATTTTATGTGTCTATGCTTTGATATTTTTTAATTAAAAATTGGAAGTCAAAAAATAATTATTTAATAACTTAAATTTTTGAGATAGGTTCTTTTTATAAAATCAAAAATGACAATAAATTTATTAATATTTTATAAAGAAAAGTTTAAGTTGTTTGAGCTAGTGGTACATTTGAGGAAATAAGTTGGATCATAATGTAAAATTATGTGATTTATAAAGTAGAATTAAATTATTTATCAGATAAATCACCTTTAATAAACAATAAATATTTATTATTTTGTTTTATTAATTCTGAAGTAAGTCTTAGAAATGAAGAAAAACGGATTATATATATATATATATATATATATATATATATATATATATATATTTCACAATATATTATAAAGTGTTAAATAATCACTTAAAAGGCTCTGATGATGATAGCAAGGCTATCGAAATGCGCATTAGCTGAATATTGAATTAAACAAAAAAGTAAACAATAAGTGATTACTAAACACTATATAACATATTGTGGTATTGGGGGTGACAAATCATTTCTGTTAAAGTAAATTCACATTTCCAAAAAAAGTAGTAACCTTTATTAATTTTATTATAATTATTATTAATTATATTTTAGAATTACATTTCAGAAAAGTCTATTTCAATTAAAAATAAATTTCTATTAGTTATTAGTCACATTTTTGACAATACATTATTTTTTAAAGTGGTATAAGTCATTTTGCTGTTAACAAAATCACTTCTGCTTACAAATATTTATAAAAATGAACACATAATAAAACTAAAATATCTGGAAAAACCAGCTGATTAACTTTTAACAATATTTTTCAAGAGGGTAAAATATAAAACGTTAAATATCTCTAAATAAAGAAAAGTGGACTTCAGAACATTATTTCAAACCATTTCAAAACCATTTTCAAAATAAATGGATTAAACATTGTAGCAAAATATGATTGTTTTAATTGAATTTTATCAAAATTTCTATAGAAATATATTTATAACAACGATTACATAATATTATTTAATAAAATTATTATATAATATTTTTTATAAATATTTTATAATTTTTTTAATGTTAATAATTTGTATAAATATTATTATATAATAAAATTAAACATACCTGGAATTTTAAAAATACAAAATAAGCTCATTAACGATGAAAAATATTTTTAAATAACATAAAATGTAAAATATTAAAAATCTCGAGATGAAGAAAAGTAGATTTACAACACTTCAAAAAAGTTATATATATATATATATATATATATATATATATATATATATATATATATATATATATATATATGTATGTGTGTGTATATATTAGTACGTGTACAATATATGAATGTGTATAAATGTATCTACATACAAGAATGTTTTGAAAGTGAAAATTAAATTCTTTATTTTACATAAAACTCATACAATGTTCCATGTACTACAAATTGTTATAATAAGTATGAATAGTAAATGAAGGTCTGAGAGGATATCATAAATTCCTCTTGACGTACACCCCTAGATATCGTTAGTGTTTATAAGTCAATACATAACGTAATTTGTGTCAATGATAGTCATATACAAATATAGCAAAAGCACTTAAGCACATACAAATATCTTATTTGTACAAACAGGAATGGTAATTTATTGATATTAAGTGGAAATATATTTGTCTTATATTCATATTTTTGTCAAGGTTGTTTAGTAAGATCGAAATATATATTTAATCAATTACAAACTGTTAAATCTATTTATTTAATATTACTCTAATAAAAAGATATTAAAAAGTACTAAACACATAGGTTTTTAATATATTTTTATTCGATATCATCTACATCAATACATTAAGATAAAAGTAACGTTTGAATAAATGTTTGAACTTTCACGGTACAATGTAAGATTTCTTCTTTTTATTCGACTGTTAAATTTAATTGAGCTTATCGCGGTTTCGTAATTCTATTCAAGTATACACTTTTATGACATTCAGGTATAATATTCTTTTTTTTCTTCCATTTTATTTTCTGTTGTATAAACCACATACAATATTTATTTTTACGAAAACGTAACACTTTTTCTACTGAAAGAATTACGTGATACCAGGAACCAATCTGGCCCCAGGCGACTATTTACGGTTGAAAGTTTTAATAAGAATCTCAAAAGGTGGAAAAGCTCATATAAGATTGTCTTGGAACCGGTAGATATTTAGTGAAGTATAAAAATATTAATAAGGGGGAAATTAAGATTTTAAACTGTTTTATATATTTTCAACAATTTTGACAACTTACAACCTAATGAAATGTTATATTATTTACTTTTCTCAATTACATTTTTGTCACTTATTTCTTTAATTGTACACTGATTATAACCCAAATGAGACTGAAGAGTTTAAAGATACATTTACTTATTAATTATAATTATTTTTTTTTACTACCCTTTAATCTCATTTGAAGCACCTTATATATCATCTTTCTATTTAAAAATGATGCTCCAATTCTGGCGAGATGTGACAATTTCGTTCAAGGACTTTCTCGAGAATTACCGAAGTACAAAATTTTATGAAATAAATTAATGGTCCTCCGTATATTGTTAAACAAAACCAAGTTCGATGGTCAATGAACGAAATGAGTAAGGAGTAAAGCATCCTGGTTTATGAAATGATTAAAATTTGCACAGGTTATGCTTTTCAATAGTTATTATGGTTATATTTATTATAATTGAGTAATAATAAAGGAAAATGTTAACACTATATTGATTATTTTAATTATTTAAAAACCACTTCTTTAAAAATAATTCTTATTTACTAACTTAAAAAAAAATTAATGGATTGGAAAGTTTATACAAAGAGAAAGAAAACATTTTTTTGTCAAAATCATATTATTTTTTACAGTCTCCATAAAGCTCGATTTATTTAGTCTAACTTTTTTTAAGAGCTTTCATTCATCCAGTAAAATAAGTTTTGCCAAACTCTCAAATATCCATTTATATCTTTCATTACTTTAATATTTGATGATTTTTTTCCTTCTAGACATTTTTTAAAGATCAAAACTAGGAAAAGGTTAGAAAAAGACAAATTTGGTAAATTCGGTGCATTTTACATAATTTTAAATCATAATTCATGTAATTTTAATATCGCAGTTGCTGAATTATACAAGAGTTCATTTCTCTGATGAAACACAACGATTTTTTTGACAAATGAGGCAATTTGGCTTTAATTTCGTAGTTCAAATAATCCAAAAACGATGAATAATACTGGTCTGTTATTGCTTTCCATTTTTCTAAGTAATCTATGAAAATTATTTCATGAAAATCCTAAAAAAAAGTAGACATAACTTTTCCGGTTGGTGGAACCGTATTTTCTTTCTTCAGAGCTGTTTCATCGCGAGCTATCTACTCTTTTGATTGTCTTTTTGTCTCGGGTGTATAATAATGGATTCATGTTTTATCGATATTGATGAAACAATGCAAAAATAATTTTCATTACTCTTCAAAGTGTTTAAACATTTTTTTATACTTGCTTTTGGTCGATTGTTAACAAACGCAGCATTCATCGAGAAGTAAACTCTTTATTATGTCCAAATGTTATGATCGTAAGACATGCTTGCAGCTCCTGATATCTCTCTTAACATTAGTTGACGATTATTTATCACAACTCCATGGACTTTTTAAATGTTTTTTTATCGGTAACTGTTTTTGGCTTCTTAAACGTGGTGCATCTTGTACGCTAATACGACCATATTTAAATTCAGTAACCCAATTTACAACTGTTGCATAAGAAAGAGAAGATTCAGTATTAACTCCATCTAATTCGGATTTTGTATCTTTTATGTTTAGGATTTTTTGAAAAAAATGTTCTATTAATAAATTATATTGGATTTTTTCTATAATTGAAAATAACTATTTTTTCTAATTTTAGTTGACTGTCACTAATTATAATGAAATGTTGCTGTAGTCGCCTGATAAACGGATTTTCTAAAATAAGTCAAAAGCTTTCGGTTTTGGTTCATTTTAGAAACTTTCTAATCTACCATTGTATACTATAGTAAATTTAAAAAAAAATATATAATTATGTACAGGACAAATATTTATAAATGTTTTTTCAACCATAATATTTAATCAGTTACACAAATTTTTGTTCATTAAAAAAAAGATCGAGAACAAAACCTCATATAACAGATAGGATAAATAAAATATTACTCTTAAGATTTTAATTTAAATCTTGTTAATAAATTTTATTAAGATTATTAACTGTTACTGTTAATAACTATGTTTTAATTTATTAAGCATGTCGTAAGACAAATCAGTTATTCACTACAATTAAAACTGATTAGATTAGTCAGACTATAACAGACAAATAATTGAAATCAAGAATCAATTATTCACAATCATATTAATTTCATTCACACAAAATGTAAATATTGCAAGAAAGTATCTAACGTTTAACAATAACGAACTTATTTAACAAAAAACGAAATTTTATACAAACAATACAAAATGGGTATATTTTAGATGAGATATGAAAAAAAATACTTCATTATATGAAAAATCTGTTACATGTTTTCTTAGTTGAATAAATTTACGTCGTTTTTTCCTTTTTTCATGTTTGATAAGTTCAAATTGATTAAAGGTCCGAACATAAGCAATCTTTTATTTGTTGATTTTTCTGCACCTTCGTTTACTGTTTTAATAAAGTGATTCATTTTTATGGTATGGAGAATTTACGGTTGTTAAATTTTTCATTGTTTATTTACTACTTTTTAATGATATATATATATATATATATATATATATATATATATATATATATATATATATAAAGAGAGAGACAGAGGGAGCATAATTTATTACTATTTAACAAAATACAAGATAATAACATTTCCATTAATTTGTTATTAAATAAATAGGATATTAATAAAGATTACAAAGTCTTTATTTTATGACAAACTTTTATCAATACAAAATTGTTCATTGATAATTTAATATTCTGTTTGTATATTTTTTAATAAAAATAATATTGTTATCAATTTTTAGGCAAATTTTTTTTTAGAAAAAAGGAATCAGATTAAATAATAAAAAATATATTTATGATTTTCAAACAAAAAAAGTTATTAAATTCATAATTTATTACATATAGGGTGGTACAAATGAGACTGAAGGATAGTAATGAATAGTAAATGATATTAAATGAATGTCTAAACCCTTCAGTCCCATTTAAATCAACCTATATGTGAATATAATTAAATATCCATTTTTTATGTTTCATTCATTTTGATATTCAAGCTGATTTTTGAAACAAATCAAATTAAATAAACAAATAATGTTTTGAAAATATTTTCTTGCTCATAAAAAATAACAGTTTAAAAAATAATTATTATTTTCACTTAATTTTATATATGAAGTGTTTTTTTAGGTTAGATAGAACTTTCGATAGAGATAATTGTTAAGTCAGTTGTCAGTTTTCTCGCTATAAGTGACATTTGGATTTAGTATACTTTGGTAAATCATTATGGAACGTTTTACTCTTGAGAAACGTTTCTAAATTGTGGAAATTTATTTCAAAAATTAATATTCTGTTCGTCAAACTTATAGAGCAAATACTTAGAAGCATTAGAAGCCAATATAACTCGTGTTATTGCGGACATAGGGCCCTAATTGCTTGAAAAAGTTATCCGAAGGAATTAGATTGACAGAATGCAGTATGTCAAAGATAACCATCGTGCATATATACCCGAAGTTATTTTTAAATATTAATGTTATAAAATAATCTTTCGAATAATATCAAATAAATGGTCATCCGGTCAATTAGTATATATTTTATTTCAATTTTAAGTTCTATCACGTTTAAAAAATCATCTTTATGTAAATGTCAATACATTTTCAGTTTTTGTAAATGTTTTATTCATTTTGAAATTAAAGTCGATTTTTTAACAAATCAAATTAATAATTTCATACTACTTATAGTTTTTTTTAAAAAAAGTGAACATAAAACGACTTTTTACTAAAAATATTTTTTTATTTTAAAAATACACTACACTATCTGTTACTAGATGAAAACCTTTTACAAAAATTTATTTTTCTTATTATCCAGTGCCTTTTTCTTCCATTCCACACCGAATAATTTTCTCACATCGTTATTCTATCTCTACATAATTTCTATATAATATGTTATAATCTGTATAAAAACATAAAACTTAAAATATATTTTTAAATAATTAAATCAGAAACGTGCAACAAATTTAAATTTATGAAAACCGAACAAAACCTTTATTATTAATATAAAAAGCTGGAACACTAAAATAACTCATTTTTTAAAGAGCACATAAAAATATAAAACCCTACTTCATAAAATCAATTTTGGTACGCCTAAAAATGAAATGGGTTATTTGCTAGTGACATTTTCTAATTACTAGTTTTAAATAAGTGAACAAATACTGTATAACGTGTACCTAGAACCTGGCACCGATGAGCTTCAACGTGTAATAAGTACGTTCAACACGCAATGCTGTAACATGAACGATAGTCTCTACAATCAACCAAATAGGTGTTATCTGCAATGTACGGCCCCTCTAATATGGATTACCTATTTGCAAACTTTAGAAACCTTATCTCGTCAACTATCAAATGTTATTTGCACAAAGAACACACGCAGGGCGAACTTTACTAAACTTACACACAGGCATGCTTATATATATATATATATATATATATATATATATATATATATATATATATATATATATAAATTCATATAAATGAATGAATGAGTATTTTATTTCCCAGATACTATCAATATTTAAATGTTTGAAAATAAAATAGTGACTGCCATTTTTTAAACTGACAATTAATTAATTTCTTTCCATATATAAATTTATGTTAAATAAATCAGTTGTAAAAAACAATAAATTTGCTACAAAATTAAACTTAATACGTTTTTCATTACCATTTACTCAGGGATATAATGTATAAGCATAAATTTATTTTACGATTATCATTTCTTTTCTGTTTCGTATGATTTAATAATTTTTTTAAAAAATACAACAGCTGTTCTATTGTATAAGTTTTATTTAAAATAGGTCTTCAAATATTTACATTAATTTATTATAAAGTCAGAATGCCTTTTTTATTCATTTTATTTTGACATTCTGTAAGAATAAAAAATACATTTATAATGCAAAGTTGTATGGAATAACATTTTTGTTGAAATTTAAAAATATATACTCTGATTTGAATTGAAATTTAAACTAATGTATTTTTAACATTAAACATGCGGGGCACAAGCTGTTTTATTTGACTAATCTAAAAAAAAGTTCACATACAAATATATATCTAACTGATGTTTAAATAATTTAATTGTAAATAGAAAAAAATACTATTTTATTTTTATTTATTCTAAAGTCTAACTGATTTTAAAAATTTAGAATATTGCAGACAAAAAAAATAGTGAATTATCATGCTAATATAGGATATTAGAAAATGTTCAATAATTACTTATTGTTCATTTTGTTTGTTTATAACGATAAGTTAATACGCATTTCGATGACAATGCATTATCATTAGAGCACAGCGTTATGAAATTTAGATTAAAAAATTATTTATAGACTACATCTTGTGTTAAAAATGCACATTAACTTATCGTTGTTATGAGCAAACAAAGTGAATAATAAATAATTATGAAACACTTTTTATATTTTATGATGTTGGGGTGTTAGTTTATTTGTTTAGAAGTGAATTCATCACAATTTCAAAGTAAATAATATTATATAGTATTTACTGATAATTTTTTTTTTGATTTATTTTTCAAGACAGATTTACTTTCAGTACGTCTTTATTTAATGATTTGTTTTTTAAAAAAATTATACTTTCTGTAAATATAATAATAAAGTATTTAAAAGTGTTTAATAATTTAGATAATAAAAAAATCTTTTTAATTAGAGTAAATATTTTTTAAACAATACATAATAAATATTTTTGACACATTTTGAAATATTCTGATAATATTTTTATTTATAAATATTAATAATCGATAATTTTTTAAACAAAAATGCAATTAATTCTTTATGTTAAAAGATTTGAGAAAAAAGTAGTTTATTTTTAATGTTATTGGGTGATTCCAGATTTTTTAGAGAAAGTTTTGAAATAAAATAAAAAATTCGAAATGAGTTGTCCATTCTTATTCATAGTTTCTTTCTATTTCATCTTAAATTTTTAATATCTCATCCATAGAACTTTTTTGATTTCGAATAAAAGAATAAATAGAACTCCTTTTAGACATCATACTTTCTGTCAATAATAAGAATAAAATATTTAATGATTACTGGATAATTTCGATAAAAAATTTTCTAAAGAATAAATATTTAATTTAATCAATACAAAATAAATAATTTCTATATATTTTTAAATATTCTGATAACATTTTTGTTTATAAAAGTCAAAAAACGATAATTTTTAAACAAAAATGCAATTAATTCTTTACATTGAAATATTTGGTAAAAGTAGTTTATTATTAGATTATCCAAGATTTTTTAAAAACGTTTTGAAGTAAAATAAAAAAATTCAAAATAATTTTTTTAATATTACTCACAATTTATTCCCATCTTAATCTTAAATTTTCAATATCCTTTCGATAAAACTTTTTTGATTTTGGACTAAAGAACAAATCGAGCTCCCTTTGAATACCAATTTCTACATTAAAATGTTTCTTATTAATGTAGTTTTGTATATTTTAGAAAAAATGAAAATTTAAAATCGTTAAATCTGTATTGATTTCATAGAATATTAACTCGAGCTTTAAGAAAATACTGCTTGTAATTTATAAAAAAAATAGTTCAAATCATATTTTTGAAAAAAAAGAAGAAAAATCACTTTTTCAGTTAGAAAAAAAGTATATAAATTCAAGATCAGACATAGAGTAATTTTCCTTGAATAAATAAAAGTACAAAAACTTAATATCTATTTAATAACTATAAAAAATGTCGAGTAAGTTTCGAAATGATTCAACTGAAACTTTTAAGCGTATAACGTAAGTTTGAAAATATTATTACCTTCAGTACAAAAAGCACATCTAATAAATTAATAAGTTTCATAAACGATCTACATTTTTCACACAACTTATGAAACTTGTTCAAATATTTAATTACAAAACTACTTAATGTACCATTAATAATTTACTTTTAAATAAAACATATGTACGAATATATTTTGTACATTTTCTTCAATTTTGAAACAATTAGTACGAATGAGTGAAAATAAACTTCGGGGAAATTAATTTAGAATGCTTATAAGTTATAATCTATACCTTGGGGATATTTAGCAAGTAATGCTGTCAGCTGTTCAATTTCATAGCGGAAACAAGAAAACTCGAAGTTCATGTAACAATATATTCAATGAAAAGTTTACAGAAGTAATAACAAAAATGATGAAAAATATTCATTATGAAAATTTACAACAGTTTTGATTGTAAAACGTCGATTTGACAATTTCGATTTGAAAACGATAATAATTCATTCGGTTTGGAATTTGTTTATATTTGAAATAACTTTGATATATTTGACTTGTTAAAAAATTCGATTAATAAAATCCCAAAGAGAGACATTTATGTAAATGTTATTATCAATAAATCAATAAATTATTTCCCTAAATATGCGTAGTATGCCGTATGATTATAATTAGAGTGAAATACATTCTACACAAATTCCAATCTGTTTTCTTGATATATGGCGCATAACATATTAATGGTTTATGTTAAAATACATGAAATAATCTTTACATCATTTAATAAATAAAATAGAATTAAAATTAATCACGTTTTCGTCAATCGAGAACGAACAGAAACATAAATATGTTGTAAATATATGTAACTTTTTCGAGACGAAAAACGATACACAAAAATATGTTTTCTTTAATATGTCAAACTCAAATATTATTACTTGTTTTGACAGTAAAATATATCATTTCAAATAATGATAAATGGAGGAGTAAAAATGTAGAGATATTATATTATAACAACAGTATTAGTAACAAGAAGAATACAAATACTTTATAAATGTGTTAGTATTTGTTGTATGTTTGAAGTCTGTTAATGAAAAGAGAATAGAACTGATTATATTCTCAACAAGTACATGTTTCATAAAAGTATCTAAATTTATTTTAATTAAAATTTTATCCAAGATGAGATAAAAAAATCACTATTTGTTTCAGGAAACACAAATGAATTTCTCATTTCCAACACTACAAAATTTGATAAAAGTTTTAATAATTCATCTTAAAATCACAAACTAATTAATGTTCATTGTATTTGCTAATACGCATTTTGATAATCATACTATCAACGCCAGAGTAAAACAGATTTTATAATCCTATGCTTCGATGATGATGGCATGACCATCGAAACGTTCAATAAAACCCAATCAATGTATTTCTAGAAAATGAATTGAGTATAAAACTACATAGACAGATTTTCATAAAAAAAATCCACTTTTATCTATGAAGTTGTATGAACATAAAATGTCCAATTTCTGATTATTCATTTTTGTACAGTCGCAAGATTTTTTACAGGTTTATTCTTATTTTGTCATTGTTTATTATAAAAGTGGCTATTTCACTAGTGCTGTTGATTTTCACATAGTATTTCAATAATTAGTTTATTTTTAATAATCGAAAATATTTTGTGTGTAGAGCAAAAGTGAACTTTTTTTTGTACGAATTTAAATTGAGGCATAATGCAGCTGAAACAGACGAACATCAATTCAGCATTGAAAAAAGAAATTGTTAATCAATAAATAATAAGAAGTTCGTTTTAAAAATTTCAAATTGGCAATTTAAGCCTTGAAAATGATCCACTCGAAAAACCCACAACTGCCTTAAAAAATAATAGATTAAAAAAAATTATCGAAGATAATTCTGAATACGAAAATTTGCTATATATCTAGGAGTTTCATCTATGACAGTATCTATACATTTAGCTACAATATGAAAGGTAAAAACTAGACAAATGGATGTCAAAAGAATTAATGGAAGGGTAAAAAAAGCGGTGTTTGGAAATTTGTTCATCACTGGTTTTTCGGATAAATAATGGATATTGAATAGAAAAATGGATATTATACAATAGCAGAATATAGTCTGGACAGTTTTTAAACTTCGAGCCATCGCTGCACCCACGTAGAGTTATGGTGTCTGTGTGTATTTGTTTTTGTTATAAGAAAAATGCATTACTGCTGCATCTTACTGTCAAGAAATTAAAATAATGTATGAAAAATTAAGATTCCAACTACCTAGACTAATCAACAGAGATAGATCAGTACTGCCTCATGACAACGCTCAACCAGATACCTCTTTAATCACTATACATAAATTAATAGAGATTGGTTATGAAATTTTACAGCATTCTCTATACTCACACTCGATTTGTCACCAACTGATTTTCATCTTTTCAAACATCTAAATCTCTTTATTCGAAACAAAACATTTATAAATCAAAAAGATATATTTAACACAATCACACACTCTTTTTTTTAAAGACACGAAATTTCATAAGAGAGCGATCTATAGTTTAATATTACAAAGGCAAAAAATTGTTATGTGAATATGCATATTTCGATTAAATAAAATATTTTTTCCTTACAATATTGTATTTTCATTTTATCATTAAAATTTAGACATTTCATGTGATACAATCTAATCATAATTTATTTTTCTAGATAAATGAATAATATAGAAAGAAAAAAATTGAATTTTTTTCAAAAGTAAATATTAATATTGAAGGTTCAAAAAATAATCTGATTATATTAGCTATTTTTTCATATTAAACTCATTTGCACAATACTTTATTCGTTACTTTAATTTAATCTTGTGTTACTGAGAATGAATAATTCATTTATATTGAAACAAAGCACTATTAGATTATTATATTACACTAATTAATATTTTAATTGTACTGAGCCATATTAAATATAAAATTATATACATTTATTATCATTATTTATTCTATCAACATTTATTAAATTACTCACATTATTCATAAATTTAAATTTAATGTATGTGTTCGTATATAAGTATAGACATACACACACACACACATGCAAAATACGTGTACATCAATGCCTGTATGTGTAAGAAGAATGTAGTTTCATATTTCTATAAAAATACAGGTAAGGACATACGAACAAAGGAAGTAAATGCATCTAAATGCAAATTAACTGCAAATTGAAACTACAAACAATGATGCACTTTGAAGATAGAAAGTCTAAATATCTAGAGAATATTGCATAATTAACTATTGTGGACTTTATAGTAACAATCATTTTATGCATCCGTATAGAATAAAAAAAAATATTGTTGACAAGAATGAGTTTGTAAAGTTTTATATACATATATTTATTTTGAGTCAATAAATAAAGTAATATGTTTTAAAAGAGATGCTGATTCTTATATTACAGTGAGAACTACTTATTTATTATTATTTTTACTACTTCATTAAAACTGTGTTTTTTCTTTTCTGAAGCAGAAAAATGAATTTGTTAAAGTAAATATTGTAATTTACAATATTAAAATGCATTATTAAAAATAAAATTGGAAGGCAAAAAATATAATTATTTTTCTAATTTATATTGTAGATTATTTTATTCTTTCAGTCATATTAATTTGAAATTTGTATTTTATTAAATCACTCAACCCTATTTTTATTTGAACTTTTTTTCTAAAAAAATATTGAATGAAAATCAAATATATTTTATATTATTATTTAAAAGTGATTTTTCAACACCAGAGAAATCCACCTCTTAATCACTTCGTTCGTCAACCCCTAACTTACTTTTTTTAACAATATAAATAAATAATGAAAAATATGTTAATAATTCTATGTAGATGATGTTTATTACAGATTGGTGGTCTAATGTGCATTCAAATCTAATATCAACACAATTAAAATATATTTTTCAGTAAAATTGGTCTGAAAAGTCTGTCTGAAAATCTATTTTTCATTTTTTGTTAATTTTAATATTTCACAAAATTTATACCTCGGTAATTCTCTGAAACTTCATGAAAGTTCGAAAAACTAAATTTTCACAACACGTCAGAGACGAAGCACTATTCTTTTTTTAATTGTAAGATAATAATATGGTTATTTTTTTCTAAAAAAAACGCGAAAGATACTCTCAAAAACTAGTAACTGTTCTACTTGAAAACTTTTCTATTTTTCAAACATTTTCATTCGTGACAAATTAATTTAAAACTAGTCGTATTTATAAAGCTTCTTATTTACAAGCTTGCAAATAAAATTTAAATTAATATGATAACTTGCTAAATAATGCAAATATATAATAAAATTTATTTTAATTTATACACATGCGTGCATATATATATACATACATATATATATATATATATATATATATATATATATATATATATATATATATATATATAGGCATATATTTTTATGTATAATTAAGAATATAAGGATTAAGAATGTGAAAAAGTTAACTATTTAATATTAACATAAAATATGTTTGTACAAACTAAAACACAAAGCAGATTATCTTATAATCCTGGATAAAGAGATATTTTATACCGAACGTAGTATTAAAATTTGAAACAAACTTAGTTGTGTACACATAGTTCTTAATAAAATAATTTTCATACTCACCAAACCACATTTTCGTATAATAGTAGTTAAGAGAGACATACCTGTAACAAAGAGAAATTCGTTGTCAAAGTATATGTATATAGTTTTCAAAAGTTTATGGGAGACAAATCGGATTTAAATGTACACAATTTAATTAAACGTGGACATATTTTTTATTTTTTTTAAATTATAATCTAGTAATTAACTAAATTTTAAATTAAATCAAGTTTAGTACACACATACACAAAAATATACACATACACACCCATATATATATATATATATATATATATATATATATATATATATATATATATATTTACAGAGAAAGAAAGAGAGAATTACTGAAAATATAGAAAGAATATAATATTTAAAAGAAATGAAGAAAACGTGAGTAAAATTTTGAACCGATATAAAAATAACCAGATTGTAGTAAAAGAATAATAACAATAAAAAAATAAAACTGAATCAATATACTCTTACAAAATAAAATGAGTGTAAAACTATATGAATTTCAATAAAAAAAATAACTCTGGTTTA
Source organism: Neoneuromus ignobilis (assembly GCA_029203775.1). Taxonomy (NCBI): domain Eukaryota; kingdom Metazoa; phylum Arthropoda; class Insecta; order Megaloptera; family Corydalidae; genus Neoneuromus; species Neoneuromus ignobilis. The sequence goes on along the minus strand of CP092087.1, from coordinate 8,925,373 downwards.
AATCTCGTTGGTAAGATGAATAAATAATATAAAAACTAAACAATAAATGAAATTATTTTGAAAAGTAAGACTGAATAATAAGAAGGCTTAAAAATAAGCTTATTATATTTACTGCTTTTCATATTAAATTCATTTGCACCAAACAGAAAACTTTATCATTTAATTTTAAAAAGTTTATGGATTTAATTTATGCAAGTGTATTTAAAAAAAACTATAATTACGAATAAAAAGTGGAGAAAGGACATATTTTACTTAATATTGAATTAAGAAAGGACACATTTCCATTAAATATTGAAATGTTAAAATAAGCTTCAAAAAAAATCAAACATGGCTACCACTAGCTGTCAAAATTCTAACATTTTTATTAGAAAACACTCTACTTGTATTAATAAATAATACAAAATTTTAATACTTTCTTTTTTAAAAAACGGATTTTTAATAGACCTAATGTTGGTAAATTTACTTTATTACAATTAATAGTTAATTTTTCTAATTTCTAAAATTATTAACAAAAATATTTCCATTTATTTCAAAAACTGTTAAATTTGCAGCAAAAATTAAAAATTAACTGCACAAAAAATATGATTATTAAATTCATACACACACACACACACACACATATATATATATATATATATATATACTCAAAAAAAATTAAATAAATATACTTGTAAAATATCTTGTTAAAATTTATGTATAATGAATAAAGTTTAGAAAATAAAAATAGAGATATAAATAAAATTATAACATTTTTAATTTAATATTAAAAAAATAAATAAAAGTTGTTATAAAAATACAACAGAGAGAATTTTTTAATTTTTTTCAATACATAATGTATATCCAATTAAAGTTTGACACTACGACTGAATTCCCTTTACGAAAATAAATTACTATCCCAAACAACGCAACTTTTAATTAGAGTGTTCAATAATTGTTTATTGTTCACTTTTAATTTGCTTACGTGTACATTGACGGCGATTTCATCATTCTTACATCGCATGTAGCTAAAGTCTATAATAATCAAATTAAAAGTAAACAGTAACCAATTATTGAACACTTAATTTTATGTTTAGTGATTTTAAAAAGTGATTTATTTTAATAAAATCATCATGAATTAATATCTAATTTATTAAGTTTTTTATTAAATAAATCATGTCATATTACAGTTTTAAACAATAGATAATTTTAAAAAAATATTATGGATGAACAAACATTACAATATTATTTATGATAATATTCAATATTGTAATTTATTTTTAATAAACAATTCAGTAAATATTGATTACTTTTATAGATTATTAAAAATACACAAAACATTATTTAAAGAAAAGATGGATGATTTATGCGAATAAAAACATTCTTTTGAGGAGTAGAAATTAATTTCTGTTTTTTATTTATTTTTATTATTTAGAAAATACCTTAAAGTGATGAATATTATCTACATAAAATATATAAAGCGATACAAACAAATATTTTTTAAATTATATGAAATTATTATAATATATCAAATTTTAATCCATTATCACCTAATATATTATATACATGTCCTATTTAACTATATACACACGTATAACTAATACTATAATTTGTATTGAATTATTCATGGCATGATAAGAATAACATTTATACACTGTTAAAAATATTGCAAATAGCTTATAGGCTTCATTAAAAAAACATTTTTAAGTAGTATTAATTTAACGAAGTTTGATAATAAATCGTATTCGATTTTTCAAATGAAATAAATCATCAGGAAATTCTATTTAAATATCACAGATATATAATTATTTTCAGAAATCAATTATTTATTGAATTTTTAAATGAGAATTCTTCTAGCTTACGAACAAATATTCAGATTATTTCAATAGAGCAACATGTTTTTTAAAATAGATCAAGACAAACGTTAATTTCGATTGTTAAAAAACATTTATGTAATTCCAGGAGTTGAATTTCACAAATGAATTATCATCTTTAACATCACAAAACGTTAAAAGTGTTCATAATTATTTATGAAATTTAGAATAGATTTATAACATAACCTTAAAATTTATGACACAACGTTCTGATTGATAGCATTGCTATCGAAATGCTTATAAGCTAACTGTTATTATAAACAAAGTAAAAATAAGTAATTGTTGAATATTTTTTAATATCTTGTGGTATTGGAGGTGATAATTCATTTATGTGAAATTGAATTTGATATAATTCCAAAACGATTAATACTTAAATTTCAATATAGCAAAATTTGAAACTCCAACTAAATATTAATATATATTTCAAGCTGATAAGATTGATATTTATTAAAATAAAATATCGATTGTGAAACGAAAGTGAAGAATAACAACAGATAGTAAAATATAGACATACAAAAGTGAGATTCATGTTATAGAATTAAATATTTAGTTACAAATCATCATATAAACAGAAATAGTAATTATTAGTATGTAATATTGTTAGATATTTTTTTAAAAAAATATATATAATATTACTTTTTGGATTTAATTCGTAAATAACATTTATGGAACTCGGATACTTGAATTTAATACCATATTAATTTTAAATAAATAAAATAAATAGATAAAATTTATTTATTTACTATCATTTACTATTCATTAATATCTTTAGTTTTATTTAGATCACCCTATACATCAGAGAAAATATGAATAAACAGCAAACAGGCATTACACATTTTTCAAAAATATTTTTAGACTCAATAAGATTATTTTAACGTACAAATATTCTACAGAAATCATAACAAAATTAAATATGTGGCAACAGAGTAATATTTGAGATTAAATCTAAATAAAAATATTTTCATTTTTTGAATAATTTAAACCATTTCTTTTAAAAAATAGTAATTTAAGTGTATATAAATTACAGATACATGTATTTCATCTGTTGAGAAATATGTCATCCGCTGTGACAACTGATGAGATATTTTCATTTGTAAATTACACTAGTTTCACAACGATAACACAAATATAAAAAAAGTTTCAATTGACAGTTTACATAGCAATATAATAAATTTTGAATATTTTTAGTGATATATGTCACGTAGGTATATACAAATAAATGAGAATGCGGCAACTAATAACTGTAAGTAAACACAAATATGTCAAATTGTATGTAGTACACATAATGATAGTTTAGTCAAGGGTATACTTCACGAGGTTAATGGAGACTAACAATCATTAATAATTTAAATTTATATCGTGGCAAAGTAAATTTAGATCTTGCTTATTTGAAACCATCATTTAAATTCAGATTAATATCTTCGTACATACATTTATAATGTATAATATATAACTTCATGTTAAATATAGTTTTGTAAATATATTTTACAAGAAAAAAACGTAACATGATTAATTACAACGGTATTCGTAAAATTAGCCGTATATTTCCATCAAAAAATCTGCAATAAATTAAAAATAGTCGTATAAATACTACATATTAAAAATATCATAAATATCGATTTTATTATTTACTAGTAAACAATCAAGCAGATTTGAACTGACGGTTTTTAACGAATACGAAAATGTTTTCGAACCACGTATTCAACATCATCGTAAAAATAAATGTACAATGTGTTTTATTTATTAATAGAGAGATCTATTTGTTTACCTTGAAATAAAATTTACTGTTTTTCGTTCGAGATTTCCGCATTATAAATTTGTTTTCTTTCGGTTCTCGTTCTCAATTTCACTAAAAACAACTACTGTTTATATACAGAAATGAGATTTTTTTAAGAAATCTTTATATCAAATTTTATTATGTTCATTTAAAATAAATACCATTAAATCTATAGACTTTCAGATTTATGTATGAAAGTATGGAAAATTAAATTCATTGGAAAAATATTTTGTATATAAAATTGTATGAATTCAACAATTAAATTATTGGAGTCGAGAAATAAATACTTGATTATAATACAAAACTTTATTAAATGTATATTTTTTTAAAAAAATCTCATAAATATGTTTTTTGTTATATAAGATAATTTTTTTCATAAAATTGTGTAAATTTTAAAATTAAATTATTGGAGTTGTCAAGTAATATCTGATTACAATGGAAAAATTCATTAAATATGTGTGTGTTTTTTAATTTTCTCACAAATATATTTTTTATGAGACAAAATTTAGTTTATAAAAAAAGAATTCAAAATTATTATTTGAAAATATTTTATAATATAGCAGATGGTCCAAAAAAGACTAACGAGTTTGAAAAATTCTCAACTTTTTTGTTTTTAATTATATTCCTTTTTTCATTTTTGCAGATTATAAAACATAATTTAGAGATTTACAATGGATACTTATAATGTGTAGATTTACAATGGATACTGATTTTTTTTTATTTTACTCAACAGTCTATTAATTCAAAATATCGTAAGAATTTTAATAACAACACAGGCTCCTAGTGACAACTTGATTAGAAACTAAGTATCCCAATATCAGGAGCAAAAATCAGTTCCAGAAGTTCGAAGAAGAGGTGGTTATTGTTCTGTGAACATTGAAGCAGAAGTGGAGGTTATGCGTCAGAGTATAAACGATAATCCATCTGTCTTTGCTCGTCATCGTTCCGCCCAATTGACAATTTTCAGATCGTCGCTTCAACAGATTTTCAAAATAAATTTTAAAATATTCCCATACAATATTAAAATGGTATACCATGACTCTCAACAATATTCGCAATATTCCATTTGTTTTATGTAGATAGCCGGAGAAAATGACAATTTTTTAAACAACCTTATGAGAGATGAAGCTCATTTTGATTTAAATAGCTATGTGAATAAGTAAAATTGCAGATTATAAGACATGGAGAATCCTAAAGCATTGCAACTGTTTGCTGCAGTGTTATAATTGATAAAATTATTCATACCCATATTTTTTGAAAAATGAAGATCATTCAAAAATCATTTCTGAGGACTATGACTAATCATTTTCTTTATAGGACTATGATTGATAATTTTTACGTCCAGCAGTCCAGAACAGTCCTAACATATTCCATCCAATAGAATGAAGTCATAGCATATACATCAAGAACGATAATGAAGCTTCTTCATGAATTTTTCGGTAAACGTCTCATTTTAAGAAATTCTAATTTCGTTTGGCATTCCCGTTTATTAAATTTGACAGTTCTTAACTTTTTCTTGTGATATTATTTGAAGTAACGAGTGCATGCTAACAAACCTCAAATAATTCAGTAACTCAAAAACAACATTCCTAATGAAATAAAAAAATTGTAACCCAAAATCTTGCATTTAATAACAGAAAATGCCTTATAAAGAGCCAATATTTGCCAGTAAGAAATGGAGGTTGGAATTTAAGAGATGTGATATTTCATAAAAAGCTCTAAAAATGCCCGTGAAACAATTTTTTAACAAAATATTTGAAAAATGTATTTGTATTTTAAATCCACCAATTTCATTTGGGCCGCCGTGCATATATATATATAATTTTTCTATTTACTTTAAAAATAGCTTTTTCATTTATGTTTTCAATGTTTTTTTAAAAAAAATCTATACAAATATTAATAAAAATGAATTGTTCTTTCTGTGTTGTGTGATGCGATTCAAAATTAATAAAATTGTGTCATATTTGAAAAAAAATTAAAAATTTATTCTGCATATAAATAATGCAGAACATGTTTACATACATATGTATATATATATATATATATATATATATATATATATATATATATATATATATATAACTGTATAATACAAGAATTAATATGATTGAAATTTTGCTGAATTAAACTGTGTAAAGCAGTTCACAAACTTTACAACGTGTGTACAAGTTTACGAATTATAGCGGTTAGAAGGAAATATATTTGGTTATGATTTTCACCAACCTATAACAGTTGCAATTAAGACTTAGGGAGTTTACTTGAGAGTTGCAATAGCAGATTTATTTTAATAGTTAGTTTACAAAATTATTAGTCATTTTAAATTATATTAGAAATTAAACATAGATTATAAATAATTATACAAATTCAACTTTTAAATACATTAGTTTTGTAATATAAAATATTTTTCTTATCAAAGAACTCTGCCCCTTACATGTTTCTCTCATCTCCCCTCCCATACACACTTGCTTCTTTTTAACAATATAAATAAATTATGAAAGAGAAAATGTTTAAAAGTTATGTTATTGCTTCTGTGTACACGAAATTTATTATAAATTGGTCTGATGTGCTTTTAAATCTAGTGCCAATAAAATCGAAATCTATTTAATGTGACTCCTTGAAAAAATTTTTTTTTAATTTTTTGTTCATTTTAATATTTTATAAAAAAAATATTCTGATAATATTCGAAACACTTTGGAAAAGTTCAAAAACAAAATATTAACATTTCACTAATTTTCACATTACACCGGAGACGGAGTACCAATATTTTTTAAATAGAATATATATAATTAACATAATTTATATGTCATTAAATTATTTTTTAACAAATGTTTACTTTCTATTTTTGAATATGAAACATAATTTGTATAAAGAAAGTATATTTTTTTTAGAATTCAACTTTTGATACATGTTATTTTTTAGGTTATTTAATTTCTGTAACGTGATAAGCATTCTGATTTCTAATAAAAACCGTGACATATATTCAATAATAATGAATACAACTTTTTACCGATTTAAATTAGAAAATATATTTGGTAAATTTCAAACATTTATTATAAAAAATATACTAAACGGAAATGTTTATATTTAATAGATGGAAGTTCGATATCATCGCATTTCACTAAATATAGAGGAAACGAACAATGAACAAATTTCTAAAACTCGTTTAACTTTTCAAATAACTAAATTATTAACAACAATACCATTGTGTATTTCCATCACATGGTTAATATAAATAATTTATATTAACCTACTTGTTAACATGATACACTTAATAAAATTTTAATGTTTATGTTCTATTTGAAACGATAAACATAACTGTCTGTTTATATTAACGATTTACGGTCTTTCGAAATCATTACTTTGTCAGCGCATTATCGAGATCAATACATACATTCACGACATGCAAAGCTCACTGTTCTGTATGCACACACACACACACAACAATGAATGAAGTGAGCTACAAATGTTATATAATGCATTGTCTGTTAACAGGCGATAAGTTACTTGCTTTATTTCCTACCATTGTTAAACTATGTCAAGGACAGATCAAATGGTTTTGCTGACAAAAGAAAAAAACGTTTCCTGATAAATATGTTACGGGTTTTGTCATTCAAATAAATTTAACATTTTTTCTAATATTATATATATATATATATATATATATATATATATATATATATATATATATATATATATATATATATATATATATATTATAATATAATATATTATTATATTTTTATATCAATATATATATATATATATATATATAATATATATATATATATATATATATATATATATATATATATATATATATATATATATATATATATATATATATATATATATATATATATATATATATATAAATAACAAGACATAAAGGGCTATATTTTAATAAAATACATTATTGTATTTTTAATCAAAAAAAAAACAACAGAATTAAATAATCTTTTGAGTGCAATGCTTAGGCAAATTGCTGAAAAAAGAAAAATTATTTTAACATAAATGAATTTTTACCCCCAGCACTACAATATGTTGTGAAGTGTTCAATAATTCCTTATTGTTCATAACAGTAATCAACTAATACGCATTTCGATGGCAATGCCATCGTTGTCAGAGCTTTTTTGCTATTATTATTTTACAAATATAATAAAATACTATCAGAGTATTTTTGCTAATATAATATGATACAATTTTAATAGCAAAAAGCTTTATAGAATGTCTAGAAGATATAAGATTCAAAAAAAGAATTGATAATTGGGACAAAGACATAAAAAATATCAGAATGAAATGAAAGACAAAGGAATTGTTTTTTAAGAGGTCTTCATTCAAAATTAGAAAGAAAAAAGGCTCTGACGATGATGGAATTGCCATCGAAATGTACATTAGCAGATTATTGTTATAAACAAAAAAAAATAACAGTAAGTAATTATTAAACACTTTATAAAATATTGTGGTGTTGAGGGTAAAAATTAATTTGTGTTAAAGTGAATTCAACACAGTTACAAAACAAGCAATAACGAAAAATCATTTTAATGTTAAAATATTTTATCATAGGAAAAATCATGTTACTTTGAAAATATTTTATTATAAAAATACTTAATAGCATTTGAGTAAATACTCAATTTTTTTAATAATTTAATTAAAATATCTTAATTATTTCATTTTTTTCTATAGAAATTTTATAGATTTTCCCGTATTAAGCTTTATCTATTTTCAGATAAAAAATTGATAATTATGGAAAATTATTATAATAAACAATATTCAGTTTATATATATATATATATATATATATATATATATATATATATATATATATGTTATGTATGTAAGTATACATGTATAAAGAAACAGAGATATCTTTTGATGATTTTTTACTGTAAAATTTAATATCGTTAATAATATTCATTCTCATTACAATATACAAAAAGAGAAATATCTTTGGAAAAATCTTTAATTATATTTAATAATAAAATATTTTAAACTGACAGTAACATTATAATGAATATATATATATATATATATATATATATAATCGACAAAATTAAATTATAATTTAAGTAAAAATGCAATTCACCTGTCTGTGTTTGCAAACGAAAAGATACTTTTAATTAAATAAATGTAGTAGATATAAGTAAAATTTCCGTTTCATTTGATAACGTCAAACATAAAAGTTATTAACGCGATTGTATCATTCTTCAGGAATAAGAAAAAACATTTCTCTTTAATAAGTTACAAAATTAAGAGAACTGATAAATTTTCGTTTCGATTTTTAGTTCAAGATATTGGAAATGTGCTTGTTTTAACTTAGGTTTTAGTTTCATATTTAATTTTAATTAAAAAAAAATGTACACAGATATCAATATAAAATACATACACACACACACACACACATATATATATATATATATATATATATATTTATATGTGTGTGTGTAAAAAATAAATAAATTATTAAATACACTTAAATTACAATATATTAATCAAAAAAATTTTTAGCGAAATAAAATAACGTGGAAAATATTTAAACTAATATTCAATGTGCTTCCAAAAGTTTTATTTTAAGATGAAAATATTTTAACAATATATTATGATATATGAGAAGAACTTGTATGTATTGAATTCTAAAATATTTTAGTAAATTTTTAAATATACAAAAATTCATTATAAAAATGGTAATAACAGATAAAAGATAAACTGAATACATGAAAAAAGTAAATTTATTAAAAAGGTTAATAAGAAGTATGAAATATAGATTGACAGAATATACTTAAATAATAATGTCAAGAAAACACATAGATAATAACTTATTAAATACAAAAACGTCCTAAAATAATGAATAGCTAATGTATATGTTATAAAATCTTGCATCTATTGCATTACAAAATATTTTAATGCAGTTCTCTAACAATGCCATCATGACAAGTGAAATGCACATTAGCGAATAAAGTGAACAACAAGTGATTATTGAACACTTAACATAAAATCTTTTGATATCATGGGTGACTGATTCATTTGTGTTAAAATTAATTTGCCATAGTACAAAATAATTAGTGATAATTTATAATATGTTATCGTTTATTTTATTCAGATATTCATTCAAGATCTATTATCAATTATCTAAAATACATTGATTTGAATTAAACAATATTAAAAATATATTAATACAGAATAATAATAAAAAAAAGTATGCATACTGAAAAAAATATTATATAGAATATTTTTTGGTAAATATTCACTTCATACATAATTTAATTCGAAAATAATTACCATAAGACTCAACTTGAAATTTTACGCCATCTTTCAATAAAAGCTGAGAAGTATCAAAAGAAATATATTAATTCCTTCAATTCACCGAAATTATATAGTATAACTGAAAGCATATAAATTAGAATAATTTAATCATTCAGTAATGACGTTCGACATATCATTGAAACATACTTCTTTGAAATTGTTATTTAATTATATAATCCTTGTATTCAGCCAAAGGCATCAAGATGTTAAATTTCCCTGTTATTTTCCATGATGTAACGCTGATATTCGGTCATAAGAGAAGTTAATACTCGTTAAGTCCTCAGTGATAGATCTTGCCTTTAAGCTGTGATACTAGTTTACCTACTTGCAGCTTTGAAAGCATATCTGTTGTAAAGACTCATGTAGTCGCTTTTGTTATAGGACTTTAACGATTGAATTATAAAGTTGTGTCGTGTACCATAATTTGTACGAATGAGTTATTGTGTTTCCAAAAATCTACTTTAATCGATAATTAGAACTGATTTGTTAGAAATATAATAATTTAAAATTATTATGGAATAAATTTTCAACTGAAAAAATATATAAAAAAATTTGATGAATAAAACTGTAATGAATTTATCAGAAAACTATTGGATTTTTATACATTTAATCTGATCAATATTTTATAGAAAGAGAAGAGAAATATAAAATATTGGTTAATATTGTCAATGGATGATCATTTTTCATATATTTATTAGCAATATTTTATATAGAAACGATAAAAAAGAACAATTCGGGTTCACGAAGATTTTGTTCATCCTTTGAGACAAATAAATTCTTTCTGTATGATTCGTATGGCCAATCAATATTTGTACGAAATTTATGTAATAACTTATATATAATAATAAAATAATTTATATAAATATTTATGTACTATAATTTACATAAATTTATTTGTGACTAAACTTTTTTACCTAGTTATAATGTTCATTAGAAATTAAATGTTATTCTAAATATATATTTAAGATATTATTATTTCCAAGATGGAATAAGATTTACCAAACTATTTTAAACAGACTACGAAGTTTTAAAGTAAAATAAACATTAAAACTTTATCAATGAATTGTTGTTTTTAATTAAATATTGTTGTTAGTAATAATAAAATAATTCAAAGTTTATAGAAACTGATTATTTTAGAAACCGGAAGAACTTTAAATTAATATTTTTTTAACAAAAATAACTAAAACTAAATCAAGTTGGAAGAATATGTCAAAAACAAAACATTTTAAAGTCTAGTTGATTATTTTATATTAATTAGTATTCGCATTTTTGTTATTTTAGTTTTTTATATTTAATGAAAAGTTAAAATTAGAGTCAGTTATATGAAGTTAACTACAGGAAAAATACTTAAAATGTTGCAATACTAAAAATATAAAATAAAATTTTATTAAATTTGAAAACATTATATAAAAAATATTTATATGAAATTATATTCCTACTGAAATAAATAAATTTTCAAATATTTTTTTATCAAATTATAAATTATATTAATTATTATATTATAAAAAAGAATATCACGCAAAGTGGTTTAAAATGTATTATTATATTTTAATTTTTAAATTGTAGAAATATATTTAAAGCCTATTTTTATTTTCAATTGTAGCATAAGTCATAATTATTGAAATATTTTTTCACACCTTATTAAATTATGTAAAATGATAATGAAATAATAGAAAATACTGATAACGAATTTAATATAATATAAATTTTCGATTTCGCAATAAACAGATGGATTAATTCGGTAAACATTTTATCACGTTTAATTTCCAAATTTATAACGTGGATCGATTTACTGAAACGTAAAAGCTTTTATTCTGGATTCTTACCACGATGCGCAGTCGTACTGGTTAATCCTTTTTCCATTCTTGGTCGATGCTTTGTTGACGTCGACTAGTTTCAGATACGAGTCTCTGTTAAGATGCAGGCCAGCGGAATGTTTATTTCTGTATTCTTATAATTGGAATAACAACGACGCCAAACACTGACTAGTTCTCTTATATCGTACATTCATATAAAAAAGGTAAAAAGAGTACAAAAGCGAACTGACTTGGCGTTCACCAAATTTTCAATTTGTTATGTCAAGTTGATAAATCGTATCTGCTGTTTTCCACATAGTTATTTACGTTCAAACGTACTACACATAATATGCGAGAAATTTCAGATATACGGAAATAATGCTTTCGGTGCACTCGAAATCGAACGAAGAAAAATTTTAATTGACTTCAATAATCAGCGTTTTCATATATTTTTGGATATTTAAAACGTAAATTTCCATTTTTAATTTTTTACAGGACAATATTTTTATCTAAATGAAAATTAAGTTAAATAAAAAAATAAAAATTCTAAACATGTTTCAAAAAATAATAATGAAAATTCTTACTTGTATAAATATATTACAAGAGAAACATTATATATATATATATATATATATATATATATATATATATATATATATATATACGTACACACACACATATATAAATAAAAAGTGTATTTTTAGGTTTGATAGAATTTTTGATAGGGAATCAATTTTAAGTTCTATCACGTTTAAAAAACACCTATATATATATATATATATATATATATATATATATATATATATATATATATATATAAATATATAATTTAAATGTAAATAAAAACTGTTGTTAATTTCTTCAATTCCAATGTGAAATAAGATTAAATAAAAATAAACTCGAAACATCTCACAAAGAAACACTTTGATCAACAGAGCAAATCCATTGACCGTCCACTTATATGAGAAATTCAGTAACTCTTATCTTGAATACACACATGAGAAAATATCAAATTAAATACTTATATCGTAGTAGTATCGTAACCTTATACCATGAAGACTTATGATTAAATCCTTGCTTATGAACGAAGTCCATCTATAAAGAAAGATGAGAGATTCTTATTTTTAAAGAATGAAGCTAGATTTCGATTACTGTGAAAAAGATTCGGAAAGAGGGCCAAAAGTGCAGAGATACCACCGTTTCTTAACAAATTCATATAAAAAGTGAACTGGGGCATGATATAAGCTGATGCTTCGTATCATTTCAAATTTTTGTTAGAAATTCAGCACAGATCTTTTGTGCAGTCTTATTAATATCAGAGTTATTTGTGGGTACGAATATGTGTACAAACATACATACCTACACACTTACGAGGGTCGTTTGATAAATATGGTAAATTTATTTATTGTTTAATTTAATTAATTAAATTTAATTTTTCAATTTAGTTTTTCTTACTTTTTTACCATACTTATCAAACGACCCTCGTGTATGTATATATATATATATATATATATACACACACACACAAACATGTATATATAAAGGTGTTTTTTTTATGTTAGGTAGAACTTTCAATAAGAATTCAATTTAAAATTTTATCACGCTTAAAAAACACTTATATAATATTAAAAAAGAAAATTATAGAATGACATTCTGGTAAAAATTATGAGTTTATATTTCACAACTAAATACCATTAATGAAATACTAAAATAATTAAGTTTATGAAAATAAGAATTTTCACACTGATTTTTCTTATAAAATAATTAATGTATTATTCAATATGGAAAAATCATTAAAATTTATTTATTAGATTCATAAGTAAAATATTAAAGCAGAAACTTACAAAAATAATTTTTATAAATGTTAATAATTTCAAAATAAATTTGATATTCTGATGAGAATTACGATTTCATATTCTACAACTAGTCAGTCTTTTATATCTTTAGCGATATGCAACAGATGATAGTTTTGTTCCGAAATGATTTTCTGTCACTGGAGTAACTTATGTTCAGTATATATATTTTTATTGTTATAGAACAGGCTTTCAAATATTTCTATCTTGAATTATGAAAAATGTATATTATGTTTGTTATTACTCTTAGACTTATGAATTTCATCTAAAAGTGACATTTTTTTAATTCTAATTTTTTATCTGGAATAACTTATGTTCAGTATATGTACTTTTTATTGTTATAAAACATAATTTCAAATATTTCTATTTAAAATAATAAAAATGCATGATAATAATTATAAGTCTCTTTAGACATATAAATCTAAGATCAAAAATAAATTTATTAGTTTTAATTTTTTTACATCATTGAGAATTTTAAAGTGAAGTAAATCAGTATTTAATTCTATATAAAAATATAATTTTATGTTACTACGAGTATTTTAAATTTACATACATACGAGTATTATATAGGTTCATTCAAATGTGACGCCTAGATATGTGTTTTATTAAAAAGAAATGAAATAAACTATACACATGTTTCACAAATCTATACATTTGGATTCTCTCTTAATAAATATACAAATATATATATATATATATATATATGATATATATATATATATATATATATATATATATATATATATATATATATATATATATATATATATATATATATATATATATATATATATAAATAAATGTATATAAAAAGTTTCTTTTAAATTTTAATAAAATCGTTCTTAGAATCCAAAAGAAAATTTAACTATACGTCAGTTGCGTGAAACATGGTCGTAGAATAAAAAGACATATTACAAAAAATATATTATGAATAATACTTTTCCATATTAAAAATTATAGCTTGTTTGTTATAATTTAACTTTTTTCACGCACATAAAATAAGTTTGCTTTTTATAAAGTAATGTAAGATTAAATATAGTAATGAAAACGTAATTGTACAAAAAATATTCAACATTTGATAAACATATGCAACGATTTTTAATATATATATTTATGCAGAAATATTTTTTATAGTGACATAAAAATGATATAGCAATAAATTATAAAAATGTATATTTAAAGAATATAGAACCGGACAAAAAATAAAATTTCAATTTTAAACAATAATCGAATTTAATATTTACTTAAAAGTATTCACATGCGATCGAAAACAAACATATATTTGTGTATACAATAGTTAGTAATAGTTTAATATTTCTGAATGAAATAATTAGAAATTAATTAAAAAATACAAAATACAATACATAAAAATTTTGTTAATTTATAATTTTTTTTATTAAATTAAACGGATGAATAAAAATCAAAATTTTAAATATTTGATTTTTTAACAAAAAATCCGTACCTTTTCTTAAAATAAAATAACTATTTAATAAAAATCAAATAAATAAAAACAAACGTATGTTAATACATTATATATTTATAAATATGTATTAATAATAACGGTAATGCACATTTATTTCTAAATTCGTAAGTCTATGAAAACTATTAATTCGAGAGGCCATGCATTTATCAGCCTAGTTCATAAATCATTAATGAAGCCATCCATCAAGAATGCGTATCGAAGCGCCGCGACGGCGACGCCTCGCAGTTAGGCGTCGATGAAATACAACAGCACATAATTCTACTTACAACGTCCGACATTGTAAAAAGTGTTCCTGATATAAGATGCTTGTCTCATAAATATCTCATAGGTTCACGTTGCTAGACACATTTTTAAATTTGTACTTTTTATAAATAGGACAATTTATAAACATAAGTGTCGTTTAAAAAACAGAACGTTTTTAATTTATTAATCTAGTATTTATTATATTTCAACTTAACAGTTAAGAAATATACATTTATAAATAATTTATTTTGGTGATTTGAGAAATATTTATAGGTTATTCGAACATTTAGAAAATAATAGGCAATAAAATTTCATTTTACAAATATTATATATATGCGAGTAAAACTGGATATATAATTAAAAAATATTATTAATATACTTAACGCTCTTTTATTAGCTTGTTAACCTTGCTTATTATGTTAAGCAGTTACTTTATTGCATGATTTTTTCTACTAAACTTTTACGATTGAAATTAATGGGGAATTCCCGTTTTTTTCATGAATGTAAATCACTATTTTCAATTGAGGTAGTCCAAGAATTCCCCAGTAAATGCAGAAACGGTACAAAAATGCTATTTTTTTATCAAAACGTAATTCAATAGATGAGTTATTTTAAATAAATTCAGACGTTGTAAGTCACTTACTTTGTGCTTTATAATAATCGTAATTAGACAACATTACATAATACTTTAAGTAATATTTTTTTAACACAAATAAATTTTAACCCCAACACTACAATAGTTTAAAGTGTTCAATAATCACTTATTGTTCACTTATTATTTATAATTATATAGTCTATAATTATATCGGCTGATGCATTTTGATGGCGACAACATCATCATCAGAGCCTTTCTGTTAAAATCTGTTAAATTAAGATTTTAACAGAAAGGCTCTGATGATGATGGCATCGCCATCGAAATGCATTAACCAATATAATTATAGACTATATAATTAGAAACAATAAGTGATTATTGAACACTTTAAGCTATTGTGGTGTTGGGGTTAAAATTCATGTATGTTAAATTGAATCAGCCACAGTTCCATAACAACAAATAATATTTTTTTACTAGCAGCTATCAAAAAATATTGACATTACTTGAAAATATTTTTTAATCCTAGATTTGTATAATATCTGACAAAAATAAAAAATCAATTAAAAAAGTGTATTTCTCTTGAGCACAAAACATACATTTTAAACGGTTTAACGGGTGGAGAAAAAATATCATAAAAAATCGTTACATTTCAATGAATCTACAATTCAAACCTTAAAGAAAAATGAGAAAAAATAAGAAAAACTATGACAGATGGCTACCTATTAAGTACGAAACGCGTAACCTGTACATTATATATTTATGGTGAAAATGGAACAAACTCTTATGATTTGGTTGGAAGACTGTGTAGCTAAAAATATCCCTGTGAGTGGAAATCTTTTGTAAAGCAACAAATCAGTCATTTACTGCAAGTAAAGACTGCTTAGAAAAATTAAAAAAAATATATTCATTGCACAATATTAAAGTTCAAGGAGAGCAGGCCTCAACAGATGCAGAGGCTGCTCATAAATTAAAGTTAAAACTACCTGGAATTAGAATAGATGAAAGGGAATTTACGGCAGATCAGAATTTTAACGCAGTGAAATAGCATTATACTGGAAGAAGCTACCATCTGGAACTTAATTTAGAAAAATAAACGGCGTGCATCAGGGATGAAAGCTTCTAAAGAACATATAACTTCGTTTTCGGTATTAATTGAATTTCCTTGGTTTTTCCTTTTTTTATTTTTTAAAAATGTTATTAACTTAAATGTTAAGAAAACACTTCTAAGATACTAATCAGCTTTTAATATAACTGATGTAGTGATATTCATAAGTTATTGAAAATAGAGAATCTCCTAAATAATACAACCGAAATTTAAATTTGTGCAAAAGTGGGTACATGAAGATCAGAATGATTTTTGTGTTACATATTTCATTTTTAGAACGATTTTTTTTTAAAAATTAATTAATATATTTATTATCAATAAGAATATGAAATAAAAATATTTAATTTGATTCCTAATAATGATATATTTCAATAATAACGAAAATATTTGAATCATGTATCCAGTTTTGCTGATCACTAAAATTATATATATATATATATATATATATATATATATATATATATATATATAT
The DNA here is from genome assembly GCA_029203775.1 of Neoneuromus ignobilis. Classification (NCBI taxonomy): domain Eukaryota; kingdom Metazoa; phylum Arthropoda; class Insecta; order Megaloptera; family Corydalidae; genus Neoneuromus; species Neoneuromus ignobilis. Next base: position 8,907,902 of record CP092087.1, on the reverse strand, counting down.
ATATAATTTTATAACACAATAATATTATTGCATAAAATACCAGTAGTGTTTATTATATCATTTCAGGAAGTAATTGCTAAAATGGTCAATCAAAACGTCGTTTAATACAAAACATCAAACGTGACTTCAATTAATTCTCTCTTGGTTACTATAAACGTCGATCAATTGTGTCTATCCTTTTGGAAAGGTACGCAAAACCTCTAAAATTAATAAATCAATATACATATATGTCATATAGCACACACTTTGAGGAATATTGAATCATAGTTAATTTAATTTTACTTCAATACATTGTTGAAATTGTTCGATTTTAATACAGCTATTATACAAAATTAATAGTAGTTTATTTTTTATTCTATACATGTTTTATATATATATTTTATTTGATCGAGTTCAAAAGTACCACACTATTAATGAGATCAAAGCGTATCGATAAAAATTCAATAGCTAGTAATTAAATGTAATAGAGCTTTTATAGTAAGAGTTCAATTTATGATACATAATTATCGATAAAATGAATTTCAAAACTACAATTTATTACTATTACATGCAATGTATTTTCATATTGAAATAATAATTGTAACATTATTTTCAACTACTGAACAAATATTTTTTAAATACATAAAAATCGATAGAGGATATCTATAAATCGTTTTTTTTACCAAAAATATCGTATTTTTTTAAACTGGAAATAAATCAATGTTTTATTCGTAAAATAATTATTTATTATAGAGATATTGATTTTTTGGTAAAAATTGTTGCTATTATCTATTATATATAATTTTATAGGTGAAAAAACATATTTCAGAAAAATCAATTTTTTTATTGATAGTAGAATTTGGCGTATTTTCAGTTTAGAAATTCTTTCAATAAGTTACATGTGTATACTAACTTAGAAAAACATATATTTATCTAGAAAAAACATTTTTATATGTGTTATAAAAATTATTCATTCAATAACGTTGAAATTTAAAAAAAATCACATTTTTCGAAGACTAGAAGTTGAAAAATCGAAAAAATATTATTTTTTTCAAATCAATGCTAATATTTCTGTAAACAATAATTGTTTTCGTCAATGATATGTCATTATTTATCAATTTAATCTAAAATAATGAATTTTTAATACTTTCGATTTTTTGACAAAATTTCCATACTATAGGTCGTGGTTTTTTTTGGTCAATAATATCGATTTTTTTAAAACTAAAAATAATTCAATATTTTATTTATTTAGCAATTATTTATGACAGAAATATTGCATTTCTAGTAAATATTATTATTATTATTTATTATATATTATTTTATAGACGAAAGACGATTATTTAGAAATATCGGTTTTTTTAACAGATTGTAGAAATTAGTTAATTTCTATTTTAAAAATTATTTTCATTGATTATATATGTGTATACTAACTTATAAAAACATATATAATATTTATCCAAACAAAAATTAATTGCCATATGAACTTTTTTTCAGTAATGATGAAATTATAAAAAATGATATTTTTCGAAGACTGAAAATCGAAGAAACAAAAAAAAATTCATTTTATCTAATAAATGTCATTATTTCTGTGAATATTTGATGTTTTCGTTAATGATACATCATTATTTATAATTTTAGTGCAAAATAATTCATTTTTACAACAATTAATTTTTTGATAAAATTTCCATACTATAGGTCGTAGTTTTTTTTGGTAAAAAATCGAATTTTTTGAAACTGAAAATAAATCAATTTTTTGTTTATACATCGATTACTTATGATAGAAATATTGCATTTTAAGTAAAAATTATTGCTATTACCTCTAATATACAATTTTATAGACGATAAACGATATTTTAGAAAAATAGATTTTTAATCGATTGTAAAAATTTGCGTATTTTTAATTTAGGAAGTTTTTTAATTAATTATACATGTTTATACTAACGTAGACAAAAATATTCTTATGTAGAAAAATTTTGCGTCATATATATAATATATACCTATATTGTTATTAAATTTAAATATAATTATTTATTATATAACAACCTTGCTTTATAAATAAACGATGTATGTCATCTTCTAGAAAAAAACATACATATATATTCATTAGTTAATCGTCTGCAAAAATATCCAAGTACTTTAAACAATTAATTTGCAATTACTTAATAGCACACAAAAAATTCTAATTAAAAAGATCGGTTCAAAAGTGACTTATGTACTTTTTAATAAAGTTATTAAATAAATAGGTTTCGTAAATAATTAACTAATGATTTAGAAAAAGCTTAAATACGTATAGTGAAGTTCAACGTATTTGAGATTTATTAATTAAGCATATACGTTGTACATTTTAGCTGATAACAGCGATCATCTAGTTTGTACAAGCTGCTGTCGCGCAAATTACGGCAAACTTTTAATGAAGTTTCTAAGAGAAGTATAAATATTTAATAAACACATCTACCTGCAATCAACCTGCATGTTGAGGCTAAACTTATTTAATAGTATCGAACGGCACTTTTGTAAAATATTTACAACGTAGACCATTGTTTATTTTTGAATTAATTCTCATTGATTTATTCACATATTATCTTACTTTAATTAGATTTTTTATTCATGATTTTGATATTTTGTACCAACTATTACAAAAATGTATACACACACACACAATATATATATATATATATATATATATATATGTGTGTATGTATTTATAATGTATTAATATATTAATTTTTTTAATATAATTTAAGCTGATAAACACAGTAAAATGAATTTTCAATCATTGTCAATTATTATATAATAAATAATATATGTAAAAATTGAATTTAGTCTCAATTCAAATTATTACTGAAATTAGACCAAATTTAAAAAACAATAGTATTTCAGTAATTAATTTGCAATAATTAATTAATTTAGTAATTTATTTATAATGGGTTTTTTAAGCTACAATTTTATTTTGTGTAAATATAATGTGAAAACAATTCATTTATTGTTGATTATTTTTTTTTAAATTGTAAGAAAATGCACTTTCACACAAATGAAATATTACTTCAACACCAAATTATATTAGAAAGTATTTAATAATTATTTATTGTTCACCTTGTTTATTTATAACAATAGGCTGATGTGCATTTCGATAGCAATGCCATCATCAGAGCATCACGTAATAAAATTTGAAATTAGACCAATTTTATAGATTTTATAATGCAGCAGTCTGATGAAGATGGCATTCCCATCGAAATATATCTACAAGCCTATTTTTGTTATAAACAAACAAAGTAAATAATAACTAATTATTGAACACTTTTTAACATATTGGTGATGTTGAGCTGATAATTTGTATATAAAAACACTTGTAATTTAATATAAAAAAGTAATCATATTTTTTACTTATTTTTTTCAACTGACATTTATTTATTGATTTTTTGAAATTAAAATTTATTTATATATATAAATAGATAGATAAAAAAATAAACTAATAAAATAGACTAATCAAACGATGAAATAATAAACTAATAAAATAGACTAATCAAACGATGAAATAATAAATATATTTTTAAAGAATAAAATTGGCTCAATTATATAGAGTGATCCAAATGAGACTGAGGATAGTGAAGAATAATAAATGATAACAAGCAGGTAAATATATGTCTAAACCCTTCAGTCTTATTTGGGCCATCCTATATAATTATTTATTGCAATTTACTAAGTAATCTTTCATATAAAAAAAGATTTATTTATTCAAAAGTATTCATATTCATTAACAATACAACTAAATACTAGAATTGATCAATAATTGACTAATAACTATTTACAAAATAAAATTATTTTATGTAATATTATACTAATTATTTTTAATGATTAATATTTGATTTTTATGTCAATCGAAATAAATCGTTTAATACATAAAACCATACACACGCACACAATATATAGGATGACCTAAATGAAACTAAAAAATAATAAGCAAATAAATGTATGTCTGAATCCTACAGTTTTATTTTGGCCACCTATACACACACACACACACATATATATTTATATATATATATATATATATATATATATATATATATATATATAAATGTATGTAAATACCACAAATAAAGTGTATATGAGAAAATATTAAATGAAAAGTAAAATTTTTCAAACAATTAAAATATTTAAACACGGAGATAATGAATATACTAATGACTTTTCAGTAACGGAAATGCGGTAAATATAAATGAAACATTTAATAAAATACAACTACAGTGTGGCGAACTGTGTAATTTTAAAATGTATATATTTTTGTTTGCGATGGCATCAGTATAATTTAATGGAAATTCGATGAATACAGTGAAATTAAAACGTGGACTATGTACAAAAATTTATATTTAATGAGAACAGTTTATATATCAGAATCACTCGGCTCCTGCGACTGAAAATTTATTTCAGTTTACAGGATCAATTACTTGTATAAATTCAGTACATTTAACTGATTAAGTGAAGGAAAACTCGACAGTTTTTAATTTGTAATGAACATCTCATTAGTCATAATTAATTACGGTATCCAATGGAATTCAGAAACATTTTCACTTTAAAAATTTCAACATGTTTTAAATGTTTTAATGGTGACTTTTTCAACTAGATTAATACAGAAATTTATAATACTGTTTCAGTTAAATGAAATTGTAGAACATATAGCATCTAAGAAAAAACTTAACATATTTTTTTTCTTTTGTACGAAGACAGTTCGTTTCAGTTGAAAAAATCGATAAAAAAACTCTACTCATAATTAACTATTTTATTAATTAAAACTATTTTAAACGTTATTTTTAAAACAAAAAAAAATTGGAATCAAAACTAATTATAACTTATATAATTAATAAACTAATAGTTTCAAACAATTTTTAACTCTATTCACCTGTCTTCTAATAATTATTTATTGTTCATATATATAAGTAAAAAAACAATAAATAAAGTATACAATTCAATTTTCTTCTTTTAGCACAATATTTAATTAGAAACTTTACTTAAGTATCAAGTATATGAAAAACTTCAATTTTTCACAAGCAATTTTTATTATAATCAACTTTTTGTACAAAGTATAAAATGTTATTTCCATGTTTTCTTTCCAATACGTCATCTTTGTTTCATTAATCAACATCCATTTCATGCTGCATTCAACTGAAGCGTGTTTATATGAACAGATTGCATTGCACTCAACTAGCCCAAACAGCAGCTATATTTCAAATTAACGTCTGATAAATATATATTTTCATTTAAAATAACAAAGTTTGTAAAATAACATCGTTTCATATTTAATCAAAAAAACTATTTCAATGTGAAATTGACATTAAGTAAAATGAAATATATCAATAAATAATAAAAAAAGATCTTCGTTCATTAATCATTGTAAATTAATACCTTGATTTTTAATTAAATTCCAATTCCGAACAAAAATATAAACTTTGAAACGTGATCTAGAATTTACTTCTAATTACTATTTAACATCACATCGTTGTCAACTTGTGAGCTCGTTAATTTTTTTTTTAAGAGATTGTTTACTCCATGAATATTTTTCAAAAACGTCGTAGTTTATTATTTTTAAAAATGATTTATTATATCTACACCTTTCAAATAATATTTATTAATTTAAATTTATTAAATAATATATACATACAAAAATATGTCAATAGAGAGAATATTTTTTTAATAGATTTATTTTTATAAATAAAATAACATCTTTCTATTTATTTGTTGTTTTGGAACTGTGATTGATTCATTTTAACACAAATGAATTTTAACCTCAACACCACAAAGGTTAAGAGTATTCAATAATCATTTATTGTTCACTTATTATTTATAATTATATCGGCTGACATTTTAATAGAAAGGTTCTGATGCATCAGCCGATATAATTAAAAATAATAAGTGATTATTGAACACTTTAAACCATTGTGGCGTTGGAGTTAAAATTCATTTGGGTTAAAATAAATCTTTCTATTTTTTTTTCAAAACTGTGCTCCACCTCTAGCGTGATGTGAAAATATCAGTGATGTGACAATTTTGTTTTCGAAGATTTTTGAGAATTACTGAAGTAAAAATTTTATGAAATATTAATATTAACAAAAAATTAAAAAAGATAGATTTTCTAGCAAACTTTTTGGATAAAATAAATTTTAATTGTATTGGCATTAGATTTGAACATTTTTTCATAACTTATTTACATTGTTAAATAAAAACAAGTTCGGGGGTTGACGAGTGAATCGAGTAAAGGTTAGAGCCCCTTAATAATATTAAAAAGTACTTTCATTTAATTAAATTGTTGCAAATGAAATGGCTGTTTTTTTATTTTTAGCTTTGAACGTTTATTAATCGAACTTAATATTTATTTAATCGAAATATTCTCCGCAACGTAATTTCACTTTTCCCAATTCAATATAAGTGCACTAATGTCAATTTGATAAAAATTAAGATAAAGGTCACAAAGTCATCAAATGAACTTTTTACGTCCTTTTCGTTAAAAAAATTCCCCACAAAAAATTATCAAGTTGGTTAAAAAAGTGGTAGACCATCGATGAAAAGTCTGGAGAAAAAATGAATGAGGAAGAATTCTCTTAGTTAAATTCAATATTTTTTTTATGGGTTGCTTTGCAATATGTGATTTGTTATTGTGAGGCAATAATATATCTCGTCTATTAACCAATACCTGTGCCAGAAAAACGATTCTTAACTATGCAAAACTCACGATAAACGAGGTTATATTCTACATTTGTGTGATACTCATAAAGCACCATTCACATAGAAAAATTAAACTACAAGGGCAAGAAGTTTAAATTTTGAAAAACGGTGATTCCATCTGCAACGACCTAATATGGAAATAAGAACTTATTTTAATAATAAATATAATCTTTATAAAAATTATTAAAAGTATTGATAAAAATGTTATATAAGTTATTCAGAATTAAACGTAACAATATGTTCTTTGTTTATCTATAAATCCAATATATTTATAAAATAAAATAAAAACAATCCCCCAATGACACTATAATAAATATTTCGAATGATAAATAAATATAATATTTTTTAAATCATGATTTATTATTTAATCTTCTATTTCGACTGGTAATTGTCATTACAATATTGATTTATTAGTAACATTATGTTCATATTTAAAATATTTGTAATCAAAAGTCTTTTATATACGAATAACATTCGTTTTATCAATAAAATATGATACATTTAACAAAGTTTTATATGAAACTTATGAGACATTTGTCATCGAGCAGTCATGCTAACAATTCGTTATGATTGTTTTAAGAAATGTTTTCAAGATTAATAAATAAAAATACATGACAGGTATACAACACACCAGAAATAAAAAAGAGAATAGAAGTTTATATATTTGTATATCGTAGTAAAACTATGCAAGAATGCATATATTACTTGCTATATATTCTGCATAATAAAAAAATATCCAATTTTTGACATATGTGATTTAAAATTTAAATTACTATTGTTTTACAAGGATTTTATTTTTATCTCTAATTTACATATGCAATAAAAATCATGTAATATTACTATGGTTCTTAAAGAGTACATATATATATATATATATATATATATATATATATATATATATATATATATATATATATAAGCAATTACTAATCTTAAGCGAAAATTAAATGTACATATTTATATTGACCATAGAACATAGAACTTGAATGTTTCAAGCATGTTACTAAGCACGTACACATCAGCCATGTGTACACATAATTTTATTGCAACTGTGTTATATTCAAATCGTAAGTAACCGCAAGATGTTTAATTTAAAAGCTCATTTTAGTGTACTGTTTGTGCACAAAGCAATTCAAAGATGTTGCAACGATATTCTAGATTATTGATTATACAAACATTGAACATGTCGACAGTCTTTGTTCATATATCAGTAATAACTGGGAATTAAATTCTTAATTTGTTTGTTTGCAATCAAATAAAACGCAATATTAAACATCAAACAAACATTATATGTCAATATTCACATATTCATACACCCACACACATACACTGTATGTATATATATATATATATATATATATATATATATATAAAGAGAGAGAGAGAGAGAGTTTAAGCGTGATAGAACTTTAAATTGATTCCATATTTAAACTTGAAATCATTTTTTTCTTTCATAGAAAAACTTCGATTTTTATTAAAGTAAAAAATAAATCAAAAATATTTTATAATCAGGTAAAATGAAAAAAATATAAACAATTTATTTACCTGCTCGTTTTAACAATTTTTCTCTAAAGAATAAATTTATAATTTTACAAAAACACAAAAAATACACAGACATATACCCACACACGTGTGTGCACCTGTATATGTAATATGAAAGCATATATATTCTAAGAGAACATAAGAAACAAGTTTAATGACACATGTAAAGCATCATATAAACGCGTGACATGACGAACAAATTAGTGTAAACTTAGGCAACTAATTGACGTCGTTCATGCAAACAACTACGTACATCAAAATTCAGACAAGAGTAAAACCACTTGACCAACATAGATCAATATATAAGACTGAATACACAGCATACAATATAATAGATTGAAATTAATTTATATTTACATATGAAATGCAGATACCAATTAAATGGTTTGTTCTATGTTCGTACTTCAAATATGAATATCAATGAGTAATTTCAAATGCATTCTGCATACATAACACCAAAAACATATGCAATTTTCTAAAATATACATATTTAAATATTTATATACTTTTATGTATATATATATATATATATATATATATATATATATATATATAACTTTAGTAAAACAACATTAACAAAATTTCAAATAACAGTAATTATAGTTTCACACAAATGAATTATCACCCCTAATACCAACAGATGTTAGAAAAAGATTTGATAACACAATTCTCTGATGATGATAGCATCGCCATCGAAATGCATATTATTCTATTGTTATAAACAAGAAAATGAACAATAAGTGATTAATATATTTTTTTTTAAATCTTACGATGTTAAGGGTGATAATTCATTTGTGTGTTACAAAATAAATAATAATTATAGTAAAAATTAAATCTAACAACTACATACAAAAAAAATATTAAAATTTTTATTCTTATTTTTTACAACATAAATGTTTATATAAGGGGGAGGAAAGAAATAAACAAATATATAGAATGATAAATAGATAGACTAATAAAGAATTAAAAATTTTTAAAAAAAATAAACACTTTTATAAATTATAAAAATATTTTTTAAAAAAAGAAAGATTTACACTCGATTAGTGTAACATAAAGTAACTAAAGAACAAGAGAAATCATGTTGACAACTACAAGGACATCATTTAAATGGCTATAATAAATCATAAGTTCTTGGATTCTATTGTTACTGGAAACGAGACGTAATGAATCGAGTATAACCTGGAATCTAAACGTCAGAGTGCATTATACAAGTCACCAGACTCGTCGAAAGTAAAAAAATACGTTATCAGAAATGGTGGATGAAAAAAAAATTATTTGTTTCTATGACGATTCAGAAACGATCGTTATTCACGAATTCATTCCGGAAGATGAAACTATCACATAAAATGGTATTTAGGTGATATGGAGCGTTTGTGGCAGAGGATAATAAGAATTAGGTCAGGATATTGAAAGCCGGGAAGCTGGTACTTGTTGCACGACAATGCATCACCGAAAAAGGTCTTGGCTGCACGAGTGTTTTTGTCCAAAAAATAAATATATGTCATTTAACATTCACTATATTCGCCGGATTTCATTTCTCAAAAATGAAAATAATGAAGAAAAGAGCGCTTTATGACGACGTAATGAAGATCGTTAAGGCTATCATAGAGATAAAAGTTATTTTAAAAGATTTAAAAAGTCAAAAGTTATTTTAGAGATTTTAAAAGTTATTGAAATTCATCCATGCGTTGTTTCAGCATTATATTGAAGCAGAAGACACATTTTCTAAATGAATTTTGAATTTTTGACAAAATATATATTTTTTAATCAAAAATTTGTTTTTTTTCTGACACACTGTATATATATATATATATAAATATATATATGAAAATGCATTATAAGATGAACTGAGAATATCTATTTAGACGATATGTGAAAAAATTTACATTTTAAGATAATGCCATTATATATACGTGAAAATAATTCCATAGATATCGCAAATATGTTAGCAGATATTTTGATAGAGTGCACGATACGTATATGAGAAATAAGTATATTATATCTATATCACATTTACCAAATCCAATTTTGTTTGATATCTGATAGTATCGCGAAAATGCTATTGAGAATGCTCCAGTTAGTATTCTATATAAAAGTAAAAACTCAATCTTAAAATGGTTGAATAAACAGACAGTTCTGAACACACATATATACATTATAGAAATGCATTTAAGATATATATATATATATACAATGATATAAAAGAATTTATAAGCTAAATGAATTTCAAACAAATAAAAACCAATTTCGATGTTTCAGTTATAAAATGTTTTTATTGTACAAATAAAAATAATTTAATATTATTTAAGAAGTTCAATAAATAAATTATATATACATATATATATACAGGTGTCCCATAAAATGTGTATACATTTTAGTATATATACATTTTATTGGGACACGCTGTGTATACATATATGTGTGTGTGTGTGATCAAAGAACCAAATAAAAGTAGTACAAATCATTAGAACATACACTTTTTCGAGGGAAATATTTTTTTATATACGAGTACTACTGTATGTTTTTAAAACCTTTATTTTTTTGGAATACCAGAAAGTTTCACCCTTTAGTTGCTTTTCTTGTTGACCTCCTAATTTCCTTCTAATTAGCAATATAAATAAGTTATGAAAAATAAAAAGTTTAGAAAGCTATATTATTTTTCTATGTAGACAAAGTTTAATAAAAACATTATAAATTCAATATTTTTTTTTAAATGTGTTGCGAAGAATCTACATGAAAATGTATTTTTTGATAATTTTAATATGTTCGGAAAATTCGGAAATGAAATTTTCACATTAACGTGAGGCGAAACGCAATTTTTTTAAATAGAAATCTGATAATACATTTAGATAAAAATTGAATAATTATTCAATAATTTTGACACTATTTCTATTTTTCCCCGAAATAATTTGTATAATTAAAATATATAAACACAATTTTCGTAAAGTAAAAATTGGGATATTATTATAACCTATAGACTTGCGTAGATTATAATTTATTGTAAATATTGATATATCAAAAAAAAATATACTTTATTAATCTCATCGTAAAAATTAATCAGTATGATTTTTTAATTTATCATTTTTTAATGTATCGTTATTGATTTTTTAATTTAATATGAATTACGAATTCATTGAATGAAAAAAATCGATAACTCTTCCTCAAAATCAAATATGTATAAAAACATTTTTGATTATAATTAAAAATGGTGTATCACACAGAAAACATGAAATATTATATAAAATAATTGTCTATATAAATAATCTACATTTCAAAATTTGAGAAAATAGCTAATATGTAATTAAGGTAAAATTCACTTTTATAAATGAACTAGTCTTAGTGATTTTATATCACTTGACAAAAGATTTATTATTTTTATTTAGATGGATATTTTATTATTCTAAAATTCGACTTTAAAAGTCAATAAAATCGTCATTGAAACATACTTAAGCAAAAATATCTATTCTCTACATGTATATAACGTTATAGAGCTCTAAGTAATCGATTTAATACATTTAACAGTCATTTTTTCTAAAAAAAATTTATGTAATGAATCAATTTATAATTTCTAATATTGTTTGTTTTGAAAATGTGGCAAATTTACTTTAACACAAATGAATTTTCACCTCTAACACCACAATATGTTATAAAGTGTTCAATAATAACTAATTGTTCACTTTGTTGTTTATAACAATAATGGGTTAATGCACGTTTGGATGTCCTCTGACGATGATGGCATCACCATCGAAATGCGCATTAGTCCATTACTGTTACAAACAACAAAGTGAACATTAAATGATTATTAAACACTTTATACAATAACATAATGTGGTGTTGGGAGTGAAAATTCATTTGTGTTAAAATAATATATATGTGTGTGTGTGTATGAGAGAAAGAGAGAGAGAGTTTAAGTACTTTTTGTTATTGTAATAAAAAGTATAAAAAATTATTACTGTAGAATTAATAGAATATTAATGTTGTTTAATTAATGGATACTTGTAAAATACAATTCAAGATTTTATAATTTTCTATGAATTCAAAAATAATGCTTTTTTAAACTTTTTATTACAATAACAAAACAGTATACAATACATACAAATATAAAGATATTTTTTATGTTTATAAATTTTATATATATATATATATATATATATATATATATATATATATAAATATATATGTGGGTGTATATGTATGAGCGTTTGTATTATTGCATTCTTTTGTATTATAATAAAAGGTATAAAAAGACATTATTGTAGAATTGAAAGAAAATTATTATTGTTTAATTACTAGATACTTGTAAAATACAATACAACACTTAATAATTTTTTATAAATTTCGCAATAATGTATTTTTATACTTTTCATCACAATATAAAAGAATATACAAACACAGATACATACATATACATATGCCAACACATTTATTTATCAAATGATTATTTAAAGTTCTAGAACTTTATAAACAAGTATGTGTATGTGTATATATATATATATATATATATATATATATATATATATATATATGTGTGTGTGTGTGTGTGTGTGTGTGTGTGTGTGTGTGTGTGTGTGTGTGCGAATTGTTAAAACTATAGAACTCTGAGAATTTTTTAAAACAAGAAATGTAAATTTCATCATACTTTTCTGTACGTAGTTCGGTTAAATTTAATTTCCATTGCAGTTACAGTTATTTTAAGCTGCCTTTTTATCATTTAGATTGTACCGTTTTCATTTTTTTAATTATGCTAAAATTTATTTTGCTAATTTAATTTTTGTCGTTGTTTTCCTTTTATTTTAACATCACAAACGCAATGCGACCACTAATTAAATATTTACACAAATATGATTAAAAACAAACTCTTCAGTGTAATGTTTTTTCTGTATACTTAGCAGAAAATAATGAAGTCAATGATATATATATATATATATTATTGTATATAATATATGTATATACTAGTGTACATTCATAAAGCAATGAAAATCTTTGAAGATATTGAAAAAGCAAACTTATCAAAATGTTTATTGAACTTACCGCGAAAAGTTTTATTTTGCCTTACTTTCATGTTTTCATAATAACATTTGGCTGCCTTCCAATTATGACGAGAGTCAAACTCATTCCTACAATTTCCTTATTATATTGTAAATGAGTGATATTTTTTCCGATTTACTATAAATGACGTCATTGAATTTGATGACTTTACAAGTATTATAAAGTGTTTCTTTAATAAGAGGAAATTTAGTTCATGCAGGCAAAAACATGAAGCTTTTAACGGTCACTTGATAGTATTGAAAGTAGTAAATAAACTTTATTGGCTTCCTTATGTCTCTTTGATGTTGAAATAACAGTAGATAGATTTTTATTAGACTTTTGATTGAAATGATTGAAGTCTACTTAAAATGAATAACGTTTTGTTTAAACATTTTATTAACGGAATTAATATAATTGTGTTTATAGAAACAACGTGTTAATGTAATTATTTATTTTTAATAAATTGAATATAAATATTGTGAAACTACATAGAAAGTAAAATAAAGCATTAATTTTCCATATATTATGTAAACATAGGGGAACTTACACGAATGAATGTATGTATCATTTCAGGAATTTGAAGGAAGGATACAGAATTATCAATAAGTATTTCCTCTGAATTATTCAGTAAATTGCTTGAAGGCAAATAAGTTACCTCATTTAACATATATGTTTACGTATGTTTGACAAACACGTTTGGTATTATCAACAGAAGTTACCTTTCTATGAAAGATAAATACATAACTTATTCTGTAATCAAAAACTTATTAAAGTTTCTATTATTATATCATGTATATATATATATATATATATATATATATATATATATATATATATATATTTGTGTGTGTGTAAAAGAGAGTAATTGGTTGTGTGAAATCATATGTACTTGTAAGAAGATTAGGAGAAGTGAAAGATAAATATGTATAAACATACAAGCACTTAACAACATTTACTGTTATCATAAAATACTGACCAATTTTTGATATTTAATGAGATCAGAAATGAAATAAGAAATAATTAACTAAGACAAATATTAAGTATATATGTTCAATATTTGTTGTAGAACTTATTACTCAAGTTTTAATTTGATAATTAAAAATATTCATTATGTAAATAAATATTCAAATAGGTAAATAAGTATTTACATAATGTGCTTGAAGCAAGAAAAAATATTTAAAATGGACTTAAAGTTACAACCTAACACTTAAAAGAAATTCCAGAATTAATTCCTTCATTGTATTGATATATATATATATATATATATATATATATATATATATATATATATATATATATATATATATATATATATATGGATAAATAATTAGAAAAGAAAGAATGTGAATTTGATTGTCAAAAAATTTCACTAGAGATATTAAATTTATACAAATAAAAATTTTAGATGATGGATAAATAATTAGTAAAAGAAAGAATGTGAATTTGATTGTCAAAAAAATTTCACTATTGAAATTTTCCTTTATTAAATTTATACAAATAAAAATGTCTTCTAGATGATGGTTTCTTATGGGTAAATAATCAATAATTGTAAAAGAAAGAATGCAAATTTGAATATCAAGAAATGTTGCCTATTGACATTTTCGTTTATAAAATTTATACAAATTAAAACGTTCTTTGTGGGTAAATAATAAATAATTATGAAAAGAAATAATGTGAATTTGAATTTTTTTAAAAAATGTGATTACTGAAATTCTCGTTTATTAAATTTATACAAATAAAAATTTATTCTAGATGTTGGTTCTTTATGGGTAAATAATCAATAATTGTAAAAGAATGCGAATTTGCATATCAAAAAATGTTGCCTATTGAAATTTTCGATTATAAAATTTATACAAAACAAAACGATCTTTATAGGTAAATAATAAATAATTAAAATTAAAATTATTAGTAAAATAAATAATTTAAATTTTGAAAAAATTGACTACTTAAATTCTTGTTTATTAAATTTATACAAATCAGAATATTTTGTAAATGATGGATCTTTATAGGTAAATAATAAATATTGTAATTAGTAAAAAAATAATGTTAATTGGAATACCAAAAATATCTGACTATTGAAAATTTCATTCAACAAATTTATAGAAATCAAAAATCTTGATGATGTTTTTTTAGAATAAATAATAAATTAGTGGAAGAAAGATTGTGAATTTGAATAATAAAAAATGTTGAGTACTAAAATTTTTGTTCATAAAATTCACATAAACAAAAACATATTCTAGATGATGGTTCTTTGTAGATAAATAATAAATAATTAGTGAAAAAAGAATGTAAATTTGATTTTTTTTAATAAATTATTGACATTTTCGTTTATAAAATTTATATAAATCAAAACATGTTCTAGTTTATGATGTTTGATGGATAAATAATAAATAATTAGTAAGAGAAAGAACGTGAATTTAAATACCAAAAAAATCTGACTATTGAAAATTTCATTCACTAAATTTATAGAAATTGAAATGTATTCTTGATAATACTTCTTTATGGATAAATAAATAATTAATGAAGGAAAAAATGTGAATTTGAATATCAAAAAATACTGACAATTGAAATTTATACAAATAAAGTATTTTCTAGATGATTTTTTGTAAGAAAATAATAAATAATTAGTAAAAGAATATGAATTGGAATTAAAAAAAAACTAACTACTGACATTTTCGTTCATTAAAATTTATACAAATCAAAACGTATTCTGAATGATGGTTTTCGATTCGTAAAAAATTAGTAATTAGTAAAAAAAATGTGAATTTGAATTTTTAAAAAAATTAACTACTGAAATTTTCATTTTAAGAAATTTATACAAATCAAAATGTGTTGTAGAAGATGGTTTTGGATTGGTAAATAATAAATAATTAGTAAAAGAAAAATTGGAAATTTAAACATCTGAAAAAAATAACTAATGAAATTTTCATTTATTAAATTTATAAAAATTAAAATGTGTTCTGAAATATTTTTAAATTCTATTAACTTCAATTAATTATTATTTAGAATTTTTTCAAAATTATATCAAATTTTTAAATAATAAAATCAGTGTTTGTAAGAATACCAGTCAAAAAAAAAAAATAACACTAGATTTTATTTTATATAAGAAATAACATTTTAGCTATAAGTTATATAAAATAACACGAGTTGTTAAAGTAGTCAAAAAATAACGAGTACTTGAACAAGACGTATATTTATTGCTGGAGTACATTTGTAGTATCAGATAATAAAAATTTCAGTTTTTATCCAAGCGAAATCAATCGCGATAAGTAAGAAAAAAAAATCAACCGAACTTTTATATACATTTCTAAAATTTCATTTTAAGGCTAATATAACGCATAAGCTTACATAACAGACACAGCAAAACATGATTATATACTTTCCATCGTGCTGTTTTTGTCATTGTATGTACGACACAGTAGTTCGAACGAACGACCGATTCGTATCTCATCTTCAATCATATTTCGTCGCAAGCTCATTTCCACAACGGAAATGTCAAAGTATTATATTTTACCTTACACGAAAGCACACGTTTGTGTTATTTAGACAACGCTGTTATTTACACAGCGACGACTTATATGTATGTATTTGCTTATTTTGGCATATTCTCAAATAAACAAAAGTTCGAATACACAGAATTACGAATACAGTGAGTCTGTTGAATTTTATTTCGCATGAAACTTTGGCGTGACATACATTCTGCAATATAAATTTTACTGCCTAAGTCATACGATTCAATTTTTGCACATAAAATGCATATGACATTTTAAATAATATATATATATATATATATATATATATATATATATATATACCCACACACACACACACACGTCATATTTTGAAACATGCATGCTTTACTATTATGATTAATAATTACAATAAAATGTACTTAGATTGCATTTCAAATAAAATACTGATTTATGCCCTAGTTTTTTTTAGGAATTTAATGTTTTGTCCTTAATATGTATTATATTTTATTTTTATACGTTCAATTGAATATATAACTAGGATTTAATATATATATTTATATTCTACAAAAGCTACAAATGTAACAATTTGTATTTTTTTTTTAAAAAAAAGTAATATTTTTATATATGTTTTCTTTGCAGTCGAGTATAGAAAAATAATTTGTTTTTTATATTTTTTAATTTTTTTGTACTTCTTTCAATTAAATTATTTTCTATAAATTTTGCCTGAAAAATGTATCTTCCCAATTATTCTGTTAAATTTTTATACATCTCTTCTAATAGTTTGATATTTTTGAAGTAAAACATCTTTAGCAGCATTGGAGTAAAATGTTTATATGTAACGGAAATTACGTACCGAATCTACAGTCACGAAATTCAGCAGAAAAAGTAAAGAGAAATCTAGTATACATACAGCATAAAGCAGAGGGGTAGTGAGGCCCATCACGCATGCGTACCGTCTTACGATATGATTAGTATTGCAAAGCAATTAAGCAACACGCTATATTTATTATTTAACGTTGTAATGACAAGATATGGTACTACAATTGATGCCGTATTCACGAAGTATTTAGAAAATGTGACGACAAAGGCATTCATATCTTACTTTACTTATTATAAAACATTTGTATCGTTTATACCTACTCAATCACCACCGAAGGAAGCAATAGAAAACGAAGAAATTCAAAACGAATAAATTTTCATAATTTGTTATTACTTTACAGCAAAAAAATTTCACTTCTGGCGTGCGTACATAAGTACACACATCCTTTTTTATTTATTCTTTGTTCCATTGAAGATAAAAACAATGTTGCAGTGTAAACTGAATCAAACGCCTTTTCAAAATTCACAAACGACAATCATAACAATTGTTCTGTTTATTAAATATTTTGTGAAATTCTTTATTCTTTCCTCATTTAGTGACAAAAATAATGATACAATATCAGCTAAATCAATCGTTTGTTTTAAAATCCACAAAAAACTCCAATCAATGTTAAGTGACTTTTTATGACCAGAATTGAATGATATTGATGTGTCTGATGTCTATTTCCACCAAGACGGTGTTAAATGTCACACAACTCGAGGAAATATTCAATTTTTGCGATCGAAATTTCGTCAAAGTGTAATTTCACGAAATTTAGATTTCAATTGGCCTTCAAGATCATGTGATTTAACACCACTCGATTTTTTTTTTAATTCCAGTCTATGCTAACAAACCATAAACAATTAATGACTTAAAGAACAACATTCGAGTTGCAATTCGTGAAATAAATTCAACAAGTCGAAAAGTCATTGAAAATGTTGATTTTCGAATTGATGTCAGCAAACGCAGTCGTGGTGGATGTTTGAAAAATATTCTGTTCCACATACAAGTGTAATAAATCATACTTTCAATTAAAAAAAACAGCATAAAAAATCTAAATAATTTTTTTTATTAAAAATAAACATGTAGGTGTGTTTTTTGGATGACCTTTATAACTAAATAACAAACAATAAGACAAAGAAACTATGAAAGATGAAGGATTTTACGGAGTTTTTTATATCAATAACATTATTTACACAACTACCTTATGAAATCAATAATCAATTGAATGAATAAAAACTAATCAGAAAATTTACGATTTGCTAGGTTTGTAATTATAAACAGGTATGTACATTTATAGATTTAATACACCTTATTTAGTCATTTAAATGAAATTTATAATTATTAAGGAATAGATGTATTTTTCTTTTATGTAAATATTACTTAACTGAATTAAGACATAATATCAACATTCCTGAAATCAAATAACAACTACGAGAGTAATACTTTAACTTGAAGTAGACAAATGTGCTCATTTCGAAACAGATTATTTTTTTCTTAACTAAACAACTATGAACACCAATTATACGATGTAATTCTCTATCGCAAATACGTAAACTTGTAACTATCAACTCGAATGAATGGTAATGTGCATACCTTTCTGTACCTTTTTAATGAATCCAAGGTTCATGGTCCTGAACACATTGGTACTAAAAAGCGTCTTCTGTATTTACAAAGGTCTAACGTTAAGATTGTTTCACTCAGTTAAACACGCTTTCATCTGAGAACGAATACATATTTTGTCTACTCGCGTAGCCATGAATTGTATGGATACGTATTTATAGCTGTTGTTACTGTTAGTTAATTAAATTAAGCAGCATTCAAAAGACGTGTCTACATATAAATATATATTCGTTACAGTCTGTATATATTGAATAACAGTGGCGTCGATTTTTTTTAATCAAGTCATATTTAGAAACGCAGGGATGGGATTTTAAATAGAATTAAATTTAGTGGGATTTAAAGAAAAGAGTGATAAATCGAAATATAAAATATAATGAAAATAAAAATGGCAATAAATTATAGTATTTGGTTTATTTATGGGTGGAGGAAAATATGTTACTATGAATTCGGCACATGGTCGATTGTAGTAACAGATGTTTGCGTATTTTTCTATCATTTTTTTAAAAATTGGAATTATTCCAAAGTATAAATAAAGAAACTTTATTCTTTTAACCTTATTCTATTCTTCCTATCTTATAAGTGAAACATAATTGAATTATATAAGCTACTCATCTCATGAAACGAATTATTTGTTTTAGAATTAATACCAATGTATGTTTGGATATAAATAAATTATTTTTTAGATATTTTTAACAATTTAAACTAACAAAATCTTTCTAGAAAACACAAATTAATTTCCTTTTTTTAATATTTTGTTAAAAATATAACAAAAAAATATTTAACATTTTAACTACAAACCATAATCCTATTTAAAATATAGGGTCATTCAAATGTGAATCTTAGAGTGTGTATTTTATTAAAAAGAAACATATGTTAGGGTAGTGTATAAGGAAACGTGTGCAAAGTTTCTTTCTAATAAAATACAAATCTAGGCATCAGATTTCAAAGAACCTATATAATAAAATGTATACACATAGCTACTTAAAAAATGAACTCTAAAAAATTGATTAAAAAAATCATAAATGTGGCAAGAGTATTTCTATAAGTATTTTTATAATTATTTTTAAAAAAATATTAATTACTGATAATATAAATAACTCAAATTAACTAAGAAGTAAAAATATTAAATTGCTAAAATATATATGTAAATTTAAAACAAACAAAAAATATAAATTATAATTATATTTTATGGAATATAATTTCATACCTTAATGTGATTGTCATAAAGATGTTGGTTATATATATATATATATATATATATATATATATATATATATATATATATATATATATATATATATATATATATTTGTAAGGTATTATGGAGATGAGGGGTGAATTAGATTAGCAGCTAACAGAAAACAATGGAGAAATTTTAGGAAAACAAGAGGACATAATGACATTTGAAGAGGATTTTGCTCAGCACTAGGCTGATAAAGGCTTCTATGATGATGATAATATTATCATAATATTTAGCTGATATCAACCCTATACTGGACAAAAGCCTCAATTAATGTTTCCATTCACTGGTATTTGATTTTAGTTACCAGTGGATGATGAGAATTTTTTATTCAGGATTTACTTTCTTAGATAAATTTTCTTCACTAAAGCTATAGAGCCCGGCTAATTAATATATATATATATATATATATACGAGGGTCATTTGATAAGTGTGGAAAAAAGTAAGAAAAACTAAATTGAAAAATTGAATTAAAATAATTAATTAATTAAATTAAACAATAAATAAAATTACCATACTATCAAATGTCCTTGTATATATATATATATATATATATATATATATATATATATATATATTTATATATATATATATATGTAGACAGATATAGTTATGTTTGAGTAATATACGAGTATATATATATATGAACTTCTTTTTACATTTAATTTTAATAAAAAATACAGTGATGGTTATTTATTGTACAATTATTTAAATTACATGAAAACAATTTTTGCAATTTTTTAAGTGAACTTTAATTAATAAAATAAAATAATGTATCAAATAAATATCACTTAATAATAAACATTGTAAACGATATTACAACTGATTCCAACTATAATCTTTTCATATTAATACTTAAGCATGTATACAAAAAACGAAAAATAAATAAACATTTTCATATAAAATACAGATATTTCTCTAAACTATAAAAAAAATTTATATTATCTAGCTTTTAAAATTAATGAAAATTTTCAATGAAAGGATCTCTACTATTACTCACAACATCTAAAAGAGAAAAGGGTTATTTACTACTATTATTACAAGAAAATATAAAAACTTTGTGAATTATATATAAAAATATATACATATATTATTATATATATATATATATATATATATATATATATATATATATATATATATTTTTGAGACTACAACACTATATTCATAATATCCATTAAGTATAACATACAGTGTTGTTGGAATCTAGTGGAAGATGTTAATATCCAGATGTGTGTTGTGGTGTAGTGGTTTAAACAGTTACTAAAGTATTATGAGAATGAATAATACAGACACACACACACACACACACACATACATATATATATATATATATATATATATATATATATATATATATATATATATATATATATATATATAAAATTTATTTTAATAAAAAATTAAATGTGAAAATTGAAGTAAAAATAAAACAAGATATTAGAAATACTCACTTGAAAATATGTCCAAGAAATTTATAAAAATATTAATCATTTTAAAAAACTCATATACACCATTTATGTGCGTATATATATATATATATATATATATATATATATATATATATATATATATATACATACATACAAAAATAAATCAACACATGACTTTCTGCAACAGAGTAAAAACAGAATGATACAAAATTTTAATTCTACATGTGTATTTTTTCATTTATATAAAATAAAATACAGCTAATGTAGTATGTTTTTATGTAAAAAAGCTGAATGGATTTACAAAAATGTTGAACAATGAAACCCCACTGGCAATATAAAGAAAGCTGTCAAAAGACATTAAATCAAAAATCGTTAAACCTCTCTTTCACAGACAATTAAAAATATAAACAATAAAAAACGTAGCAATTTTTTAAAAGTTGAAAAAACATATTTTTACAAAAAGTAAATAATGTAATAACTTAATCAAAAATTGATTTATTATAAAAACAACTTTCGTATGCTAGAAAAATAAATGTAACTTATTTAAAAGTAAGAGACGAGCTGTTATTTTTAAATTTCGTGTTTGAAGTTTCCGTTTTCCAATGTTAAAAATATCGCTCAGAGACAAAAGTAATATACGAATGATATATTTTTTTGAATTTTCGATGACAAGTAGGTGTGTTGACATGTACGACAATATTTCTTAAATAGACGTCGAAAGCATGGAAAACAGTTTAGCTAACAGATAAAAGGAACAACATTTGGTACACGACATTCTTTTCTGTCATCGATTTTATGGATCGCAAACTTTTGTATCGAATGAACAAAGTTTCACTTCATTAATTTAACACTTCAACCGAAATAGATATCACAAAAGTTGTCAAATATACTTCAATAGAACAATTATATTAACATTTCAAGATATTTTCAGAAATGTCATAAATACATACATAAATACAAATATATATATATATATATATATATATATATATATATATATATATATATATATATATAAGCAATTTATTTTAGGTGCCATAAATCACTTTTGAGAAAAAAATTATTTACGGTTACAAAAATATGTAGTCTTTTTATCTTTAATCATTTCACTTATAATTCCTTTCAAAAATCTTACTATTTTGTCAATAGAAAATTTACTGTTAAACAAAAGTTCAAATACTTTTATTTTGAAAATAGTATAAGTCACTATGCAAAAATTCTTTTGTAGATAAAATACGTTTTACAATAAATCAAGTACTACAAGCTCAATGAGTTTAAAACACATTTTTACACTTAAACATGATTCATTTTTTAATACTTTTGGAATTCTCAGTTTAATGCGAAAAGAATACGAAATCGTAATTACATTTTCAACTTATATTTGTCGATATAAGACTAAAGAATTGTAATAATCAGTGCACTAATTATTTTCGTTATTTCTATAAAGTGGAAAATATATTGCAATTTTATCAAATATATTATCTAATAGATTACATATAATACATAGAGTCATTCAAATGTGAGGCCTAGATTTGTGTTTGATTAAAAATAAACTATACATAAGTTTCCCTATACACGTTTCTATTTAATAAAACACAAATCTAGGCGTCACATTTGGATGACACCTTTAGGCATTTATTGGAATTATTTTTTTATTTAATGTTATAAGACAGTGAATCAGGTAAATAATCTTTGCAATTATTATATAGGTATTAGGTGGCTTTCAATACGCATTTATTTTATAGAAATATTAAGAAATGTTAACTTTAGAATAAGAATAATGTAGATGATTTCAAGGAGAACAAAAAAATAGTTCAAAACCGAGTTAATTGGTTAAAAATTCAATGGATAAAATTCTATCAAGATATTCATTATAAAAAGTTTTTTAAACTTACTCTAGACGAAAATTCAGAATTTCTAATTTTGGATTTGTCACCAAAATGAGGAAAATCAAAACATTATTCACAAACAGAAATGGATCCTTTATACATAGATCCAAGTCCTGTTACTATAGAAAAAAATAAAGATATGATAGATTTGTTTTCCTATATACTCCAAATTTACCATAATTATTTCCTATATACTCCAAATTTACCATAAATATTAAAGGTGAAATGAAAAAAAAATAAAAATTTAAAACAAGGTGAAATGAGCAAAAATTGCATTACTCCTGTTAATGACAATGAAAAAATTTTTGAATAAACTTTTGTATGAAATACTTTATATAAATTACTTGTAATTACATAATATACTTATGAATTTAATCATTATTAATAAATGTTATTGATACTAATAATAACAATGAAGAAATACTTGAATAAAATTTTATATGAAATACATTTTGAAAATTAATTATACTAATATTATTAATTTACTTATTGTTTTATAAATCGTCGCTTTAATAAAACACAAAGGACAAAATTAACATAAGTCCATACTTTTTACAAACTATTAATTTTGAAAGTGACTTAAGTCACTTTACAATAATGAAAAATGGCAATTCGTTACCGTCTGTGCCAAATTATTTACACTGAAAAAATATAAAAAACCCAGATAACAAATATAAGTGAAATTTCTCCATAGCAAGCATAAATATTTTATGTACATTAAAATATAAAACGTTTAATATTTCAAATAGTATAAAAGTGACTTATACCACTTTAAAAATCCACAGCTCATATATATAACGTTATAATTAATTTTTGAATATTCAATTAGAATTAATGAAATAATTTTTGAAACACTAATTTGTGTAAGTCGATTTTTTTTATTTTTATAGATATTTCACGAATTATAAAAGTTTGTAAATATTTTTTTATAATAAAAAAAGTAAGATTCGAATATAAATAAACACGTGTATAATTTCTCGACTTCAATAATTTCTAATTGATATACATTATGAATTTAATTATTCGACACATACTATTTCATACATAAAGTACAGCATGTATTGCTATTTTACATATTACATTACTTCGATGTTCTCTCCCATAAACTATGTAGTCTGCAAGCATGTGTTAACATGACTAAGATAAATGTTTTAACTAGAACTGTTTCCATTACGTAAACAAGAAGAAAAAAAATGGTAAATAAAACAATCAATACAAGTTCATTGAACAAACATACTTCTGTATATAAATACAGCTTGTTTTCAATAAAGTAGTATTAACTCTGGAACAAGGTGCAATCTATTCGACCTAGTTTACATCTGCGTGACCGCGCCCGTGATGCAGTCGCCCAAACCCACATGCGCTCTTGACCATACCCAATATACGTCAACCAGACAAGTGTACGATAGCTCCAGGCATCACCCAATGCATATGACAAATTTGTGAGACTAATATTTTTGACATGCCTACACATGCTATCAAAAAAAAATATTTATCTTAAAAAAATACACATGCAGTTTACTGACGAGTAAATAAGATTTTAATATAAAGTAATTTCTAACTGACGTGCAACAATATAATAAATCAAAATTATTACTCCTCATAAACTTAATTCGCATGTAAAACTTCAGAATATACACATTACTTTAATAATGATTTAGGTTAAAAATATATTTAAGATATTAAAACACCATCAAATTAAGATTCATCAAATCGTATTCGTCATAGTTGAGTAGTTAACTTGACACGAAGACTTCAGCCAAATATTAAAGTCCGTTAAAACGTCCAAAAAAATAAAAAATAAAACGAGTTGAAATCATAACGTTTTTAGTATTGCATTTATAGTACTTATTTAATTTTATTCTATAAACTCATAACTAATAAACGTTTTAAAATATTTTTTCAGAGTATAATTAAAAATATATTTATTATTTCACTGTTTCATTATTAATAGTCAATCTATATATTTTTTTAATACCTGGGACTCCGCCCTCTACTCGTTTCGCTAGTCGGCCCCCAAATTTGCTTCTGTTTAACAATGATAGAAGTATTATTTTTTTATTTCATAAAATTTGTACTTCAATAAATCCCTAAAGTTCAAAAACAGTATTTTAACATCACGCCGGAGGCAGAACACGATACTTTTTTAAATAGAATGATTTATAAATTTATTTGATTGATATTAGTAGTTAAATAATTTTTAATTTAATTGTTTATATTTTAACGAAATAAATTTCGTAAATGAATGAATAGTAATTGATTTTTAATAAAACCAAATATTATTTGAAAAAAAAAATAAAAAAACAGCAATCTAGTATAAAACCTTAAATAAGCATTATTTAGGAAGCTATATTGGGGAAATTGAAGGAAAAAAATAATGGACAAATGCTAAGTCACTTAAAATTTTCTGACATTAAAGACAATAAAAAAGTTTAATGGATTTTTAGATAAAAAAACTGAACTAAAATGAAAAGAAAAAAAATGAAAACTATGTATATCTGGAAAAACTCGTTAACTCCCTAGGAAAATTTATAGATGAAATAAACAAGAGAGAAAAAACAGGATGGCCGAGTATTATTCGGTGTTTAAAAGGCTGTTTTTAATTAATATATCCTTTCTGTTCTCGCAAATGGCAGTGAAATATGAATCTTGAATAGTAGAATAATTTAACAGCTCAAAATAAAATAAACATAGAAAAATAAATTTTATGAATAACACAAAAAGATACAAAGATAGTTGAGTAAATCAACAATAAAAATTGTAAATATTATTGCAAAAATGAAAAATATAAAATAGAAATGAGCTGGTCATGTGGCAAAAAGAAATGATATCGATGGATAAGGAAAATTTTTTGTTCTTTGATTTTCATTGTCATTTTTTGGTCTTCTTATCTTCATATTTTTGAGTTTATAAGGGGTGCAAAGCATACCCTAATGACCGTCATACATCTTATAATTTCTTCTTGATACCTTTATAAATGATATCTTTATATTTTCTAAATTTATGTCTCTTTCACACAATTTCTTTTTAATCAGATCTAGATATTAACTAAGCACTTTTTTTAATGTATTATATATTTCGTATTACATATTTTACAATTAATCTCATTCAATTCTTATATTCTTTTCTAGAACTGAAAAATATATAGAGAAAAATTAAAAAAAAAATATTTTCAAAATTAAACACATGTAGGGTCATACAAATGTGATGCCTAGACTTGTGTTTTTAAGAAAAAATGTGTATATGGAAACATGTATATAGTTTCTTCTGTTTCTTTTTAATAAAACACGAATCTAGGCGTCACATCTGGATGACTCTTTATAATTAAAAACTATATTAAATGGTATTCAAAAATCAATCATTTAAATTAAATTACTAATACATTTAAATCCTAATAATTGATTTTACACTTAAAATGTTAATAATATATTCTCAGGAAAAATACTAAATAAAATTTAAAAGTAGTACTTTACAAAAAAATGTATTATTCTCTCTCTTATATATATATATATATATATATATATATATATATATATATATATATAAGTACTTAAATTCACTTTAAAAACACAATACTGGAAAAAATTGAAATCAATTTATTTATTCAGCCAAATGGCAAAATTTGTCTTTTTACTAGGAAAACAAATCACAACAGAAATTCCCTACGGTTCAAGAGAAATAAAATAATTTTCTTTAGAACACCATTTATATATATATATATATATATATATACATATGTATTTGAATATATATATATATATATATATATATATATATATATATATATATATATATATATATATATTAAAACGATCTTGTTCGTATTGTGACAATCAACTTGGCAAAAGTCAAGTAATCTATTTCAGATTGCAACATATAAATTTCACGAAAAATACGAAAGTTAAAGTAAATTTCCCACGGTTATATGTATATATAAAAGCAATGCATCTTGTCTGAGAGGAATCTCTATATGAGCACACGAATTGCTAGAAGCGTATATAACACAAACTGTGATATCAGTGTTCGTGAACACACACATATATAATCATCATCAATCACTCGCAAACAAATTTAACTCAAGTACGGTATTTGCATTTCTTTTTTAAACAAATTTTG